>AZLU01000007.1:341522-475691 GCA_002224055.1 Pezizomycotina sp. ARF18 | reverse complement strand
GCGGTGCAGCCAGGGCCCTGCTGGGAGACATCGCTGCCTGCGGATGGGATACGTAGGTGCAACTGGACCTACTCCGAGTGCTGGTGCTTGTGGGTGTGGTACGGACTATGACGGGGACTGCAAAAATCCGCGGAAATTGTACTGGGCTGCTAGGAAGGGAACAAACGAGTCTATTTAACAACTACGCAGCCTATCTATTGGAAATCATCACTAGAATTACTTCCATTCTTTTTTATGCGCTTGCGCTTATTAATTTTATAATATTAAATACTTTTCTTATTTTTTCTCGTCGAAGCGGATTTAGGTATGAACAATCACGTACAGGTACTAAAAGTGATGGCTTTATGTATGACGTATTTTTTACTCACAGCCGTTTCGAATGAATAGACGTCCAAATCCCGGGAAGTATGCTGCCTGTGGCCCCTCCGGTAGAGCTAGCAGCTGGAAGTCTCGCACAAAAAGCACTGCGGCGCATGAACGAAAGTCGCACCAAGTCCTGCGCCTCCAGTGCGAGACGTTGGCTTGAGGAAGCGGCAGAACAAATCGGAGGTAAAGAGCCCACCATCCTTTCGAAGGGGGCCTAAAGCGCGGCGTACCAGCTGTTGGATATATGATCCTACAGAAAATCAAGTAAAGCACAAATTATTGTCTGTATATTACTTGTAACTCTTCCCAAAATGCCAGCCTCTGAACGTGTATCGCGGCCGTTAGGTATCGTATTGGGCTATGTGCCGCCAAATTCCATACGCAGTATTCGGTCTGTTTAAATACATGAACGATAAGCCTATCAAATGCAGCAGGCGGATACTATAGTAACACGCAGTAAAGTTAGTCAGAACGATTTCAACTGAATGAATAGATCTCAGGGAGCCAGGAGAAATGAAAGAGCGAGGGAAGTACTTGCGTGAGTAGCAGCCATCTTTAACATGCATATATATCTGACCTTCTCTGTGGAGCATCCTGAATAAATTTACAAAGTGAAAACGCAAAGAAACTATCAACTTTTGTATTCATTATTTCTCCCCTTCTCCTTCTCTTTGCCTCGTCTTTTCGAATTATTAAAGTGGCTTCTATGGCTTTGTAACGTTAAAATACGCATGGGTATGTACAAATATCTATCTCAGGGCACGACCGTCAACAACCGACTCTTCTCACCAAAAAAAAAAAAAAAAAAAAAAAAAAAAGCTCGCGAGTAAGATATGTAAAAGGTCGAGAGGGAAGATAAAGAGAAAGAGCATGGCAGCAAGAAAGATACAAAGACAAAGACCGTCTTGTCCATAATTTGTTCCACCTCGTCGCTGTTCAGCTTGTTCGGCACTCAGACCACTATTTTCCAGGTTTCACTACAGTTATGTACGGGTATATTTTTGTCCCGTCCTTTCAAATCCTCCACTTGAGTAAAGGTGAAGCTCATCTATTCTAGTCGATATCACTGACCTATGGGGTTCTTCTTAGAGTAAAGTGAACAGCAATGATATCAACAGCATCAATATTCTCTACCGCTTTTCTTCCAGATCTAAGTTATAACGATGAGAAATTAAGGAACCGGCGAGCTGTGATTTTTCAGCAGCTTAGCAGTTACCTTTACTCCTTTCATTACGAGATTTTCATTTTAAAAAACAATAATAGTTCCCACCGAGAAACAAGAAGGCAACGATAGCATATCTAATCTGCCATTATTATTCCTTGAAATCATATTAGTGACCTCGAGCTGCATGAGCTTCGCGACTAAAATCAAGGGATAGAGAGATTGGTTGGCCCTTATCAAACAAAATTGAACGACAATAACGAAGAAATAACCTAAGTATAATGACACGAAAAAACTCACAATGCAGGTGTGTGGCCCTCATTGTGCCAAAGCTTGGTTTATGGCCTCTGGCTCTTCCTCTGAGGCTACAAAGCCACTCAACCGATCCTGATTTTCGTATTGCTCCATCGTGGAACTCCCCTCCGGCACGAAGACACATCTCAACAAAGACGGCTTTCCCCACTAGTCTGCCCTCTGCGTGAGATTACAAGCCTTGAGCGTGAGAATTAGTGTTGTAAATTTAGTTTGAACCCGATCACCGTGATCCTGAAGCGCTGTACTGAACACGTCGGTTCGGGCTTATACTCGTCTATCAGGCTTTTCGCGAAGTCCAAAGCCAATTGAACTTCTTCCACGGCTGAAGAATAGCGGGTCTGACTGTAACTCGACGGTTCTCGGATCGGGGAATTAACGCCATCATGCGACGACGCGGCGAGCTTGTTCAGCAATCCGGATAAATCGATGCGGGTACCTGCGTAATCGTCCGGTAGCGTGTAATTTCTGTACACCGGAAAAATATCTTCTTCCAAATGCCTTCTCATCTCCCGCTCTTCTTTGACAAAATCGACGTCCTCTTCGTACTTTTCCGTCGCTCTTACGGAAAACGCGTAATGTCCCTACCCGAAAAAAGTCACAAGGTATACTTTTTGCTATACCTAGAATAGCGGAGGTATCATATCTGCTTGGCCTTGGCGATGAAACGTTTAAAATGGAACAATCAAGCACTCTCAGAGATAGCTGCTTTGCAACTTCAGGAAAGGAGCCGCTAATAGAATGGTTTTGCGACGTGTGTGGACGAGTAAGGCCTCGAATGCTTGACGGGATTCCCTGTGTTCAGATTACTACTCCGATGCTAACATATAACTAGGAGGGAATATTATGAAAGGATCATATCTCTCTGCCTATCTTGCCTTGATTACGACATTTGCGCAGATTGTGTTAAAAACGGAGCGATCGGGCAGCACATGAGCAGGGCAAAATCCTTAAAATGCAGCACTCGGAATTCTTGAACCTGAAAAAGTTTGTTTCTCCTTTATTATCTAGACATAGCTGTATTGAGAACCTAATGCTAACGCCGCCTACAGACCTCGGAAGATACGATATCCATTGGCGTGCTGACATGGAGCATACGAAAATGACATCGATCGATGCGCTCATCCAGATACAAATACTCGCTTCAATCTTGTTATAAGCCCAAAATGGCCATGGTTGCATATAAGATTTTAGTTGTAGTTTCTTTAACCCCCACATCAACGCATGCCACACCCGCTTCTTTCTTTCTTTCCTTTTTTTTTTTTTGAGGTTTTTTGGGGCTGCGAGTATTTTTCGATACTTAAGACTTAAGTAAGATGTCATTGAGTTTTCTCGAAAGTACTGTAGGGCAAAGAGTCGATCACGACAATGAATTGGTGTGTACATTATATTAAGTATTGGAGAAATGAAATACCAAATAGCAGGCGCGTTTGCCTTTGAAGATAGGTATAAAGCAGCTGGTATGACTACTTAGCACGCGGTCATAGATGTAACAAGGGAGAAACGGTGCAAATTCTTCATTTTTTGATGCTCAAAAAAACCAAGAGCTTTGGCCAAATATGAGGATCGGTAGTATCGCAGGTGAGCGGCGATTTTTTTGCATATCAGTGCTTGTTGGGGAGAACTCCTTAAGCTATACAGAGCTTGTACGTTAATAACGCAATATAATTACTGATAACCGGGTCTCGAAAGCATGGTTAATATATAGATATATTCCCGTGTATCCAACGAAAAGCAAATTCCATTGCCTGAAAATCGATAAGTATCCCGGTATCCCGGTGATTAATTTTTAAGTATCATCTAACATGCATACCTGAGGCGTAAACCCCTTCAGAAGAGCTTCCAAGGATAAACTTCTCCAAAAAAGTTGAAAGTAGAGGAGAATAGTAATGCGAAAAAAAAAAAAAAAAAAAAAAAGAATTCTGCATTGGGTATTGGCATGATGTCGTTCTTCCGAGTTGAACTGAGGTTCTCTTCCTTCAGCCAGCTAGCCACCCGTGCCTTCAAATCATCGATAAAAAGCATCGAAAATAATGCAATTTAAGGGCAAATGGACGATCCTCGAGGTTTTATATTTGCCATGCATATATATGCTTGCCGATTGAACGGCGGGATGAAGAATCCAGGTTCCGAACCGTAAGGGGATCTAACGTGGGAATTAAGGTTTACCTGTATTCAAAAAGCTGAACAATATACTCAAACAATGATAGACGTAGAGATGCCCCGAATAGCCGCCAGAGTCACGCTTGAGGAGTCCCGGGATGAGAACTTCCTAAGGCGTGGTGAAAGTTACTGTGAGCTTTAAAGCGCGTATGGGGGGTGCAGACAATAACATTGTTCCTCCCTGCTTTTGGTTGGTGGTGTCACGTTACACGCTTCATTCCCGCGGACGGTGAAATTTTTTTTGTCTGGCGATTTATCCGATCAAGGCATCTTTAGCGAACAGAAGGTCTGGATGAACGTGACAGCTTTTCTCATTCATGCGTGTACACTGTAGAGTACAGTTCCATGTTTTGAGATTTATAGGGCTTTTCAGTTATGTTTTTTAATCGCGATCATGAAGCTGTCAATATTGCAGTATCCATTAATGCCGTCTGGAATGAAAGCTGGCAGCTCTCAGCCAGCCCCGCCCCGCATTCCATTTTATTATCCAAAAATCAAAAGGTTCTGACATTTCCGCATAACAAATAAAGAAGCTCTTTTATTCTTTCTTTTGATAGTATTTGTATGTGGTGAAGAAGAGAGTGAGTGTGCCTTGTCTGTCCTCGGCGTTCAATGTTGGGGCAATTCCGAAATAAACCGCCGGGGCGGTGCAGAGAGCAAGAGCAGAGCAGAGAGCAAGAGCAAAAGCCGGTTAAAAAGAGTCGTGATCTTTGGGGAAGTGCGGGATAACGCGTGAGAAGCGAATAATCGTCACCAATTCTGAACAGGTGCGAAGGAGCAGGAGCGACCAAGTACCTCTTCTACACATTTCAGGGGTATATATAATCTCCTTTTACCTATGAAATCACCTAGAAAAGGGAATATGACGGAACCCCGTGGAATTAACAAAAGAGTTTGTGAGGTGGGTCAATGCTGTATTGGCTGAAAGGTTTTGAACAGGCCGAATATACTGCCGACAATAGTATGCATTGAACTAAAAAGGGAAGATGGATGGGGGAACAATACCTTTATATAATTCTAAAGTAGTTTAGCGGTGCAACAGGGATCCGTTGATTTGCAGGAAAAGGAATAAAAAAAGATGACTGCAACCGAAAAATTATAAAAAAAAAGTGCTGCAAAATTTGTATGGGCAGGATTCACATACAAATCAGTATGGACCAGACACAATGCCAGCGCCTAGATTATGGGGGATTTTGTATGGGAACTCGGCTGGATTTGGCTGGCTGGCTGGCTGCAATCTGTTAGGGAAAAATGACTGTAAGCCGCTAAAAGAAAAAAAAAAAAAAAAACACCAAATGCCTTGCTATCAGTTCCTGTATCTGAACCCTTGGTTGGAGGACTACAAGTACTGCGACACTCCCACCTCCACAGCCATATTTCTAGCTCTCTTGAATCCTTCTCACTTCCTTCTTCTTTCCTCCTCCTCCTCCTCCTCCTCTACACCACCACAACCACAACAACTATCACCAACTTACTACCATAATTAAGAAACATACACTGAAATCATTCTGCTTGTTACTAAAAATCAATCCCAAATGCATTAACTTAACTTACACTTGCTTATTATCAATTTCGTTAGCTACGCAAAAAAAAAAAAGAAAGAAAATATCAGTTCGTTTTATATATAAAAATCCTCAAATATATATATATATATATAAAAGAAAAAATTTAATTATTTCTGTATCGGGTAGTAGCCGTCGACGTTGCACTGATTTATATTGAAATCCTGACACAATTTATATGACAATTGTCTCACCCACCCACTTCCTTTTTGTTCTCCTCACCTCTTACACTAACCTCATCCTCCTCTTCCTCCTCCTCCTCCTCACAACACGTCGTCAACATGGCGCAGGAACCACACTACATAGAAGACCTCTCGCAGGCACTATCGCAGGACCAGGACGACCTCATGTCGCTACCGGACGACATCGAACTGCTACCAAGACAGATGACAAGGACGGTTGGAGCAGCTACCGCGGACGACGCAAGAAGTCCCGATCAGCCAGCCCGACATCGTCAAGCTCTTCTTGACGAGATAGCAGCGGCTTTCCGTCCCAATCCACCATCGACCAGGTGCTGCAGCAGTACGCATTGGACCTAACACGCGGCTGCCCCCACGAGTTCAACTACCTCGTGCGGCAGTTCTTCCCGGAGAGACAAATAACGGACTCTAACCTGGAGCTCACACTCATCACATCGCCGCGATACTTGGTCATACTACCTTGACAAAGAGACTCATCCCACGGTGCCTATGTTAACGGAACGGACAAGTCCGGAGAGGCGGTGGCCGACAACTTCAAGACCCCCCTCATGATTGCAGTAGAGAACGGGAACATCGATGATATCCGGTGTTGCTCAAGCACCGGGCCACCATCGATTTCCTGCCTACCTTCGCGAGCGCCCTCTACATCTCCTCTGTGCTCGTCGCGACAGCGTCGTGACCGACTTTCTCCCAGAAGTGGTGCAGAACTACATGGACAGGGAACGCTCGCTCCACTGCGCCCTGGGGTGCCCGTCCAGACGCGGTACTACAGCATCGTCGACAACCTCCTCACGCCGTGCCAGCCCCTACCTGCACCTCTCCATGCCCGAAGATGCTGTCCCCGAGGATGCCTCGCCCGCCGCACTGCTGCCTCCGTTCGCTCTCGCCATCCGGGGCGGTGACGCCGCCGTCGTTGAGCTCCTCCTGAGGCACTCCGACGCCGCCGCGCCGCTGCCGCTGCTCAGCGACACCCTGCTCTCTGCCCTTGCCCACCAGTCGAACTCAACAACGTAGAAGTCTTCAAGTCGCTCAACCGCTTCGGGTACAACTTGAAGGCGGTCGTCTCGGCTCTGGCCACCGACGCCAGCCTGCTCGAGAGCGCCATGACCGGCGAACCCGTCAACTTTGATCTGCTCAAGTCTTCTACTTACCACGTCCTGCACACAACACGGCTGTTCTTCGTTGCCATCGAGAACCACCAAGCGGATACAGCCAAGAAGATGCTCGACTACCTCTTCGACGCGAGCCGGGACTACGCTGCTACACCGCTGGAGAAGGGCTGGATTTTTATTAAAAAACAGCTCTCCGATCGTCTCAGAGGTCGGAGAGCTGTTCCTCAGCTACGCCGAGATGGACGCCAATGCGCTGCAGAACCTGAAAACAAGCCCTCATCGTCGTCATCGTCATCCCCGGTCGCAAGCACGTTCAACTCTTCCCCTTCGTCTTCCTCTCCCTCAGCGTCGTTGTCTTCTTCGTCGCCGTCGAAGATGACCGATGATGACCTGTTCGATTTTGACATTGAGAGCATGATGGAGTCATTCACAACAGTAGATCCTCGCCGCCGGCCTCCGTTGAGGAGATAGTACCCACATCAGCTCCCGTTCAGCCCTCAAGCGCCTCCTGCAGCGGACAACCCCATGTGGATGATGGGCGATGACGAGTCGCTGGCAATGCTCATCGAGCTGGCCAACACGGACAAATTCAAGAACCACTTCCTCGAAGTCGAACAGTCGCTCACGGGCTCGCTAGACTCGAGCAGACGGTCAAAAAGTTCTTTGAAGCCTCGGATAAATCACACCGGAAGTTCGTGGACGCCTCTCTGAAACCTACTGCCAGCTCCAACTTCAGAGGCTTCGCCAAAGCTCTTCCCTTCGCACCTCGATCTCATCCGGACAGGTCTCGAGACCGTTAAAGGTCTCGCAAGCGGTCGGCGGCCAGACTCGTTGCGCAAGTCTACAGCTTCATCCACGTAGCATCATGCATGGACATTGCTCAGGCTCCGCCCCGGAGAGTCAGCAGGACGTCTAGAGCAGGGCTTCCGGTTATGGAGGAACTGCTGAGCGAGTTTGCAACCCTGCCATTCTCGCCGCAGGAGTACGCTGACACCAAGGGCACGTCTCCCGGTAGCCTTGATACGGCCTCCTCTCTTCCCCGCCGATCAGGACATCAAGATGACCGACGATGACGGCGACGTGGGCATGCACGGCGACGAGCAACTAAACTACCTCTCGCTAGCGCTGACACACGACGGCGTCCTTGTCTAAGGTCGAACAGACCTACAACGAGAAGCACTACTGGACGAGATTGCACTGCAATGTTGAAGAATTTGAATCTGCTATGGCATGGATATCGGCACAGACCTGCGAGACCTATTCCCGGATGACATGATCATGGACTCTTCCTTTCGCTCGATGCGGATGACCCGGCGGACATGGAGCTCGGTGGCGTGCCGATGTCCTTAACGGAAAGCTCGCTCGGTTACCGTTCCACTCCAGCTACGCCATCGTCATCTAAGCATTCTGAGGTCGGGGATCTCGTAGGCACCTTCCTCTTCGTATCGATGGCGTATTCATAAAGAGTATGTTCCCCTCCCGTGAACTAGTTTCCCTCTGAAAGCTAACCCCTCGGCAGGCGATAATGCGGGCGAGTGATAGCGAGGACGAACGAAGTTCAAAGTAACAACCAGCTCAACATCGGACACCCTCGAACCGCGACTCCATACGGGCCGTCATACTCGACGACCTGTCAGAGCACGGGTTCCTCTCGCTCTACGGTTCTTCGGATCCGTCGTCTCCGATGCCGTCGAGCTCGGCTGGCTGCCCTCCGTCACCGATGCTGCCAACTTCCTCATCAGTTTGGCGCGCCTCGCCTTCCTCGACACACCTCGTGCTGTGAGCGAAACAACTGATACTCCTCTTTTCCCGATGAAATAACTAACTTGGTGATATTCGTACAGCTGTGGAAACACACCTCCACCGACTTCAGGTACTTTGTCAGCAACGTCCTGCGCCTTTCGTGCTCCTGCCCGGCCTACGGGCGCCTTACCTGCAACCCGGGCTCACTCGTCTCGCGCCGCCGCCGAACCCCGCTTCGGCTTCCTGACAGCCCTGCTGCGACAGGATGAACCGCGAGACTGTGTGGTCTGATGCCAACATTCTCGGCTTCAATGGCGTTTCCGCGCCGTTCATCCCTGGATTGGACCTGAGCATCCCCAGCATGATGCTGCCGCCTACGCCGTCATCCACGGCCGGCAGCTCGAGCGTCTTCGGTACGCCGGATACTGCCATACTCCGTTGGCAAACCGGCGGACGATCCCATCTTGACCTCAAGAGCACGCTCGACACGCCGCTCACGGAACCGAGTCCTAAAACGTATGTTCAAAAAATCACATTCTTTTGTCTTCAGTATGCTATAGCCTCTTAGACCCACGACTCCACTTTCTCCCGCGCAACGCTCGCAAGCGCAAGCTTGCCGCTTCCAACAATCGCACTACTTCCAAGCGCTCCAAGAAGACCTCCAAGTCTTCTCCCAAGGAAGCTCTCCCGGCCGCCATCGTGTCTACACCGAGTGTGACATCTGCGGGAAGAAGATCGCCCTCAACTTCAAAGGGTAACTCCAAGAGCAACCTGATCAAGCACAGGGAAACCCACACCAAGACCGTGACCAAGTTGCGACGCGCCAGGGGCTGCAGGCGACGTTCACCAGGAAAGACAACATGAAGGCGCACGCGAGGGCTACGTGCGCCTTAGGGGCGACGGCGCGTTGACGCCGGAGATGTAAAAAAATAAGAGAAAAAGAGAAGAGAGGTGTCAGCGTGTCGTTGGTAAGGTGAGCACACAATTGCATATGGTCCCTGGTCTTTGGTAGGTTATTCCACTCGCTTTAATTTGATGAATTAGTCCTTGTTTGGCGGGGACGCTTTATTTTTTTTCTTTCTTTCTTTTTTTTTTTAATGGGGTTTATTTGAGATTTTTTGATACGCTGTAATATGTGTGACGATGTTTCTTCTTACATTCCTAGTACATTTTTTCTTCTCTTTCGGCGGTTTACGGTACTACTTCTGGCGTTCTATGGCGTTTTCTTTTACTACCATTCAACATCTCTACTTTTTGGACCTACGGATCGTGTGTCCTGGCTGTCTTTTTTCTTGATTTTTTTTTTTTTTTTTTTTTACTTTCTTTATATATCGAATCAAAAAGAGGGAAAAAAAGACGGGTTTAATGGATTGTGTGTGCTTTTTTTTTTACTCTGTTTACTTTTGTCATGACGGCGGCGTTGATACCATTTTTTTCTTTTCTTCACGTTTTCTTTTTTAAAATACATCGATTCGTGATGAAATAAGTTTTTTTATTGGGGTGTTTATACTAGTAGTTTTTACATACATGGCATTCTTCACTAAATTTATCAGTCTTGTTCCGCAGTTGCTTGAGCACGAAAAAAAAATATCGTTTGCTTTTTATATTGCTTTGTTTGAATGAAAAAGTGTCATTATAAGGTGATTCGCTTTTCTTTCTTCCATATACGATGTTTCTGCACCTGCTTTCCTTATATCAGCTACTTCTACTTGTTTGCGAGATATGACTGTTGCTTCTGTTTTTTTTTTAACGGGGAAAATGCCATTCCTCTGCTGTTACTTGCGTTGTGCTTTTTTTCAACAAAAAATATGTGATGTTTTTTTTTGGGTCTTTTTGTATGTAACTGCTTCCCCGGCTTCGGTTACGGAGCCTCTGAGTATCGTTGGTTGGGGATCGGGAATATACAGAGACGCTGAAAGAAGGGTCTCTCTTTTTCGTGCTCTAAAACTTGAAATCTCGAATACTTCAGTATGTGACGGTAGCGCTGCCATGTCGCTCGTGAATGACTACGTGCTTGCTTTACCAGGGGAAAAATGCATTCCACTAGCCTTACTTTTTCTTCTTTTTTTTTTTTTTTCCAAAATAAAAATATGAGATCCTTTTCGTCGTCTTTGTTATGTAAGTAACCTTTCTCCCGGCTTTAGGCTACCGAAACATTGAGGTATGACTTGGTTGGCAAAGGTGGAATATACACAGACACAGCAGAAGGCGTCTCTTCTTTTCGTGCTCTAAAAAAAACTTGAAAAATTTCTCTCGATATGTGCAAAATACGTGGAAATTTTGCGCGTGAGGACGTTGAATGAGTTTTTTTTTTTTTTTTTTTGCCATTTATGAGGCTGGGTTTGTAAAGAGCGGCGAGATGGGTTATGCTTACCGTGTCTGCCGTTGTCGTTAGGGTTCGATGTGGGGAATATGTGGCAACGCGGAAGAAGGGGGGCGGGCCTTTTTTATTGTGGGTCCTAAGAGGTTTTATACGTCGACGACGAAAATTTGCGTGGTATGGGAAGTCTCTTGATATCTGGATACTTAAGTACGTGATTAAATGTGCGTGTATGCGTTTTAAATTACAAAAGTGAAAAGGGAGTGTTTTTTTTTTTTTTCTTTTTGTATAGAGGGTTGACATTTTTTGGGTTATGTTAGGTTGACCTCTGTACGTGGGATCACGACTATGGCTTGTTGAAGAGCGCTTTTTTCTGCGAAGTTGTTTTTTTAACCCCAAGAGCGTTGCTTTTCTTACATGTGGGTTTATGTGATGGGTGTATTTGTGAGTCTTTTTTTTTTTTGGTTATGAAGGTGATGAAATCTGCTGTTTTTTTTTTTTTGTTTATGAATCTTGAAAGGATGTGGTGGTGGAGGAGGAGGAGGAGGAGAGGGGGGGAAAGAGGGGAAGTACTCATATGTGAGCGTGTAGAAGTATATCAGTAGAAAGGAATGGTTTGAACGGCACTGGTGTTTCGAATTTTTGAATACTCAAGTATGTGATGGTAGTGTTGTACTATTTCTCGTGGATGACTACGTGTTTGGTGAGTTTTCTTTTATGAAGGGCGATCTCCATATCGTGCTAAAATATTTCAGCTTTGGTTATGAGTTCGTCGTCGCTGACTTTACGTCTACGGTTTGGTATTTTCTTTTCTCTCTCTTTTTTTTTATGGAGGGTGATGTTCATGCCTTGCTCTAACGTTTATACGTCCTACTCGGAATACCCTGGTTTGTTTTTTGTGAACGGTAAATGGACTTTGTGGTTATGAGTCTTTATGCATCTGAATATCCTCCGCTCACCGATGAGGAAGAGAGGGAGAGGGTTTATGAGACTGTTGTCATGAAGTTTTTTTTCTTGGTTTTATCAGTGTCCTCGGCGGATTTTTGTGAAAACCGCTACGGGTTTTATTATCTATGACGTGGTGGAAGCGCTCTACTGGTTTTTAATCGAAGGAAGGAGCGGTTGGTTTGATAATGAAGAAAACGGTGTGATGTGATGTGATGTATGATAGACCTGTTTCCTTCCACGGGTAAGTAAAGTATGGGATGAGCACGCCAAATACGTTCTATGATGGCAATCATGACGATGGTAGACTGAGCTGAGCGATGTGGAGGAAGGGGAGTGAATTTATATCAGCGGATTCTTTTCTTTATGGTAAGCAGCGTTTGGGGTATAGGTGTATAGGGTGGAGACAATGCGTATCTAAGGAATGCCGGGGGGGTTGACCGGGAAGGGAGGAGTGGGTTAGGTGAGTTATAAGGTTGCTTCGGCTCATTTCCTTTTTCTTTCTTTTTTCGACAACTATAGAAGACGGGTGTGTTTCTTCCCTGGGCTTTAGATATCGATGCCGAGCTTCTTCATTTTAGCCTATGCTTTTTATCGGCTTGGGAGCTAGGGTTTGGTGGGGCTTAAGTATATACGACGAGCTGCGAGTTACTCTCTTTTTTTTTTTTTTTTTTTTTTTCAATGAGTGGGACTTTAGAACGCTTATAATTCTAGGATGAGATGAATCGGTGCTATGTAAAGACCCGTGCTTTCCCCCCTACGAGACGCAAACTTGTCTTCCGCGTCTACGCTTCTTTTTCTATGAGGCGGGAAAATCAATATCTTTTGTAATAGAGCTTTTGGGGGTTTTCCGTGTCATGTAAGGTGCGTTGTTCGCGATTAATACTATAGTTTAGTGGGAGCGCTTTTCTGCAAAAGTTTTTTTTTTATCACCAGGTCGCTGTTTTAACTTGTGGATGTATGTGATGGTGTACTTGTTTGGGTTTTGCTGTTTTGTTTTGTAGGGTGATGGAAGCGTCTGCTGCTTTTTCCGTTTATGAGGACTGGAAGGAGAGTGATATGATGGGCTGGGAAAGAGGAAGGAGGAGGAGGGAAGAAGGGGGGAGTACGTAATATGCAATGTACATACTCGTGTATAAGTATACGAGTAAAGGACTATCATTTGAACAGCACGGCGTGAGAATGGGCGGAGGGGTGTATGAGGTGGATAGACGAGTTGAGGTGGGAGTTATAGGGGGGGGGAGATATTGGTTGCCTCGAGTTGTACTCCTCTCGACAAAGATGTGAAAGAGGTCGTGGCCTTCTCGTGACGAGTTTGGCTACTGATCGTTTGAAGTATATTTTGGATTACTTGGGAGTTATACGAAAGATGTGAAAAAGCTTTCTTTTTGGAGTGGGATCTAAAAAGGTTTATGCCTTCGGCGAGGCGTATTTCCGTTTCAATGTGAATTTCGTTGGTTTGTGAAAGATGACTGGCTTCGCGTGTTCGGTACGTGACGATGAGGGCGGCGGTGAATACTTTTCCTTTACAGATGCTTGGAAGTTCCCTATTATGTAGGGTGGTTTTGTCAAGGACCACGGACTGTGGGTGGTAGTGGGAGTCTTTTTTTACTGATTTTTTTTTGTTTATCTAAAGATCCTCCTAGTACTGTACTGTTGCTTTTGCGTTGTACGGGGCTTTTTCCCTTATCGTCCACGCGGCACTAATCTTCATCCTACATTTCTTTTAACATAGTGCGCTGAAGCGATGAGATGCGATGCAAATGGCTACGGTGCTTTCTTGTAATATTGTATGTGTGAAGAAGTTTCCTGCCTTTTTTTTGTTTATGAGTCCAGGCTGCTCTTGAAGTCGAGGAGAAAGAGAGGGGTTTGGCCTTTTTCCGGCGTTTTATCCTCAGTAGCGGTGTATGGTCAGTTGCTATATCGTATAGGTATTGCGGATTTGAACGTGGTAGTATACTAGTAGGCTGTTTTTATTCGAAGGATATCAAACGGGAGACGCAAGGTTGGTTTATGACGAGTTTTGGTACATCAAAGCTTTTTACAAAAAAAAAAGAAAAGAAAAAAGGCGTGATAGTGGAGTTAGCGTATAAGATGTCAATGTGGCTACTTAGGTGTTTTGAATTTCAGATAAGAAAAATATGAGGAGTTGTTTGTCCTTTCCCCCCCCCCCCTCGGCCTTTAGCTATCGATTTCGAGCCTTTTGTTTCTTTTAGACTAGAGTTTGAATTGGTCAGGGGTTTGGTGGGCAATTTATAAGGCGAGGTGCTGGAGCTACTCTTGTGGGTGGGCTTCAAAACCTTTATATCTCGACGTTTCTGTTGCTATGTAAAGTTCCGTACCTTATGAAGGGTTAGTGAGTCGGCCTGTGCGGTTTCAAACGTTTGTATGAATGGTGAATGGCGTACGCGTGTTTTCTACAGATGTTTTGAAGTTCCCATGTTATGCGGGGAAGTTTGAATTCGTCGTCATTACGATTATGCCCAGTTGTGAGTGCCTTTCACCGTTGGGGTTTTTTCTACGGCCTACTTTTAGAGATTTATCTACTGGCAATGTGTATTTTTGGCTCAAGTTTTTTATATGAAACGGAACGAAGCTTTTACCTTTTTTTTTAGCTTATACGTTCGGGTAGGTTTAGATTTAATATAAGGAAGGGGGGAGGGAAGCGTAATATCGACATATATAGAAGTACTTGGGAGAGAGGATTTTAGAGAGTAGTAAGTAGGTAAAAATGGACAAAAAGGATAAGGAGCCGTTGGTATGAGAAAGAATGGGTAGGCGAGTTGAGGTGGAGTTATGAGGCGGTATGACATTTCCAGAAGCCCTTGTCACGGATTTAAAGATGATTCTAGAGATGGAGTTTGGTTTATGGGGTGAGCGGACTGGGTAAAGAGGATACTGAGGTCGTAAGGGAGTTATCAGAGACGAGTTGTTCTAGTAGTTTCTTAATATTTTAACAATGTGAATATGAGACCTTTGCCGTCTTCTGGGATAGTTTCTGTTTATGTGATGATCCTCTTGCCAGCCTTATAATTACCTACCCAGATTTCCTAAGTATTTTCTAGTTTGATGAATGGGAGGTGTGGGAAGTATACGAAGGCTGGTAAGCTCTCTCTCTCTCTCTCTTTTTTTTTTGGGAGGGGAGGGGGGAGGGTTTAAAGCAGTTATATTATGAAGAGATATATCGTCGTGCTGTGCGAAGTTCGGCGTTGTACGGGAGGCCATTCGACTAAGCGTGTACGGTTGTACGGCGGTGAATGCGGCGGCGAACGCCTTTTTCCACAGAGTTTTCTTTTTCCTTCTCTAGATAAAAGTAATTCTGCGTCATGCGAACGAAGTTCGTCGTTGCGATTTATGCCAGGATGGCGAGCGGTTTATAGTGTATGATATTGTTCTACACCGTCCCTTTTAAAGTTATCTGCTGGGAATGTGTCGCGGACTTTATTATGGATGGCGATAAAAAGCGTGTTGTTTTTTTGGCTTGTGAACTCGGGGACGAGTTTGATGGAAGGAAGAAGAAAAGGGCGGGGTCGGGGCGGTAATATCTAACGTATGTAGCAGTATACTAGTAAAAGAGTATTTTAAAAGGTAGTAGGTGAGAATAGGCGGAGGAGAAGGAGCTTTTGGGCACGAGGAAGAATGGGTAGACGAGTTGAGGTGGGTTACGTAGCTATCTTGGGTATTTTTTTGAGTAAGTAGATACTTGGCTGCCTTTTTGCGATACTTTAGATTTATGTCATACTTCTCTTCCCAGTTTTTAGCTAGAGAATGGTCTGGATTCGGCTTAGGGATTTATGCGAAGAGGCGGAACGTCTCTTTTGCGAGTGGCTCTAAAAAGTTTATGGCTTCCAGCTCGAGGTAGTCGGTGCTACGTGACGTGCGGTGTTTTCTCTACGGAGCACGAATTTGTCTTTTTACGGCTACACTTTTTTCTATAAATGAAGGCGCAAATGAATACTTTTCTTACAGAGCTTTGAGCTTCCGTATCGTGCAAAAGCGACAAGTGTCTTTGCTGCCGTGGATCATCATTATGGTCCGTCTTTTCCAGCAGACCGAGCCAGAGCGCTTTTACCGGCGGGCTTTTATGTAGTGATTATTTCGGTAGTTTGCTGTTATGAGTGGTGACGGAGCCTTTTGTGTTTCTTTTTTCCCCGTTGATAAGTCCAGATGAAAGGGTGTGATATGGTGTTGGAGAAGGCGCGGGATATCATTGAAGGGCACCAGGTGAGAATGGGTGGTGCTTTATGAGCGGCGAAGATGTTAAGGCCGTGGGTAGAGTAATGTAAAATATGGGCTTTTCTCGGATGTTCTCTCTTTCTTCCTTTTTTTTTTTTAGAAATAAAATGGACGAGGAGATGTTCTTCTACATCTTCGTATGTAACAGGTAGTTCCTTGTTTTATCAAGCTTTTTTTCAGGTACGATTAGATTAGGAATTATGGGTGGGTGTGCGATGCGACCTGGACGTTTTTTTTTTCTTGGGCTCTCAATCTCAAACCTTTATATTTAAACATATTATTTAACGCTATATCATTTAACGCTATATCAAATTCGACGTTTTATAAAAAAAAACAAGTCAACCAAGCGTGTACGCTTATATAGCGGCGGTAAACATAATCGTAGACGCTTTTTCAACAAAGGTTTTCTCTTTTCTTTCTTTCTCCTTAGACAATGCCGCGAGATATGAAGCGGAGTAGTGTTTTGTTGCTGGTGGATCACGGCTATCGTTGGTAGTGGATGTTTCTCACTGATCTTTACCTAAAGTACTTGCAGGCTTTTATGTGTTGAATGTATCTTTTGTGGTATTTGTGTCACGTATGGGGAAACGGGGCGTCCGCGTTGCCTTTTGCTTAGAGCCTTTGGTATGAGAAGGACAGCGTCAGGAAAACGCGATGTATTGGCGTATGTTACTCGGCGCATCTGCCGGCGAGGAATAAACCTGCAGTTACGAGAGTAGTAAAAATATATGGGGCCTTTGGAAAGACCCTTTTTCTTTATCAAGCGGGAAAAATATTGAATGGGTAGTTTTATAAGGGTTATGAGCGGGATTTGAAAGAACGGTGGGGTGTTACGTGAGTTATGCGCTTGTCTCGGGCCATTTTTCTTTCTTTTCTTTTTCTTTATTAAAATTATGAGGAGATGCACTCTACATCTTCCTCTATCTGTAAGAATTCGTTTTCGCGGCTCTTAAATTTAACTATGGAGCTCATTTAGGTATGTAGGACTGGTTTTGAGGATATACGAAGAGATGGAAAGGTCTCGTTTTTCGTGCTTTAAATGGGCTTGTTTTGATAACGAGATAACTCCGTGTTATATAGAGGTCGGTGTTTTTGCGGAAGGCGAGTGAACGGGCGTGACATTTTATGACGGGGAGCATGATGGTAGGATGCATCCCTATAGAATCTCTTCAGCCTAGATATTTCGCATCATGCGAGGAATTTTGTCGTGGTTATGGACTATGACCGAGATCGCGAGATGTTCTACTGCTTGGCCCTTTTTTTCCGACATTGTGCTTTTTAAAATTTATTCAATGGGAATGTGTGGTCTGAGCGGAACGAAACTTCTGCCTTTGCTTTCGCCTTATGAGTCTAAATGAATGAGGGTGATGAGGGGGGATCGGGTAATATCTGACGTACGTTAGTCGTCAGGTATTATGCGGAGAGCGTTTTGCAAGCGGGCAAATAGTGTTCTTATGATAAACTCGGTATTATTAGAGTCTATAAAATTGATAGCGGAGTTACGTGGGTTTATAAAATGGCTATGCATGTCTCATGCGTTTTTTCCGACAAAAGATATGAAGGACTATTTAGAAAGTCTTGTCCTGGCTAACATAGCTCCCGAGCAGGTTTTTCTTTTTTCTTTCTCTTTTTTTTTTTTTTTTTTTTTTTGGGGGGGGGGGGGGGTTATGCACGGAGTCGATTGGGTTGGTTTGGGAATTATACGAAGAAGTAGGCCGCTTTCTTAGTCGAGTGCCTTTGAGATGTTTACACTTCTAGGGCGAAATATACCGTGGTATGTGCAGTTCGGCGTCTTCTTGAGCGTGAGCCGCTTTGCACTCTTAATTTTTTGAATATTTTCTCTGAAGGCGGTGTTCTTTTTTAGTCTTGAGACCCTCGTTCAGAGTCTCCAGACGCTACGTCATTTTTGCTACGTATGCTTTGAGACGAGTGCCTGTGTCATGAAGCACGCTTTGGCCGGTAGTGGTTGTTTCTACATTTTCTAGTTTGTGCCTTTTAAAAATAGTTATCTACTGGGACGCGTAGCTTATACAACTTTTATAAAGCGGTATGGAAGCTTTTGCCTTTTCTTTTAGACCTATGACGTCGGGCGACTTGATGAAAAGGGAGAGGGAGGAAGAAACGTAATATGGTGAGGTATGTCATCAGCCGAGTTTCTTAGTTAGAAAGCTGTGCAGCTAACGGGACCGAGTACGTATCCATATATCTCGGAGAGGCCTTTCTTTACACATCGGATAGGGTAATTAGGGTTTTATGAAGTGACCGTTGTCAGAAATGCGAGAGAATATAGTGCTGGGGTTATTGTTTTAACGGGTAGGGGTAACGTATCCGAAGTGGCTCTGGAGGGTTCTGTTTTTAGGGGTGGTCGGGGGTTATGGTGGTAATTCGGGCGGGAATCTGAAGGAAACGGGAATTGTGTGTTACGTTGAGCTATAGAAGCGGTGGGTTGTGTTTCTTTAGTAGGGAAAATATGAGATGGGTTTTCGGGCACTTTTGTATCTGAACGCGCTTTCTCCTAGCCTTTTAACCTAAGCCATTTTTTTAAAGGCTATGATAAGGTCTAGATGGTTCGCGTTTATAGGTTCCGCTCTATCAAGGCGGGGTGTATCTACATGCTTAAACGTTTCGAAATTTTTTCTACTTTCGCTATGAGATTTACCTACGAGATTTACCTTTTCAAGGGATTATGGCCAACACTCCGTACTCCTAACACGTTCTCTGACGACGATGGTGATACGTCGTACGAGTTATTAATGAAGAAGGGAGGCTTCTTGATATGAAAAGACGGTCGAGAACACCTAATGCGGTGTACAGTAGAAGTCTTCTTCTAGTTAAAGTACTGTGATAAGTCTGGGATATCGAATGAAGACGCCTAGTACGTTTTATGACGGCAATGATGGGTGCCTGGTGAGACTGAGCTGGGTTATGTGCTGGAGTAGGAGGAAGAAGAGTGATACGAAATGTGATGTATATGGACAAATCCACTCTGCTCCTGAAGTACTGCGTGTATGGAATGAGATCAGACGCACTATGAGGGAATCAGGGTTTTTGCTGTTGTTGAAGATGCGGTGTTTTATGAGTGGTATTGAGAGTGAAGAGGATTAAGGAGCTAGTTGGGTTATGAGACGCTCTTAAGCCTAGCGGCATGGGGTGCTTTTGTTTTATTTTTATTCTCAACCCAAAGATATGATTTGATGTTCTCCGGGATTCTTTCGTAGGTAACGGTTCCTTCTCGTGCCGAGGCTATGTATTTTTAAAGGGTATGAGGTTTTTCGGTTTGAACTGGGGAGAATCAGACAAAGACGTGGATGGATGGCTCTCATTTTTCGTGACTTAAATATCTGTTTGTCACTGTGTCGCGCGGTGAGTGAGTTTCTTTGTGATAGGGATGGTGCTCGCGTGTACAGTTTTTGAAAGGCTGTGGCGATTATTTTTATTTTTCTACGGAGTTTTTCCACCCTTAGATATTCCGCCTTATGTGGGAGAGACGAGTGTTTCGTGCTTGTGATACGCGGGTATGGGCGGGACTGGAGGCTTCCTACTATCTTTAGCTCCTTACGGTATTGCTTTCAAACAAATATGGTTATAGTGTGTTTGGCTGTTGCGGTTTTTATGAACGCAGCTTCCTCTTGGTGAAGTTTTTTTCTGCCATTTTTCTTTTTTCGTTATGAACCGCGGTGACGGAGGGAGATGTGATAAAGAAGAAAGGAGAGGGATACGTAATATCTGTCGTACGTTAGTTGTCGAGTTATTATGGGGAGGTTTGCTTGCGGGCGAAAGATACCGGTGCGGTTTATGAGCTGTCGCACTAGTATGAGAAGGTGGTAGAGAAATTGGGGGAGTTATGAGACGGGGATTAGCGGCCTCAGGCAGCTTTTTCGACAAATGATATGTTTGCACTTCTTCCAGTCTTTAGCTCTGAGCTTTTAGAGTATGGTTGGGCCGAATTGGGAACGTGGGAATATACGGGGGATTTCAAGCGGGGTAAAACATCTACACCTCTACGGAGAGCGTTCTGGTGTATTCGTGAACCGCGGCCGTAACTTAGTTTGCATCTATGGGTTTTGCTGTTCGGCAGCGATCTTGGAGTTCTTTACCAAGAGATTTTTTCTAGAGCATTTTAGAACTTAACTAAACCTACTTGTTACGCTTTTCTCTATAAAAGGCGATGAGAAGGGTTATCGAAGGAACGTTGGCTGGCTGGTTGACATAAGGATGCACAGGGATGCGCCATGTGG
Source organism: Pezizomycotina sp. ARF18 (assembly GCA_002224055.1). Taxonomy (NCBI): domain Eukaryota; kingdom Fungi; phylum Ascomycota; species Pezizomycotina sp. ARF18. Next base: position 455,332 of record AZLU01000007.1, on the reverse strand, counting down.
TGACGCGTGTTAGTGGGCATTGATATCACAGGAAATTTTTTCATGGTTTAAGACACTTCGAGATGAGTGTGGTTTGTCAGCTGTATTGAAAGATTGGTAGTATGGATTATGAGCTGCTTCGGGCGTTGTTTTCGCCAAAAGATATCTTTGTACTTCTTCCGGTCTTTAGGCGCAGAGCCTTTCATTTGATTTTGGTCGGGGCTGGCTTAAGAGAATATACCGAGACCTGTACAGCTCTCTCTTTTTTGATGCTCTCAAAAGTTTAAATTTCGATTTCCTTCGATTACGCGGCTTTAGAGACTGTGGTGCCGTTTTCTATGGAACGTGTGAACCACTTTTCTCATTCGATAAACATTTGTTCTCACTCTGATGTATCTGTAGGATTTTGATGATAATGGTAGCGCATGTGTGTAACGGTTTTTTATGCTAGAGGGGAATGTGGTGAGTGCTCTTCTTGCCATCTTTAGTTTTTCTACGTCTTGCTTTTTCAAACTATACTATGAGGTGGCGATGTGCGGTTATTACGGCTCCTATGAGCCAAGGCTCTGGCAGTTTTTGAAAAGCCTTTTCTGCCGTTTGTGCTTATGAATCTACCAGGTGAGCCAGGTAACGCTATGGAGGAGGAAGGAGAAGCAGGGACGTAATATGAGACAATCCTAGGCAATGGAAGAGTTGGGGAGCTTTTCTGTGTGAGATGGGCGTGATTCATGAGGAGCTGTAGGCATGAAAAGATGATACTTGTAGTGGAGTGGATTGGGCTATAAGAGGGGGTCGTTCTTCTCGCTTTATGTTATTTCCGACTTCCCGTCCCCTTTAAGTTACTTACAATTATGATCGGGGAATCGTCGGTTGAGATATTGGTTTGTGGGGTTCTTGCAGCCGCCCATTGACTATGAATGTGTGAGGGTTGGATGGGTGGGTTGTAGTAGATGGGCTGTCTTTACTCTTCACAAAAATTTATTTTTCTTGGGTATCCATGCTCCATAATCGTCTCTAGAGATGCGCATCGCTACTTAAGTATACCGGAGTTTTTTTATGTTTTTTTTTTTCAGACAAAAAATATGAGTAGACGGCTGATATTCTTTAGTACGCAAAAGGTCTTTCTCTTTACCTACTCTGCTGAGCTTTTTAGGATATGGCCAAGTTGCTTTGCACTAGGAATGTGGGGATATAATGCACAAAGAATAGAAAAGGGTTGTCTTGTTTTCATGGCTCTCAAACATTTATACTTCCAGGGTGACACGATTGGTGATTCATAAACCCTGGGGAATTCGCCTTTATGGACCCTTTTCATAGAGGCGGTGCCCTTTTAGTAATCTGAGTTTTTCGAGTTTCTTTATTAAAACACTTCCTTTAGAGATTTTGTACAATTTGAGAAGTCTACATCTGAACACTTTTCCATCGCGTTGGTAGTTGTAGCCCAATGTGATGGGCCTTGAGGGAGTGTGTTATGAAGCTTGACGGTGGATAGCAATACATAATGTCGACGTATAGTAGACGTTGGCTTTGAGCATGGATCTTGGGGCGTATGGGATCATACCTCAGGGAACTCGAGGAGGGGGGCTTTTGTGGGAGGACGGGGTGCTTTATGGACGGACTAATGGGAAGGTGGATTGGTGGGATACGTAGGTTATAAGATAAGGCGCTGTCTATTGTGTTTTCTGTAACGAAAAAACATGAGATGTTCTTTGTGATTTATGTAAACGGTTCCTTTCCACAGCTTTGACTACCAACCGCTTTCGTAGGTACGATCGGGTTTAGTTTCGACGGTATGTATAGAAACACGGGGAAAGATCACCTTTTTTTTTTTTTTTTTTTTTCGTGTCTTAAAAACGTTTATTTTGACGAGATATTCAGTGCTAGGTAGGGTTCGGTGCTTTCGTTTATGAAAATCGAGTGACTTGGCTTGTACGGTTTTATAATGAAGGTGATGAACTACAGTCGTTCTTTCTACGTCATTTTTTTACTACTTAGTATTTATGCCGCGTGATGATGCGTTGTTGAACGGCCTCTCTAACGAAGACTTGGCGAATCCTTTTATTCTATATTTGGTACCTTTCTATTAAATACTTGACGTTCCCTTTGATTACTTAAACATGGGAGCTTTGGCTTTACCTCTAGCTTTATAAAGGATTGGCAGTAAGTGAGAATGAGTGTTGTAGTTGTATCGAGCGTAAAGACGTCTTTGGCTCTTTGAGATTTAGTTCCATGTGTTTTCTTTCCCAATGAGAACCTTAACAATGCCTTTCAAGCCTCATTGCTATCTGCATGAACCTGCGATGGTGATCCAAGCAGTGATGCGAGCCGTGGTGACCAGGTACATGATAATTGAGAGAGCAAGCTCGTTATAAAGGAGACGGCCGACATGCTGGGCTCTATCGAGTCGGCAGGCTAGGGTAGAGAGTAGTCGTACTATATTCTATAGTGTTGTCCTCGGGGAACAAAACTAGTTGCTCTTGAAACGCTGCTGGTCCGATTGGCATGCCGGTTGGAAGTGCGAAGGTGACCAGATAAATTATAGGCGAGAAGTTAAGCCACGTGCACGATAATGAGGTTTGTGTTATGTGCCGTTGAAGGTTCTTTCGTACGGTATTATACTTTAGAGATCTTATAGGGATCAATATATCAATTTTCCCGGGGATCGTTCGCATCTCACATGTAAGAAATACCGTTTCAAAATCCTGCTATGTCTTAAATATGTTTGATTTCTTTTCAGTCGGGAAAGGACGGTATGCCTTGGTGACCATGGTGCGTACGATGCAATGTGTCTGCATTGAACGGCTTTTTTCGTGTATATGATGCTAATATCGGTCACCCTTCTTGGATACAGTGATATGCAATCGTCGGGGTACGCGATGGCCTTTAAATCGAGAGGATAATCGATTGTAGTATCGCATATTCTTGGACAATCCTCAAGTATGCAGACAGTAGACTGCCGAAGTATTGCGCCTATCAACCGTTTTGGATCGGCGTAAAGCAAACTTCAGATGGAATCCTCTAAATGTGATGCAGAGGTGGGGCTATAAATATAAAATAGAATAGTGGGCAGTGTGATGACGGTCTTTTCTCACGCAAGGATTGGTGACGCTCTATCGCCCAGTTTTTGAATTCCTTTAGGGAAAACAATTTACGGCTGTAATCTCATTCGTGACGGTTAGCTGAATACGAGAAGAGCCTTTCTGATTCTTTTATACTTCCTAAATGGTTTAGTCGGTGTGGTTCTACGTCTGGACAACGAGATTTTCAGTGAATAAGTATCTTAATCACCCAAAACATTCCCAGCTTACGAGCGTGCAAAATTTTTAAAAATCCTTACTGCATGTAACCCTTGATACCTTCTTGAGAAGAATATTGGCTAAATACACCTTGCGTCGATGGCGTGTTTTACGGTGGGAAGGGGACGTTATAGACCGCACTTCGCGAGACAATACTACGTGAAACGCTTTTAAGAGAGGCTTCAAGCCCGTATGAGAAGCTTTGCCGCGTAGGCGTGATTTTGTGGCTAATGCAGTGAGATGCACTGAGATTAAACGTTTACCGTTTATGTCCGGGAACGAATACTCCAAGATAACAAAGTTATCACACCAATATGAGCATGCATTAGACTACTAAATTACTATGGCGCCGTCCTGCATCTCGTGTAAGAATGGGATTTAGGTGAAAGGGTGCTTTGAAAATTATATACGGCAGCTATCGACGTATACATGCTGTGTGGATGTTTTCTGCCTATCGAGGCTACGCGATCCAAGCTTTGTAGGTAGGGACGCGAGAGTGGCTACATGATCGTTTGCGTGGAAGATTTCTTCGCAAAATTGTTCAGCGAATTTTTGAGGCTAATTGTGTAATAGTCTTATGGCAAGATCTTTGCGTGGTTGCTGAACCCCCCCGTAAGTAATTGTGACTGTGCTTATCGCTCCTCCGTGGAAGTCCCGATTGAACATTCTACTTATTAGCTAATCATTGCTTGGTTCGATGGAAGTGTACCGATATCTCGCGGAATATCTGAATATTTTCAATCATTCAACTCTTCGTTGGAATCTTCACGCTTCTTTCTTTCAACATGAGTGCCGTAGGTGAGTATTGACGGCTGATGAGATCAGAGGAAAAAAGAAACGGAGTGACGGCGCTTCATCGCTCTACGCTGGAAATGCCCATCGTGTACTGCCGACGACATCTCGAGGAGGATAGACTCCGTTGAGTATCAATACTCCTGCGAAGTCCTGTTAATTTTCACTCTCAATAGCGTCCACGAGAGGAAGTTTCTTTTGGTAGTATCATGAAGTCACTGAAGTCTACCGTTAGCTAGTTAGCGATTATTTTTCGGGATTTGGCCCTTCGCTTCATTTCGATTTAGGAATGACTTCTTTAAGCGCGAGACCGCGAGTCTTGGACTATGCACGCAGAGACGGACCCCTTGGTTGTTTCTCTACGTTTCTGTTACGTTTCGTTAATGATATCATGGTGGCTGATTGTTATACCAGCGGCGCTGCCGATTGCGTCTGTACGTGTTAAAAGAGTTGTCTCTAGTACTTCATTTACCCAAAACGATGTCTTTCATTATCTCAAGCGTCCTTTATACTGACACTTTGTACCGCCCTTAGCGGACAGGTTGTGTGCGAATACGGCCATTTATACCTAGGACTGGTACTCAGTGGAGAGGGGAAGAGTTCTTCGATACGTGATCCAGACGAACGAGGACGCAAAGTTTGCTATGGTAGTTGTAGTCGGGTGAGTCTTGTGCGATAATTATACAGCGTTTTCGGAGGTAGACACCACTCTCTTGTCGCTTTCCAAATTCTTTTGTCTGAGGAAGGGAATCTTGGAATATAACTTCAGTATTCAGCTAGAGTTGAGGTCGTACCGCGACATATACACGATCCACAGAATACAAAAACCAGATTAGGCGATTCTATTCAACAGAAAGAAGATGACTCAGTGTTAATGGAGATGTATCTTGTGAAGTTCTCTGAATTGATATTAGTATCGTTGATGTTTGTATTTGTGTCTTTTTGGTTTAAAAAAATTTTTTTTATTAAAATTAAAAAAAAAAAGTAGTCGAGACAAGTAGAATAAATTGGAAATAACGATAATAAAGCGAGCCGAAAATTCCGTGTAGTTCTAGAAGCCTGAGGAACTAAAAGAATGGCAACGTCTAGGAGTAAAATGCCCAATTTCTTCGGGCGCCAAATTTTCTGGCATCGTGCCGTTGAGAGCACGAAAATAGTCCAAATGACTGATTCGGCCCACACATTATTATACATATACTCTACATATTTATTGCTAACGAGTTCCTAGATAGCTTACTCCGCGCAAAACCCCTTGAAAGAGCGTGAGTCTTGCTCAAAGGCTTGAAGGCTAAATATACACAGGAAGGATGGCAAATAGAAAGTTATACATCGGAGTGAACATAAAAAATAACAGACCCAAAAAAGACCCGTCGGTCCCGCCGAAAATGCGCACGCTAATGAATGAAGGGTATTTGTAACGAAGGGAAAGGGTAAGTATGGACATCAAAAGGTCATCAAGATGAGAAAAGCTCAACGGTATTCGTGGATGAAGACTTTTTATCTCCTTCCAGCCTCTTTCTCAACGTCAACGTCCGCGCTAGAACGGACACGATTGATTTCTAGATCGGAAGAAGAACTCTCCTTGCTTTCGACCTCTTCCAGCGGCTCCAGACCCCTCTTTACTTCCTCTGCCGAAGGGCTGGTCGGGATGTAATTATCTTGGCTTTGCATCGTGTCGGTAATGATATCGGTATTCCTCGCAAGTCGGCGCTGTTCCCTTTGCGCCGCAAATCTCCTAACGCGGCGGATGGCGCTCGATACGGTCGATGATCCAATGGCGGGAGAGTCGTCCACGGACGCCCTCCTAATGAGACTCGGGAAGTGACGGACGGCAATGGCCCTGAAGGCTGGTACGCATGATATGACGATGGCGAGGTTCAATTCGACACTAGTTAGGGAGTGAGCAGATCAGCATGTATTATATTTATAAATTTTCAAGAAGAGAAAAGATGATATACTTACTTAGACCAAACCGCCATACGGATACCTTCGTAGATGTCTAAATCGGAAACGTAGCCCGGCTAGCTCTAAGCCGGACTGCTGAAACCAAGGAGACGCTGTTGGGAAAGAAAAATTAGCCAGGCACTACGAGAAAATGCACTGTTGAAAGAAGGAATATTATCTTACAAGATACCGATCGCAAATACACCGCAAGCAAGAACCTTTTCGCGCATTTGCATTTCAGTCTCCATACGAGCGGAATTGGAAGAAGGCTGTTTTCAAAGGTACTGTTAGTCATGGCAATTTCCGTGGGCAACTAAATGAACAGGGCACACTCACAAGATGATGAAATCCGCCAAGATGATAACCGCACCACCGATGATCAATCCAAGCCAGCGGTCAATACATTTCATAGTGACGAGGTGGTTCCAGAAGTCCACCGGTTTACACTGGAAGATGAAGTAGAATATGCTCGCGACGTAGAAGGCCGTGACTATTGCGGTGGCAATGTATACGCAAATGCGGAAAGTTCGGTGAGACTTAGCGGAGGTATAGTACTAAAAGAGATCCGCGTATGCAGGCGAGGCCGGTTGTGTACAGGAGATTTTGTATGAAGTCCATCTATTTCATATTAGAAAAACGAAAGTCAAAGAAATGTATCGAAAGGCTGCATATAAGTGAACCAAATTTACCTTATTAACTAGAACAAAATCCTCAAACGTTGTATCCCAAGTATGATGTGTATTTATATCTACGCGAAAGAAGAGCAAATTAGTTTAGTTATTTAAACCCCAGTAAAGCAAATTGAAACGTACAAAAGCGTGAATACTACGCGATTCCGGGAGAAGAAGCTATCAAGGAGGTACGCTTACATCCGGGACGTCCAACGCCACCGACCATCCACTCAGCGTGACTAAAAGCAAGGGCAAGAAGAACAACCCATTCTTCAAAATACAGCTTCTTTTTAATGAAGGCTCTCGCGTAGAAGCGCAGGATTACACAGACAGTAGCAAACAGACTCCAGAATACCGCCATAGCTGTGTGTAGCACCCATGTGTTGTTGTGCTCAACGGTTGTGAGCCAGTACTGTAACACGGAGAGGCCCATTATCGGTTCTAAATCGCTGCTTGAAGCCTTTAATGCGGGGCCGAGAGCCATAGCCGTCTTATTCATGTTTTCTGGCTTCAGCATTGTCCCTACGGCTTCCGTCATTGTGAGGTTGGTTAGGCCGGTGACATATTCTGCCAGAAGCCCGAGCCTAAGGAGCTGCTGGACTTGAGAGTTATTGAAAGCTGGAAGCGCCATCGTGGAAGATAGAGGCTAATGGCCTATGAAAGGTGTGAATGAAGTTCTCTCTGATTAAAAAAATAAAATAAAAATAAAAATAAAAATAAATCTAATGAACGCTTTCTGCTTCTACCAGCGAGCTGGGTATTAGTATAAAAGTTTGACTCGGTGGGTCCTAATTTCACGACTAATTTAATAATCTAATGGAGGGACCAGGAGTCGAATATATACACTGTTAATCTCTTGGTATTCATGAAGTCCTCAATCGAATTATCATCTACTCGATAGCGCCATTGCGCTAGAACCCAAGAAACCAGGGCTGTCATGATACCAGTAGCTTACATAAATCCTTCGACAAGAGACACCTGCAGCTATTCCAAAACTCCAGAGGTCCCATGTTGTAAAACTTTACACAATAATATAGTCAAAGTGGACGGTGGTGGGGTTCAAACTCCTTCGAGCCGAAATCCAAAAGCAATAAGCACACAATAAACGATAAACGATATCGCCATTTCCGTCAACTGAGGAAAACCCAAGAAAATTTCTCAGCGCCACCATCGTCACATCAGTTTCAGGGACCCCACTATTCTCATATATTCACCACAACCGGCATCGCGCTGCAAATCCCTGGAGCACGGTCGTCCAGCCACGTTGTAAGAAAGACTTGCAGCGGGTAACTACTAAAGATACAGGAGATATAAAAAACCCCACATTTCTTGATATAAAAAATTACTTGAGATAAACAATCTGAACATCGATTGCGGAGGTGATCGACGACGGCACGTGTGTGTGTCTCTAAACTATGGCCGGAAGCTCAGGGCAAAAGGAATCGAACTATCTATCAGTTCCAAACGAGAGTCGTTGAAAATCCAGGACTCGGAAACTTCTTCTATTTCTCTTGCACCCCCTCGTCTTGGTTCCTCTGGATTTCTCGCAACATCAACCGTTCTGGTAAATTAGGCAGATTTCGACTGATCAATGAAAAAAAAATCTCAAGTTTTGTTTCCTTGTTTCGCACGAATCTAGGCTATTGATAATAAACCCCCTGCAGGATAAAATACTAACTACCGACGAGTTTTCAAGGTAAGTAAAGATCTGCGCAGCTTACCCCAACTTTTAAACCATCTTTCTTCAAAGATTTCTTTTAATATGGTTTTGGAACTTGGAAAGCGTCAATATCGTGCCAACTACTTACCTGCAGAGTTCAGTATTCAAATCTGTGGAGCTACTTATAATTCGCGGTTGACGGGAAAGGGGTAGTAAAGTCTACAGCTTTCATAAGAACCGTCTTAACGTTGCGAGATAGAACTCAAAGAATAAGAGAAACAAAGCTCGGCGAAAGGTCAGGGTACCCGAGTGCTATGAGTACAAAAAAGTTTTTTTTAGCCCTTTTACAGAGTATACGCAATCAACTCATATTTAACAAGTCGACGTGAGGTGCACAAACCTATTATGATTCAGAAAGAGGGAAGGTTTGACTCCTGTTTCCATATTACGTTCTAAGCTTTAACTCCATTTGAATATGAGGCTTTTTTTTTTTTTTTTTTTTTTTTATACAACGGTTCCTAGTAGTGGTTCAAGTGTAGATATCTTCGTAGCTAATCGCCGAACTAATGAGTAAACTGCGTGTATTCTGGCTTAAAACTTATTCTCTGCGAATTATAGCAATATACCCTATTTGAAAACACTAGTCGGACTTGTCCGCGGAACTCATCAGAAGAGTCTGCGTTCTTTTTTTTTTTTTTTTTTTTTTCACTCTCCCTCTGTTTTCTGGTGGGAGTGGAGTACCTGCAGTTGTTTAACTTACAGGTTGACGCATGCAAATTTTCGCGGTGTGCCGTCTCTCAGCATACCAGAGGGCGTTCCTAGTTTATGCGCTTCCACTTACGTACCTGAAACCCGACAATCGTTCTGAATCAGCTAAATACACCCCGCTCACCAAAGTGTCGTCGTATTGTCGCTCTCAAAAGGCAAGATAAAATCCTATAAAAATGGGAGATGACCTCCATCTTGCTATTTTCTTGAGCATCGCGGTATATAGATTGACCGCAATTATCAGTGAAGGTTTACCTACGTCGGAGCGCTGAGAGAAATGACTACTAGACGAGAATTCTGTTACGGAACGGTCGGCCACAAATTGCAAATTTATAGAGAATGTACATATGATAAGTCTAGCTAATATATACATAATTATTTCGCTGTTGTTAATACAAGGCCGAATGCTCTAAAGGTTGAGAAGGGCTGATAAGGAACTTATTACAAATCTCATATCCCAACTGAGCTGGGGCAAGCTGAAGGCGAGCTGAAGGCGAGCCAAAACTTGACGACCTTGGCTAGTTAAGCCGTAAGAGGGGTGGGATAAGAAGCAAGGGTAAAGCTTTTGTGCTCGCTCGATTTCTGGGCGGAGCTTTAATTAGCCGGCCACGGATATCCAAGGAATGAAAGAGCTTGAGTCCAAAAGGGACCTCGAATCCCCAAGACAGCCAGCCCATCCTAGAATATACGCCCAGCAACAGACGCGCATTTGCTAAGCATCTTGCCTCGAAGTATCCTTAATCGCAGAATACCCATTTATCCTTTTCGATCATTCTGACCTTTCAGCTTAGGCATTGGCGCGTAGAAACAGCAAAAGTCGTCTAATACGCCCTTAGTGTCCTCGGCGAAAACATCTCTCAAATCTTCTTCTATCCGCCTCTCTTCGCGCGCTCCATAGTCCAGGGAGGTACCCACCACTAGCGTCGCAGTTCCTCTTGTGACGTCTTGCAGAACACCGATATAACACCATTCGTTAAATTTAAGATTTTCTCGGCAAATTTACGTAGTTCTGGTACGTGCGAGTGCCACCACTGGGTTGCTGGATGAGATAGAGGGAAGGAGGTGAAATCGGCGAAAAAGCGAGGGGTAAGATTCGGCGTCAGAGAGAAAGATGTTAGAGAAGAAGAGATAGGCGATGAGTGTTGCGGAGGAGGCGAAGAAGGGGGCGAGGAAGACTGGAGGAGAGGAAGGCGGAGATGTTGATATCAGAGGAGGTGACGAAGATTGTGATGGAAGAAGAGATGTTGAAGTCGGTGAACTCATCTCGATTCTATTTTATTGGAGCTATATTGCTTTTCCATTCTTGAATGGCTTAACAGGGCTCTGTAATCACCTCGAGATCCAACTCGGGATGGTCTTGCTTGAAACAATATTGACCAGCCGTGGAGGTCTGTCAATAGAGAGCCACATGTTCTTTTCGTTCCATTTTCTTCTTTCTATTTTCTTCGTTCCATTTTCTACGCGAGATAATAAAGTTGCACCAAAGGCAAATTCTGTGTCTTGATGAAAAACGCTGATAATATAGAACTCATAAACTCTCTTGGTTGATTATCCTTGTCTTGAACCTAGTTTCTACACTCACGACAATCAAAACTATGCTACAGTTGAAATCTTTAACAATTATGAAAAGTTATCACATGAACGAGCGCATTCTAAAATATCAAGAGTAGCATCCTGCAATATGGCGCGCTCGTTAATCGGAATAGGTTCACTGAAAGCCCAGCGGCGGCCGATGTTGGTTATACCACGCTGGTACTATATTAGCGTTTTCCCGCAAATTTCGGAGTCAGTCCTTCAGCGGAAGAATTCCGGTTAAGACATCGCAAAACTTTATCCTAAGACAGCAATCGCTTGGGGCATGCCCGCGAGAGCAGAATTGAGGTAAATAATTCGGATCGAAGTTGTTATCTCGTCGATACGCCCAAGGCACAGCTAGAAAGGACGTCATCCAATCGCGGGAGTATGCCTAAGAGGATAGAGCTATTAAAAACCAATATCATTATGGGTTGTCTTGTGGACCATTAATATTGAGTAGAAACGTCGGTTAGCAATATAAGAGAGTATTTTTACGTTTAGCACAAGACATCTATCTCACTGATGGACGAATGCCGAGATCCTTATTCTAAGACAAGATCGTCGTATATCTTACGATCGTGTTTAAATAGAGAGAAGCAACACCGTTTGTAAAGTTAATTTAATGTTTGGCGTAGGCGAGGCCCCGGGAGTGCTTAATATAAGATGAATGACACCTCCACATTAATGTGCATTTTTGGTCAAATTTGAGATCACAGATTCGATATAGCCAGACAAAAATTTGACATGCGCAATTTTAGCGCCATCCTTTGCGCCATCGCCGCGTTCATACCGGGCCTGTCGCAGTGCAAGTCATACGAAGAACACGTCCGGGATGAAATAAAGTCGTTCAGAAACACCTGGGAACAGGAGGACGCGATTCTGGAGCCCAAACTCTGGGGAAAAGTGCTCGACAGTACGAACTAGTAAAGCGAGCCCGTATAATAAGCAAATACGTCCCATTCCCCGACGCGCCACAGATGTGGACTATCAGAACGCCGTGCGCGATTTGAATCGCGACGCCGTCCGCAAGTTCGAAAAAGAAGAGTTTCTACATGATGTTGAGTATCTCGCAAGGCAGCGTGGGAGGTAGACCAGGCGGTCAAAACGGTCATCGATTCAATCGAGACATTAGAAAAATGGCAAAAACAGCTCGCGCAGATACGTCAGTGGTTTACCAAACCGTATGAAGGCGATAATATGGCGTATAAAAACAAACAGTTCGCGCCTACCGACGACGAATGGACGTGGCTGGTACACGCGAGAACGGGCTCCGGGGTTTACTGGAGGTCTATCCGGAATATAAAGAGCTTGAGAGTATTTGCAGAGGGTTAGGCGGATAGTGCAGAATGTGTTCCATAGATGGTTCGATGCTTGGCAACCGTACCACTTTAAGTTGCCCCGGCTCTTTTCGATTCGTACATCCGCGAGCTGGTGCGGAGGAACCCCAGCAACGCGTGGTGGATGACGTTCTGGAAGAAGCTAAGGAAAGATATCAAGGAAGAAGAGAAAAAGTGGAAGAAAACATGGACCGAAGTATACACGCTGTGTGACAAGATTCCAGACCCAAATGGCAAGACCCCCGCCTGCGCCGCCATACGGGCTGGTAACATACATCACGTACGGGTCGCATTCTTGAAGGCTATCGAGGCTAGCTTCCTCGGAAATTTCAATAAGGGAGTTGGGGGATCCCGGAACTTCCCCGCTCTCAATACACGAGCGATGACCTCCGTACGCCTTGGAATATGCTCGTCAAGACCTCCTTGATGACCTATTCGAGGATGACGACGATGCCCCGACCGCTGAACAAATTCAGAGAGATGTGAAAAAACCTCGAGCAAGTGATGAGGGGAACGAAATCGAGAGTTAAGGAGGGCGAAGTGAAAAATAAAATGAAAGACATGATAAGATAAAGAAGTTTATGAAACGAGTCTGGAAGCCGGAGGGAAAGAACGAGAATAGTGGGCAATACGGTATTACTCAAGCAATGGAACGAGCACTAGAGATGGGGGGTGAAAAGCGCAAGGAGACCATAAGGACTTTCGAAGAAGCAACGTTTCTCACAGTTGAAACTGCTGTGCTTGTTCCATTGCCTCTGTGTTGAACGTTGAAAACAACAAGGAAAAGAGCGCCGTGCCTGGCGAACAGCAAAGAATACATGACCAATCGACGCACTTTGAAAATAAAGACGACAATCCAAGCGGTTGGGGAGAGAAAGAAGGGAATTTTAATGACTTCTCGAAGCCAAGCTAATAAGTGTTGAAGGACTGACTATTCCGAAATCAGCGCTAGAATTAAACATTTCATTCGATTGTAGAGCCCTTAGGGGGTCATTCACTAAAATACTGAGGTACATAGATGAAAAAAGGTAAATAAGAAAGTACATTATACTCAAACTTAAAACAATCAAATATTGCATGATTTGCACCTACGAACAAAATCACTCAACTGAAACCCCTTGAATGTGAATCCGATATTTCAATTCTTTAAAAGAATTCATGGCATGCATAGAAAATATATTTTCCCACTCGCGAAGGGATTTTGGTATCCTCAAAATGCGGACCGCCCGTATAGAAGCCTCACTTTTATACACAGTATTCGACAAACTTTGAAGCGCTATAGGTCAGTAGTCGCACATGAATTCCCGTATGATCTTTTTCAGGTAATATGAAGCTTTCTTCGATATAAAAGGGCACAATCCTGAAATTTGTTTGCGACGAGTCAGCATAATGAACGGAGAACCCCCGTACGGCCAGCCCATGTTATGCATGTGGTCCACGTTTCGATTACAGCTAGAGGTATACGTTGCTGTGTACCGCCACGATCAGACTTTCAAGTTCCAATGACGCCGTGGTCTGCATATTATGAATCCGCCATCATCTTCGCTATGAATCTCATTGTAGATGTTTGATATTTCAAAAATATGGCTTCACAATCTTTTTCTTCCATATCAGTGGGTCCATATGTTTCTCGGTTGTAAGTTGTATGGTCAAGCCGAGGTCTAATATGAAAGGGAAGACCGATCGCGGGTCCGAGTTACTTTAAAAAATACAGGGGGTTGTGCAAGTGGAACCTGTAGCGGCGTCTGAGGTACCGAGATTGTTCACTAACGCGGACTTTTCAATAAATATTGTATAGAAACTCCTTCCGTCGTCGTCGTCGTCAAGTATGCGAGTAGCTGAGTATTTAGTGAAATATATCATGATTTGTTTGACAGGATATATCCCGGTGCGCCTACGGACTATCGAGCCCGCAGAAATCGATTACGGCAGCATTTACGTGGATAAAATGTAACTCTCGGCTTTGTTAGGGCAAATTTAGAGAGAACCGTCAGAATATACCTTGACCCGGCAATACTCCCCAGCGCTGCTTAACCTTTGTATCGAAATCGAATATGTAAGGAGACCTAGTCAGAGATACAGTAGCTGTTCCCTGGAGCTCACGTCTAAATAGCGAGACACATACTAGTTGGTTATAGCGATGGAGTATGACCATTTGAGTTCGTTTATTATATGAACTAGAAAAGATTTCAGGGCATTAGCCTTCCGTTACGCGCACGCCGTGGGAATGTATCTAACGCGGTGCTGTGGACAATTTCTACGGATCATTGATTACCAGGCCATAAAGGTTTAAGAGCTTTTGTGTGGAGAAACCGAAATATCCGTAGCCCCCCCCCCCCCCATAGTGTTTCCGCTATTTTGAAATATCGCCAGTATTTGCTTCAAGTAGTACCTGTACTTGTCATTATACAATGACGGGACCTAGACCCAATTCTGTCCTTCATTATCGGGGTAGGTCGACGCTGCAACGCTGCAAATTCTAATCAGCCAACTGAATACAGGCTCTCATTACTTAGCTTGTATGTAAAAAAAGTTTGCCGACATGGTAAGCTGAGAAATATCAAGCTCGATGTTTGTTCTACAATGCAATATGGCCCCAGCAGTTCTCAGCTTATAAACCTTCTTTAAATTTAGATTATGGTCTTTGAGGAAAATTTAGAGATTCAGAGCAGCATTTCCATTGATTACAATCAACTAGGAATATCGGTGGAGGAGGACTTGGGAGTTCATATTTGGCGTGTGATTTAGGGCAGTATTATCGCTGAGACAAGCTAGTGGAGGATTATCGCTGCCCTCGCCGTGAGTCCGAATAGGCTGCCTGTTTGGAGCTCAGAATCCTCTTGGGGATGACTGTGTAATATGGATCGGGTAATATTGCGAGTAAGCAAACTGGTCTTTATTTCTTATCAAAACCCGCTTCACCCCTTTAGTGAGTATGGGAGAGGCGCTGTCACGCTTATAGTTGACCTTAATAGCTAGTGATTGTATGGAGGCAGATCTGATTTTGCAGGGAAGGGTTTGGCCGTTCATGTAGTTATAACCTTGTGATATCTGCACATGTGTCCTTTATGAGAGGTCCGTGAAAGTTTCTCCTAATTTTCTAGGTAATATTTGATACGCGGATCCTCACGCTGCAACCAAACCTTTGCTATCTCAGCGGGACTTTCAGGTACGGATATTCCTACAGGGTGATACCATGGGCTTTCTCCGCCACGAAATAATAGCTCGCTTCGAAGGTGGAAATATCACAGGTAAAGCAGTTAAATTTATAAGGTTTCGAAGAACGCGTAGATTCTATACGTGGTAGACAGGCACCTTCGCCACTTGTGCTGGCTCAGTATGAATTTTCTGTGGAATCTCCCAGCCGAACCTCCTCGTACACCAGAGATATGGTTGGGAACGGGTTTCTTTCGATGGTATAGAGCCAATCTGCGATTTATGCACCCGCGACGGTATCGCTTCTTTCGATCACCTCCCGAGAACTCTATAGCGATCCCATGTTTCTTCAATCCCGTAACTCATCTTGTCTGATTAGAAGTGGGGGACGCGAGCTCCGGATTACGATATTGAGATCTCGACTCAAATATGAATATCGCCTTTAAGCTTCTATTCATGCTGTTCTACATTATGACCGGGGTTGGACTTGATGATACGCTTTCTCTCCACTGACAGAAGATGTCCAGTATCTAACCAACAGGAACTCCTAGGAGGAATAAGGTTATCTATTGCCAACGCTGTCTCATCGGATATAAGATTTAAACAAAGGTTCAGCCATCGATATCCCATGCCCGGCACCCAATCGTTGAATTTGGCACCCGAAAGCATGAGTCATTTATCGTAAGAGTTGATGTATAAACTCCGATACCGATATAAATAGTCTTCGCTACTGTCTATTAGTTAACGCAACGTTATCATTAGTTTAAGCAACGCAGTAACGTACCTAGAAAATTCAGGTTGAGATCTTGGAGACCGTAGTGTAAAAGTTAGTCATCCACCGCCGCTATGTGGTCAGCCTTTCCCTTTTCCAGCAACATATCGAGCTCTTAGATCTCACGAGAATTAGCACGTGGATATCCGATGAATGGATAACGTATCTGACGAATGGCAAGATTTTGTTTGCTTACGTCTCATCAAGGAATACCCGTTAGCTAGTAAGTCATTCTTACAGCCTGGACGTCAAGAATCGAATACATTCTACTTGCTGCAACTATCAAGCCTGGAATCATCCTCTGTAAATAGTTTAAACCCACTACCATATATGCGGACGGGTTTTACCGCAGTGCGAGATCCCGCCCTAGCCATATGGGCCTTGCAGAGGTGTCGATATGTTTCTAGAAAGTTCAGTATCATGCCTGCTGGAAGCGACGAAGCGATTCAGGTTATCTTTAATACTCCTCCCTTCTTAGTGAACGGTAGAGGTAGCTAGCGTAGCACTCGATATACCTGGGTTATGCGCGTTACACACGACGCAAACGACAATAGTCTTTAAATTTCGCCCTTGTGATGGTTCAGAATCGAAACCAGGCGATTTGCGAATTCAGACCCAACGCAATTGAGTAGACGTTGATAATGTGAGCTATATTTCGCAACCCTGCCAGGGTTCAAGTTGGGAAACCTTACCCCCTCCCCCCCCTCTTTAGTCGTCGGTAGGCTTTCTACAGTAATACCATGACTGAAGTGCATTTTCAGTGCGAATTTTCCGCTTTGGCTATTTCTAGGGTATTATCACAGAAGACAAACGATGCCGATGTTGCTTTATACCGCGACTGCAAACAATTTATTTATCTGCGGGAGAATATTTTCGAGTTTTACTACTTATGGTTCTAGCTCGCAACACTGCAAGTTACGGTTAATCGCCATCAATTATCGCAAGCCATTGGATTAGACTTGTTCCTAAGAAGCGTTCAAGATTTATGTCTGGGATCCATCCTCCGGGGTTAGTCGCCTACGCGTTATACTTCGTTGCTAAACGTCCTCGTTCATCCCTCTCCTTGACATCCTATGAATTTATAAAGGTTTGTATCATATGTAATATTGCGAGAAAGAAGTAAACGGCCAGAATGCTATCATGAGTGAGATTCAGGATGAGGGTAAATTTTTATTAATTATAGACCATTTTTTTTCTCTTTGAGATAATTACTTGGTAACCAGAGTGTTATTGAACGACGGGCGCTCTTTCTTTACTTGTAGGTCTTATGAACGTTTGCTATTTTTTTTTGTAAATGAGTTTGGTTAACTTTTTCTTTTTTTCTTCCCTGACTTGACTTTGTAATTTAATCCAAAAAAAAAAAAAAAAAAAAAAAGACGGAACCGTGGAAAATATGAACTCCAGTCTCGTTTGACGCTCCTACCACTTTTTTTTTTTTCCGCGTAGCGTATGAACTCACTCCAAAACTACTGGCTAATGAACTTTTAGTCAAAATTACTTGGTTTTGTGCGAGTCGTATTCCATCCTTCGTCTGCGTATCTGAATCTGCAGGAAGCTTTAAACTCCATATGGGGGCTACTATCAGACCATATTCATTTTATATTATTCAGCCACCTAGCTGTCAATTCGTTATTTGTTCAATTGAAACTTCCACTCGATGGAATATACCGAGAATATTATCGCTTAAGTACTTTACAATATTTCGCGTTGCTATTGAGAGTAGGCACAGAGCGATACTCCGATTGAGCGCATATCCTCGCTTCAATTCAGTCCAGGTGCAGGTGTAAATCTAAATACCATTAAAATTTGCGAAAACCACCCAGCTGGAAAAGCTGAGAAGGATTTAAGATCGTTTAAATTATTCTTTCTCTTTCGAGAAACGCAAGTAGTGCAATACAATACGCACTTTTTGCTTCGTCCCTACTCGACCTTCTCGGATCTTCGTTGTTTATCGCTGATATCCCCATGTAAGGTCAATATTGTCAGATTTTACAGGAGCTCACTGAGTTCTACTAGCCTACGGTAGTTTTAGTACGTGCGACTAAACATTTATATATAAATGTTATAAAGAAGCCAATAGTGACACTGCGTATCGAATGGTGCCAATGGATAGTTATATTCTACTCCTCTCGGTCAATCCCCGAGAAACCCCTTACAAAACCTAAAGCTCAGTGTTATTTTATAAGAATTTTCTCAATGACTTACACGTCTACATGTGTTATACATATGCAAGCCTTAAAGGTCGCCGGAGGCAAATATAAGACTCTGCCGCTCCAAGCGACATGCGTATTACCCCTCACTCGGACCCTCTTTTCCAGTAGCTAATAGTATATCTTAATTCTGAAAATTTCTGCAATATTTTCACCCCTTTTGCACTCTTCCCATTTTTCTCTTTTCATCCGATCGTTGCATTTTGATAGGGCAATTCATAGGGGGGGGGGGGTTCATGTCGCGTCAGTTCGGGGGCTTGCCACGTCGTTTTCTGGGCTGCAACATGCAAGTCCCTAGTCCCTCCGGGCCGGCCACCTTTTTAGCCTTGCATCTTTATCTACCAGGAATTGAGCAATTAAAAAGGAAAGGCCAGCACCCGAATATGCGAGCAGTACAACCTCTAATAAAGGCGCATATATTTACCGTATACATAAATAAGGCCGAAAAAAAAAAGAAAAAAAAAGGGAAGCTTTGACAGCTAGATACCCCAGTTACGCTACCTTCAAAATTCTGTCGTGATCCTCCGTAAAGAACGGTCGTGATCGCGGTCCCTTCCCTCAGCGCCAAGCCTTCTTTAATGGGCAAGTGACACGCGGCTCACGTGTCGTTCGATATTTTTTTTATTTTTATTTTTATTTTATTTTACTTAAGTAATTTCGGACCAATAAATTAATTTTATTAGGCTAAATTTACTCTGCCTAAACCCTTTTTTGACTTTTCCACCTTTTAGCAGTCGTTCTTCAGCCCCACCCCCTTGCTGTAGACGGAACCTTCCCGCCCTTTCCCTTTTCTGTTCTCTCCTCTCCCCCTTCGTCTACTTAACCAACTCAACAAAAAACCCTCACAACTCATCGTGCATTTTCTCTCTCATCGATAGTTCATCGTCCATCGTCCATCGAACCCCCCCCCCCCCCTTATCTCGCAGCTATATAAACAGGCCCCGTCGCGACATCGAAGGAACCATATTTTATCGCTGTTTCACTGTTTGTTTACCGTTTTGTCGCGCTCTGCCCAACCGTCGCGATGACGATCACAACGATGTCATCCTCTTTACCCCCGACCGACTGCTCCTCGCCGTCCCTCGCCCACCCTTCCTTCTCCAACTTTATCGTCTCCGTCGTGATCTTCCTCGGCATCCTCGGTTCTTACCTCCCGCAGCACTACCGCATCATCTCGCGAAAGACGTCCGAGGGAATTTCCCTTTCTTTTTATTGCTCGGTGTAACGAGCGGAACATGCGGTCTCGCGAACATCTGGATACTCGGCAGCGGCGTCGTCGGGTGCTGCAGTAGCGGCGACCTGGGAAGTGGAGGTGCGCCGCCGGTATGATGGGGATACTGCAAGTTACGATGCAGTGGGCTTGTTTCGCTATAATGTAAGTTTTCATCTCCCCTACTCTCTATCTTCATCATCGACCCCTCATCTTCCTCCCCTCCCCCCCCCCCCCCAAGCCTTGTTTTTCTAAGCGATGCGCTAACTTTCTGCTGTCCTCTTTTAGTTTAATCCTATTCCTCCTCTACTTCCCCTTCGCGACGCCCGCCCTACCCACCACGACCACCGAAACGACGATAAACCCCGTAACGCACATCCCGCACAAGCACCCCGTCCCATCCCCGCGCCACCCATCCACGACCCTCGCGTACGCCATAACCCTCCTCTCGATCGCACACTTCATCGTCATCGTCGCCATAAGCGGGTGCCTCTACTCCCACGACTCCTCCCACCTCCTCTCCTGGGCCAACTCTCTCGGTGTGCAGTCCACACTCCTCGCGTCCCTCCAGTACATCCCGCAGATTTATACAACGTTCAAGCTCCAGCGCGTCGGCTCGCTGTCGATACCGATGATGTGCATACAGACGCCCGGAAGCTTCGTGTGGGCCGCTAGTCTTGCTGTCAGGGAAGGGACGAAGTGGAGTAGTTGGTTGGTGTATGTTGTCACGGGTAGTCTGCAGGGTTGCTTGCTTGTTATGTGCATTTGGTTCGAGATGAGGGATGCGAGGGAGAGGAAGGCGGAGGAGAGGGAGGAAGAGGAGGCTAGGAGGCTGTTGAGTGAGGCGGAGGCTAGGGTTGAGAATGGCAATGCTGGTGGAGCGTATGGGACGACGGCTGTGGACGCTGCTGAAAGGAGGAGAGTAGGGATGATGAGAGCTTGGATGAGGAGACGCCGCTGCTGGCGAGGAGCCGCTAGGTGTTTTGTCGAGGGAAGCACACCGCGGGTACACAGAATGCGGAAGAGTGCTAGGCTCTGAGTTGGAGATCAAACGAAGTCGTTGGTCTGTTTTAGTTTGGGAAGTTTTATTGGATGCGTGGAGGGGATACACATACACAAATTGCCTTTGGCCGGTACTGTTTGCGGGTTTTTTTTTTTAAAAAAAAAAAAAAAAAAAAATTGCTTTACATCGCCTTTTCTGCTTTTTCTTCGGGAGGGATACCATTTGATTTTTAAAGAGCATCCACTGTTAGTATACCATTCAAAAACAAGATTTTGCATTTCATTTCGTTTCATTTGTATAGTTAAACACAATTCTCTACTACTACTTTTTTCAGTTCATAGATGTATGAACAGAGACACCTCTCGGGTGTAATACATAATAAAAGCATTTTGATTTTTTAAGCAAAAGAAAAGCATCCTCAATTCCTGCACCGACATATCCGCCGCCTATCCACCTCCCCTCTACAGCTTCCCTTCCTCCAAAACCTCCACCTTCCCATCATCATCCCCAAATACGCCACCACCGGCCTACCAACCCTCCCATTACTCCCCGCGTAAAACAACCCGTGCTCAACAACACCCGTAACCCTCTTGATCCCCTCCGCGAGCTCCTGCACCTTATCCCCCTCCGGACTCAACGTCTCCCACAGACAATCCAAAATAAAACACCCGTTATCCGTGACGCACGGCCCCGCCTTCGCCGTCCCACCACCCCTCAGAACAACCTTCGTCGCTCCCAACTCCTTCATCTTCCCTCGACGTATTTATACGACCCCGGGATGACTTCGATGGGTATTCCCGTCTTCCATACGTTCGTATTACATAATCCCGTCGTTGAGAGCTTTTTGCGGTCTGCGACCATGATGAATTTTTCGGCGTTTAGAGCGACGAGCTTCTCTTGTAGTTGGCAGGCTCCGCCGCCTTTAATTAGGTTGAGGGAGGAATCGCACTCGTCCGCGCCGTCGAAGCAGACCGTTATTTTTGTGGTTGGGGGTAGGGAGTCGAGGTCTGATAAAGTTAGGTTCGCGTCGACGATTAGTTGGCGGGATTGGAAGCCGGTGGGTATGAAGCGGTAGTTCTGTAAAGTGGAGCGGGGGAGTTGGGCGATGCGGTTTACGACGTGCACGACTGTGGAACCGGAGCCTATGCCGATGTAGGTTGGGGTGGTGGAGGAGGTGATGGGTTTGGGGAAGTGCGCGTCGACGGCGGCGTAGGCGGCGGATTGCTTCGCGAGGGAGGCGATGGGGGTGTTTGAGGTTGCCATTGCGAGCTTGCGGAGGTATTGAAGCCGCGGAAGATGAAGGTGGTAGTAAGAGTGCTTGGACGCAGGCGGAGGAGCTTGATGGCGAGAAAGGGGTTGATCATGAACAAGATGAGTTGATGATGAGGAGAATAACTTATATCCTGATTGTTTAGTGTTGAAGCTCGATTGAAGAGAAAAAAATATATGGGGGGATGGTGGGGTGAAAAAATTGAAGGTGGGGGGCACGGAAGATATCGGCATATCTAGTCCGGTTTGAAATACGACTTGAAAAACTCCCTACTTCTATCCGGTAGACGCGATAACCGCCGCGGGATCAATAGGATTATTTCTCCTCCCCTCCGCTTCCTTCCGTCTCTGATCTTTTGTTTTCATTGGTGTGCGCTTCCTCCTGTTCTACTTCCTTGACAGTTTTTTCCCTCCATGCGATATATACCTAGGTAGTATTTAACGGTAAACCAGGCTATTACTATAGTTTCTTACCACTAGCGCTCGAAGTTATCGTCGAACAAATAAATATCAAAAGTATTATAGTATCACCGGTCTACGTGCTTATGATCTTCCCGAAACCCTAAGCTTCTTCATAGCAGGGTTAGGCGTTTCTTGGAAGGCGCTAGGGGTTCGAATTTTAGATTCACAACATCCCTGCCCTTAATTAACATTTTATAACGATGCGAGTAATCCGAAAGAGCTTCGGATATTGGGATGTGGATCAATCACTACAAGTATAGTATTTTGGCCAATAAATCCGGTCATTACGACAAACTTTTGAATGTATACGTCACAGGAAGGGGAATATCCGTGTCTCCGTCAGGCGTCTTCATAATTTAGTTAGCATGTCGGATAGCGAGAACCTGTGATCCGAACGGATTAGAACTTAGATGTAGACTGTTTAAGTCACTAATCGGTCTATACAGGTACTTGCGATGGTTATATATTGGACAGTTTTTATGATAGGATCAGTTATAATTAAGCGCTCCTCTTTCTATCTGTATTGATTTTACACTTGTTTTATAATCCAAGTGGTGGCTTTTACCCAAAGATCACCTAGCTGAAAGCCATTATATCGATGTATTTTCCGAGGGTGGCGTGCAATAGTATAGGATATCTCTTTGTATACCTCGCTCTATAGTTAGATAAAGTACGTGGTCGAGTGAGGCCATGTTGCCACTAAGTGAGAAATAGTATTCAGAGTACTCTGGGGGGGAATATACACGTGCACGTGTATCGCGAGAAGCGAACCAAATATACGAGAAGATTAAAGCGGGAGTAGTTATGGAATATTATAATTGGACGGGAAGGAGAAGGCCTTAGCTTTGTGTACGTGGGTAGAAAAATAAGTCCGATATATATATCTGACAAATACAAAGAAATTACTTCCCTCAAAGAAAGAAAAACAAATGAAAGCCCAGTAACTCCACTACCAATCTGATCACATCCCAACATGAACGCCAGTCAAATATAGATACAACTTAATGAGCATCAACTTTTCGTGTCTCAAAGAAATTAAAAGGAAACCAGCCCTGAGGTTTTGTTTCGTTTCTTTCCCTCTTCTCCGCCTAATTCACTGCCTGCAGGTGTTCCGCTCCACTCCCGACGTGCTAATCTCTCAATCAGCCACTGTGGTTCGACAACGTTCCCGATTCACTTATAACCAAACTCGCCGGATTCTTTGTGCGTTGGCACCCTTCGCTCCGCCCATTCCAATCATTCCCATCCCTCCCTTCTCTTCCTCGTCCTTCTCGATCCGTTCCTGTAACTCAACTTCCATCCTCATTGCCCTCCTAAGCACCAAATCCAACACCAAAAGCATCGGGAAACAGATTGATCAAATTTACGGCAATAGCATCAACCTGAAACGCCTCGTGGTGGTACCTCTTCGGTTGCTCCAAGCTCGCCCTCGTAATGCCGATCGTCGCCAACTAGCAACGCGTAATTCAGTGCTCAGAAGCATGTGCTCAATAAACCCAACCTCTTACCGCCCAGAAAGCGGATAGCCGTTTTCCTAGAGTTCCAGAAGATGCTGATGAGTATGTACGCCGTAAGGATCTCTATTATAGCGAGGAGGATAAACTGCGTCTGCACGATATCGTACAGCGGACCCGTAGCGTCCGAGTTTCCCGTCCTGACGTACGCTACGGTCGCGAATATGACGCACGCGATACGAACGGCGAGGTGGAGTATCTGCAGCGGCCAGAATATCCACATGAATGTTTTCCTGTTCATTATGGTGGAGTGCTTGGGCAGCAACTTGTCGACGATGAAGTACCCGTACATCACCACGATCCACTCCCGGAGATGTAGAAGAGGTAGTTTATGAATAGAGTTGCGGTGTTTACGCGGATCGTGCCGTCGGCTTTGGGAGTCCAGTTCCACCAGCCCAGGAAGATCCGACGCAGTTTGTGAAGGTTATTCTATTAGGGGATTTATGGAGAGCCGGTTGAGGCCGACGTAGATGATCGCGAGGACGCAGAGGGCGGCGATGTACAGGTCCGTTTATTATTGCGTTGGCTACTTGCGTATCCAGGAAGGTTACGTAGGAGACATCTTGGTGTTTGGCTTCTAAACGGTAGCAAAAAAAAAAAAAAAAAGGGTATAGGTGTAGACAAGCGCTAGGCGTTTGTTTCGGTTCGGCTGACTTTTCTCCTCTTTAGCTGAGTCCTGGGTAGTACAGCACTAGTAGATTTTCATGATCTCCCCTCTAAACACTGTTTCTACTAACGGGAAACCCCAACTAGTTATATTACAAGAATATCATCTGATTCTGATATTGTGACTGATAGCCAGACTGACCCCCAAGATCCCACGCTGGGGTCTAAGAAAAAAATCTGTATTATAGACACACAAGACAGTCTATACTGTGCATCTGTATTTGTCTATAGTTAATACGGGGGGTAACATTCGTTTCCATAAAAACAAAAGGATTCCAGATATAGGTCCCTGTCCAATATTCTAAATGCTCGATAGTGGTAAAAATACCCCCACTGTGTGTCAAAAACTATGTCGATCCACACCCGTCAGGACCCCACGAGACAATAACGAATAACCTTGGAAAATCTGGGGTTTGGGAGGGTTTTTAAGTAAAAATTGCGAAAGGGGGGGGGTCCCGTCGGGGACGCAAAAAAAAAAAAATAAAATAAAAAATAAAAATTTTAGGTGCCGAAAATACGAGCTAGCGTAGTGGCTGAAGTGTCAGAACTTTTCCGTGGTGTGCACGAATGAATAACGTCCCCCCAAGATTCCCCTAGGAATTTAGGAACTACAGGCTACAGCCCGGTGATCCTATATTTAGGTAGCACAGGGCTATATCAGCGAAGTCCAAATTCTGGATAAGTTTCTGGTAGACAGAAAGGATAGCTTTATTTATCTTGTTTATTCAATTTATTCGAACCCCTCTTCCCCATTGCTCGTGCCTGTGAGATACAGTACCTGGCTAGAGTATCCTCACTCCTCACGAGTGTGGGGGGTTCATTGCGTTCAAGGCGGAGAAATTTTGCTTCAAGAATCGTGCAGCCATGACCGGGTAAAGAGTCCCAAAGCGGCCTAGCCTCGAATTAAAAGCCACAACGGCATCGCCGCACATTCACGATCACAATGATACAAAGAGGGCTAGATGATTGAAAGGGACGACAGACCAACAGCCTCAAGAGGAAAAAGATGGACGAATATTGCGAAAAGATTCTGCATGTTTCTGTCATTTTCGTCGACAAATTTCGGCTAATAAAAGAAACAACAAGGCTCGCTTAGAGTAGAGGGTTATTGGAGACGAGGGGAACAAAATCCAACGAATAAGGGAAAAAACCGTTCGGGGTTGTTTTTTTACAAGGATAATGCATGTTCAAGGGCAGAAATCCACCAATAACCCGATCAGATATCGATGTATTCGGCTACTGCGACATGAATATTGCATTGTGATCTTTATACAGTAAATATTGGATTTTTAGTTCGGCCGTAATCTCTTGAGTGTTGCATGTCAGTAGATCTTGACAGTTTCATTGTCGTTGATATTATACTTTGATA
The DNA here is from genome assembly GCA_002224055.1 of Pezizomycotina sp. ARF18. Classification (NCBI taxonomy): domain Eukaryota; kingdom Fungi; phylum Ascomycota; species Pezizomycotina sp. ARF18. The sequence continues at coordinate 429,679 of AZLU01000007.1, read as the reverse complement.
AAAGGAAATCGTCAAAGCTTCCCCTCTTTTATACGGTGCTTTTAGTGTCTTCGCGAATGTCTTATTTAACTCGCGGTCGCGATTATATCTATATAATGATTATTTTTCTTACGTTTTTTCTACCGTTACGAGTTTCCCCGACTCCGACGCTTTCCGAAACCGGGGGAAATATTACAATACCATAGTCGTTTTAAATTTATAATATTTATAAAATTCCTCGTATGATACATGCACGTATCAAATGAAAAAAGGATGATTAGGGATGATACTTGTAACCAGAACGAATGATAAAGAAGTACATATGTATAATTCCGGCCCTGATATGTTTCTGCAGGTTTCTTGCACCTCCGCCTTACGGGGTGATTTTTTTTTTTTTTTTTTTTTACTGTCCCGAGACCTGTTTTTCGTATCTTTGCGAAAAATTTGTTTCGCGCCCAACGAATGGAAGCACAGTGATGCGCGATGCCAACTTGCGAAAAAAGGCATTGTTTTCCCATCGCCTAAAGTATCTCAGCTCTTAATCACAGGAGCTCTGGACATGTTAGACGCGTCTATACAAGTGCTAAAGCTCCACCGCGATCGAACGATTACTGTACAGATGAGACAATAGATCACGAAGCGGGGAAATATCAATGCTCCTCGCTTCGAAAAACAAAACAAATGCACTTTGAGTCGAGCATAAAAGAAGATAAATAAAACAGGGACTTTTTTGTGAAAGTCCTCTTATGTTTTACAATAAGATGAGGATACTATTAATCACCCATGTGTAGTAACGAGCAGTTCAGGGGAAATGCTAGTAAGCGCATCACCGTCGCCGCAACATCGTCGTCTGATGTCTTCGCGAAGAGTTACAGCCGCAAAGTTGTCGGAGATCAAAGTCAGTTTGTAAGGAATAACCCTGGCGTGACAAGGCTCTTTAACGAGAGACACGTAATTTTCGGTACCAGGTCGAGACATTTAATGATATATATATAATTAGATTTAACGAAACTCTTCGGAGTTCGGATTACAAAACAGAGACGAAGGAGGAACGAAGATCTTGATCATCAATTATTGTCACCGGAGCTAGCATTCAGGCCTTGGATCATGAGTATAAATCCAAATCAGAAGTAGAGCGGCAGATATTACTATAGTATCAAACAGAGGAATAAGAAACATTAACCGAGTAAACGACTCGAACATACGCCACACATCCAGCCCCTCTACTATCGCGCGCGGGAGGAAATTTGCGATGCTTGTAAAGCTCTCGGTGATGTGCGATAGCGTGATAGAGAGGCTCGGCGCATGTCTCGACAGTCCGGATCCTATCACAAAAAAATTTCCCATTTATTCGTTCGAAGTACGAGGCGGTTAATTGACCGAGTCAAGAAGGAATTACGGACTAAAGAAGCAAAAAAAAAAAAAATCTAGTAGGAAAGTATTCAATACGATCGCTATTTATTATTAAGTATTGCCTACCTGTTTATTTTCATTGCTTCTTTGGTCTATCTATAACTCTCCGATTTTTCTTCCTTTTTTTTTTTTAACAAACAAATGGGAAAGAGAACGAGCGAGAAAAAAAAAATTAGAAAAGTGGGGGGCAGAGCGCAAAAACAATAATTTCTCAACACTTTGATTTTTGATTTCTATTTTGCCCTGCTCTTATTATTACCCAACATTAGTCCGCGTATATACGATCTTTTATAATATTGCTCTTTACTACACATTCCTATTACAGACGCGATAATATTCATGAAAATAAACTTGAAAGGACAGATCCATATAGAACTATCTAGTAAATTAAAGACATTTTCGACAAGGCGTAAATGTCAATATAACCAAAATGCCAATATAACCAAGCACTGCAATACTCATAATCCTTCATATCTTCAAGCTAAGGGAGAAAGCAGGAGAAGTAGAATGTTCGCATCTGGAAGTGACAACTCTATCATGTTATTATACGAGATTTATTCACATTATCTCCTTGTTCAAAGGACCCATAACCTCTCACGACTGTCTCCACAGAACTTAGTGCTAATCTCTTCAGGCAGCCGTTCAACTTTAAATATGATTACACTTCCGGATTCTGCTCCTGTAAATCTAAAGGGTCGATTATCAGGAGCATATCCACATACTCCAGTCTCCAAACGGTTAAATTCGTGTGTTACACCTCACCGGTTCTTCAACGTTTTCACCCCGATTGCTCCACTCCGACGGGATCAAGAAATAAAGCATATCAGCATTCAGTTTTGCTGGATTGCGGGGATTCTGAAGGTGATATTAAATGCCACGGTATCAGCGGATTCAGAATAAGTATCGAAAATTATAGAAATGCCCAAGAGGCATTAGTTAAGGATCGGCTCGAGGCAACATTCAGACAACGAAGTAGACCCGATAGAGTTTCGTTGTCATGAGGATTTTGGCATACATATTCCAAGAGGAGTTCCCAAGCCATCCACCAAACCGCGTAGACGTCCGTAGTAAGACGCGAAATAAACCGAACATAGAGAACCTAGGAAATCCTGGATGTAGTCTCGAAGCAACTCGGCGTACTTCAGCGATAACATGTGTGGATCTTTGTGGAGGTTCCATAAGCCTTTGGGTTAATAGTGACTCGAAAATTAGCATCCGTTCCTATTTGTTTTTAAGCAAAAAATCTGCATTTGCTTCATAATCTAGCAGAACAGAAAGACTCCTCAATTCAGGGAAAGATTGGTATCCTCTGCCGCTTTGATTGATTACTAAGCCTGTAGCGAAGCTTCCATGGAGGATGACATAAATTCTTACTCGGAATCGCCGAAGGTTCTTCGCATATCCATCCATAGTGTCCCTTTTTTTTTTTTTTTTTTTTTAACGAACCTATCTATCGAGCGCGCGCCTATACTGACAAAAGCGACTACATCTCTTTGTTTTGATTTTTTGTTCCGCCAACGGAATAAATCTTCTCCTTGGATTGAATGGAATTTTTAACAGCTGCGAGTCGGATTACTTGTAATAGGTCTTTTGATATTTAGACTGCAGCCAATGTCCTTGGGTTCCAACATTGATATACAGAATCTAAGCGACATCACTTACACGGTAAAGTTCTTCGAACATGTTTCACAACTACATTTAAATTTACGTATCCATGGATCTACTCACGATAAGTAGAGAAGTCGCAAAAGTATCGTCATGTATCGATTCCGCCGTTAGAAATAAAACGAGCTTAAGGCTCCACGCGATACCACATACGTGAGGAGACATTAAACGATCAGCACAACACCTCAGTTTCTTAATCACGTAGTATCAAGACCAAAGATTCCTAGTTAGTTTCAAAGTACGTGTTTGTGACAATGGGGTATAAATGATTATTAATTCAGTAGTCGGTTCTTTACCATCACGAGTCCATCGAACCACTTGTAGCTGATATAGTAGCAGCATCAGCAAGACTATCCCAAGGAAGTAAAGTATGAGGTGACCTTGCACGGCAAATTGACGTTTCGCGGAATTGCGGCAAGTGAAATAGAGGACCATCAAACCACATGCAATTCTATCAGATACTATAGCAGGACTTGAAGAACGTTCATTAGAGAACTTGGTGGAAAAAGGTAATTCTATCGTGTACGACGCGTCCATAAATAGCGAGTTCGAGAAAGAAGTATACATACCGTAGAAAAAGACGACGAGAATTCCAGTGTCACTCTTTCAAACCGCGACATAGCTTGCCTTGATGTAAAAGAGCTAATAAAGGCTGCTTCAATCAGACTGTTGGCTCTGCAAAATAGACATTAAGGTTTGAGACCGAAGGAGGGGATTGCACCTTATACGCCGAGTTCATCCTAGAGCGAAATCATAAGCCGAAGCGCGTTCAATTTCATGGTCCCATCGAGACGGCAATTAATTCTAATAACGTCTTAAAAGTGCGGAATATTAGAAGGCTTAATAGGAAGAAAAAAAAAAAACTAGACCATTTATTCAGAGTCCGCTAAATTTCCGGGTTTGGGGCAAGGATATTCCGGCACGTTTGAGGCTCACCCTATAGCGGGTTCGCCAACGAAATGAAGGTTTCGAGGCCGTTCTGCATACATTTATGAGATTCGAGTCGCCGCAGCTCATAAAACCTTAAGAGAATTCGTGGATGGAGTGCCTATGTCCTATGCGGGTCTCGCAGGGTGTGACATCTAAACGACTTCATCGATAGTGAGGAAACGAGGTGGATACCCTGTCTGAGAAGAGAAGGCTTATAAGTACACGAGATGATCGACGCGTCAAGAAGGCTAAGATATGTCTAGTATCTGAGGACAGTTTATCATTGAAGGTCAGAGACAGACTAATACGGTGGTTTTATTAAGAAAATTATCTGAAGAAATAGTCCGCAATTTGACAGAGCGATTGCGCTTTGGCCTTGCAGCTGCACAAGCTTTATATGTCTTCAACTTACTTTTTACCATGGTAGCCCTACAACAAATACTGCTCCAACTGATACGTTATTCTTCAGACTTTTATTCAAACTGAAATGGTAGGAGCCGGCTGAGGGGCCGTGAAGGGGCCGTGAAGGGGATGATATCGATCAAGGTAAAGTTAGTAAAGCGGACCATCCCCGTATAAATCTCGGCGTCGACTGGGCAATGCTGGGTGTCGGTACATGATCAACCACTCTATCATATATTGCAGCATTAATGGTAGAGAAAACAGCTCTCGCAGAAAGCTCTCAGCAGAACAGAATTAGCTGAGGTGCAGGGTTCTTCTATCCTATTGATACGGTGACCATACGTCACAGCCTTGTAAGAAACGTCCGATATATTCGCTTTGGCTATATAAGACTGGGGGTAGAGGAGGTTCATAATGATTCGAGGTAGGCTGCCGGAGTATAAAACTTCACGTAAAGAGATTCTCGCCCGAAGATATACTTCGTAATCGGGCCACGAAATAGGAATTAAGGCAGCCTCTGGATAAGAAGTTTTACGCTTGCGCCACGCAGATATCCACAAACCAGTATCCACGTTTCTTTACGGAGACTAATCAACTATGAATATGGACGAGCAGATCATAGATTGCCTTACCCGCTGTTACCACGCACTCATACAGGACACCGTTGGCATCTAGAAGCACAGCATATTTTGGCATCGTAATCGGCAACTACGACAACGAGCTAAAGATTGATGACTTCGCGTGCTTAGGATTCACCGCAACTGCAATGTATTGCTATAGGACTGACTAGGCGACCTTCATCTTTGGCACTAAATATTTTGGTAATAACGAATAGAGTGGTTAACTATAATATTGAGCGTGGTTTACATCATCCATCGAATTCGATAGCCTCCCAGTAAGATTTCTCGTTTTAGACTTCTCTATCTTATAAGCGGAATTTCACTGAGCACCACGCACTCTAAATAATAGCTCGGGTGTGTGGTGGACCTTGGAGCTCGACATTTCTTGCTCGCACCTACGCATAACCTCCACTTTTCTCCTCACATTCGGTCTGCGGGGAGCGCGTAAGAAGGAAAAGCAACAAGCGAGCTCGGCAGATAGCCCTTCGTATTCTACAAACCAGCTTTTATCAACTTATTTCATATATGCTTAACAAGAAGAGTTGGTGTCTTAAGATTTAAGTGACTATCTGCGGAAATAGCGAGAATTACAGCCTTATTTTAAAGCTACGACGCGGACAACGTAATTCCCGGCCCCCATGGTAATTAATATAAACGCATGAAGATAAAATAAACAGGGCGATGCAATAATTCGCCTGATGGTATAAAAGAGAATTTATCCGTAGAATCCCACCTCTTACGGTATGCCGAGTAGTAACGACCGATATTGCCCGCGAATAATTGCGTCGTAAAGCGTTGGGCAACATTAAATACAATATCGTTTACGGAAGCTCCTTCCCCACTAATTTAACTGTCCTCAAACTCTAGAGCCATAGCATTAGCAGAAACTGGCCAAAGGCTCCGCTGTACGAGTGATGTTTAGTAGTGTAAATAGTAATCTGTCTCGTTTCCTGCGTCATAACTTCATCCTCTCCTTGCAGGTAATAAGAGAGTTAGACGTGATATTCAATTAGGTCTTAAGAAGCGGTAACCTCGCATAATATGGGAATAAGCAATGTGGGCATATAAAAGGATGGGCTTGTAAAATTGGGCCAAAACACCCCTTCAATGGTTTCACGGATAAAGGGTGATGAGTAGGGAGGAACTACCGCCCCCCCTGATTTATGTGATAAAAGCTGAACCCGCTGCGTTCGATAACCACGAATCTCAAGTTGCTAAGCGCGGGTCGTCGCCGTCGCCGTCGCCGTCGTAGTACCCTAGAAGCGTATTTCACTACTTCTGGATACGGAGCGAACGGCATCTATGCGACTACTGGATACGTTCGGCAACCATTATATTATCGAAGAAAAGTGCCGTTACGGAAAAGCTATATAGAATTTTATGTTGGCCTAGTATTATCTCCACTTTCTGTACAAAGATGTGCGGAAACATAAATCCTCGGCCCGGGTGATAAAACTAGGAAAGGATGATAAATACCGGGATTTGACAACGGTCTCATATGGGTGGGAGCGTGGAAGACTGAGCTCAAAATGTCGACATCAATAGTGACCCCTACAGATAGTCCGGTCAGGAAGGACTGGAAAAAAGGACATCATATTCTTTCGCCTGCACGTATAATCGCTTCGGGAAGCTTTACAACGGTGGAAGGCACCGCTGCAAAATGGTATGCAGCGCCCCAATTCATCTTCACAGATATCGCCTCCAATAATACTTGCGACACCAATGGACACTTGATTGAACGCCAACTAGTACAAACTTGAGCGGAATTCTGTTACATCTATAGGCTTTCAATCGGGAATTCGGGATTATGATATCTATGCCAAGTAGTTTTCAAGTGTATTAGTAGGGTAAATTTTTCTGTAAATAATTAAATATTGTAGATATGAATCGCATCTAATATATTTATGGGGGGAGATAACTACTTATTTAGCAGTGAGCAAAGGGATGATATATCGAAATATACATTAGGTCACAGCGCGTACCTCACCCGCGCCTAAAACCCTTCAAAAAAAAGTCCGTATCCGTGCTTCAGTAGCGCGGATAGATTGAATTCGCTCTTATTATAAAAGATCGATATTACATTCTCAAACCTGTGATTAAGCAATGAAAAATATGCTTTTTGTACCAAGGCATTTTAGTTTCTCTAGATTTATAAATATATATATAGTGTCGAGGGCCTAAATCATTTATTTACAGCGCATCCACAGCGCGTTTATATCTTTCTTACATCTTTCATTTTAACAATTGAGGAGAATAAGCAGTCTACTCCTGAACTGACTTCTTTTTTCATCAATTGATTCCATCTACATTTCCTCGATATGCCGTATCTTTAGCCATAGGGAACTTTATATGAAGGTCAAGGAGCTTTTTTTTACCACCATTTTTTTCAGCTTTTTCAGACGCGCAGTTTTGCGAGGGTCGATATTCCGCCCCACTTTTCCAGCTTACTCTGGACCGGAATTTAAGTTTTAGGCATTCATCAAGGGTCGAAATCGAGAAGAAAGAAAAGAAAAGAAAAGAAAAAAAGAAGCTAGTCTCGTTGAGTAAAGTAGCTTCCTAAGTATATATATGGAAGTAATCGGAGTGGTAGACAAAGAGCTATGAGCTTGCTTGGTCTATAAAAAGACCACTTACTCCCCCATAATATAGTAATACAGCTAGTAGGGGAAGCAATTGCAATTTCTCCCAAATTCATTTCACATACTCATTGCAAACCCCCAATTTCCAGTATCCAATAGCTAAGTCAATTCCAATCCCTCCCAAACGTCGCAATAGGCCACCACAAGCGAAAGGAGAAGCTCCACGAACACGGCGATGAGGCCAAAGCCTACAAAGAGCTCGAGGGCATGAGCCACGACGACCTCAATAACTTCGAGCCCGAAAAGGCCCAGCAGCTCTTCGAAGGTGCGGCCCAGTACCACGCCGGCTAGGAGTACCACAAGCACGCCGAGGCGAACGGCCACCTGGAAGACGACGAGAAGGACAAGTTCGACGATAACAAGAAGAATGAGTTTGTCGAGACGGAGAAGTACAGGTCTATCATGGTGCAGAACAGGTAAGGAGCTTTTTCTTCATTTTTTCTTTTTTTTTTTTAATATATACAATTATGACATGATTTTACAGTGCCGAGTATCATAAGAATTACATATCGGGTTTTCTTTCTCACAATGCGCTCCGCGGCTTCACTGACGAGATATCCACGTTGAAATATTCTCTTTTTTTCTGTGCTTTCTCGTTTTTACAAATTATTAGGATGATCGGCATCTTTGGCAGTTAGTGAATTCTATTGATTACTAGTATAATATCATTCTCCATTATCAAAGCTATTATAGAATAGTTTTCTCTATTTCACTGGGGGATATCACGTCGAATATTTTTTTTGTACTTTTCTTCAATTTACAAATTCTTATAAATAATTGGCATCTTTGGCAGTTAGTAATTCTGCGGATTCACTAACAGAATAATAATATCGTTCTTCAATCATCAGAGCGCTTTTTGGTGGCCGCTACGGCAAATAGTGTTTTCTTTCAGCGTTTGCTAACAATAATATTCCTTTCAATTATTAGACTCTTTGGCATCTTCGAAGCTAGTAGTTCCCATCTATCTAAGTGGCCATAGATGAGATAGCAAAGGGGCCTGGGGTAGTTTTGCATTCTTGAAAGATGGGGAAATTATAAAACATCTACTTGATATATATGTATCTATCTATCCAGAGTAAACTGAGAAATAAAAATCACTCAAGCAGGCGTCTCACAGCTTCGAACCAATGCAAAATCCCTTGATCCCGTGAATGATTAAGATTAGTAGCATATAGTTGTAATTTAATGCATGTAAAATTGGGCGAAGACTTCAGCAATTGGTCTCCCATCTTGGAATACAAAGGGGTCTCTATATGGATATCAAAGCTTCCAAACCGGAAAGAGAACACTTTAAAAATTACTTGTTTAATTCGAAAGAGCTTAAGATCAAGCCTGAGGACAAATGATGTCAGCCCGTCAGTAATGCTTTAAGGATATCTAGGTAGATACTTCCCATCTCCAGCCGGATCATTCAGCTTTTGAAGTTTGAACAGAGCGCTTGCCGTATATAAGTATTAGACTTCTCTTATCAATTCCTTATCTTATCGTTTGTTAAGATCTAATCAATCTACCCTCATTTTTATGTATTTTGTTAGGCGAATCTCCAAGGCGCTCAAAATTATTGCTCACAGCCCACTAACCAACCACTCAGCTCCAAGCTTCTCCCCACGTTCACGTACCAAACCTCCCCACCATTAAAAAAGTCACGTCTTCCTCCAAACCTTCGAACAAAAGAAATAAAAACTTACCCTTTTCTTCATATCTCCAACCTCACCATTTTGATTGAGCATCTTTCACCTCAGACCGTTCACCAGTAAACTATAAAAACAGAAATAATGAGCAGCACGGACGTCCTGGGAGCCCCCTCCGCCAAGGAGAAGAAGTACGACCGGCAGCTCCGCCTGTGGGCCGCGAACGGGCAGCAGGCGCTGGAGGAATCCCACATCTGCCTCATCAACGCTACAGCTGCGGGGACGGAGATCCTGAAGAACCTCATTTTACCAAGTTTGTTCTTCCCTTTCACCATCTTCCCTCTTTATGTAGTTGTTCAAGTAAGCTTCGGGTTTAGCTTGAAATGACTAACGGATGAACGCTCAAACAGGTATCGGTCAGTACACCATCATCGACGCGCACCAGGTCACGGAAGCAGACCTGGGTGTCAACTTCTTCCTGGACGAGAGCTGCGTCGGTAAAGACCGCGCGACGGTTACCTGCGAGATGCTGCAGGAGCTCAACCCGGACGTTAAAGGGAACTACATCGTCGGCGTAAGCTCAGCTCAAAATCAAACAAATATGCCACTTCTGTACTTTTGAGGGCTCCGAACTTGCTAACACAAGCTCTAAATTTTTTTAGACATCGTAAGCCTGCTCTCCGACCCCTCCTCGCTCTCCCCTTACACCGTCGTCATCGTGACAGGCGACGTGAGCACCGACGTCCTCCTCTCCATCGATTCGATCCTGTACCCCAAAAACATCCCCTTCTTCATCGTCAAGTCCGTCGGCTTTGCCATGTCCTGCCGCGTCGTCCTGCAAGAACACGCTATCGTCGAATCCCACCCTGACGACACCATCGACCTCCGCCTCCTATCCCCCTTCGACGAGTTAAAAGAACTGTACCTCCGCAAGACGGAATACCTAACTTCAAACGATAAAGACAAAATGTCGACCACGAGTTCGGCCACGTTCCGTACGTTTTGGTACTGCTGAAGTATTTGGATATCTGGAAGGAACAGAATGGCGGAAGTATCCTACGAATTACCGCGAGAAGAACCAGTTTAAAGAAACGCTGCGGAAGGGGATGCGTACGCCCGACGACGAGAATTTCGAGAGGCAATATCTGCCGTGCTAAAGAATCTAAACGAACCGTCTATTCCGTCGGCTACGAAAGCCGTCTTTGACGATGAAAAGTGCACTAACCTCACCCCCGAATCCACAAACTTCTGGATCATCGCCCGCGCCGTTAAAGACTTTACCTTCAACGATAACAACGGCCTACTCCCCTTACCCGGAGCGTTGCCAGACATGAAAGCAGAATCTTCGGGCTACATAGAACTCCAAAACGTCTACAAGTCCAAAGCCCGCACTGACGCCGACGCGGTATACAAACGCGTACAATCCTCCTCTCGACTCTAAACAGACCCCCCACGACCATCCGCGCGACGACGTAGACACATTCTGCAAGCACGCCGCGTACGTAAAACTCATCCGCTCAAAGCCCCTCTCGCACGAATACAACCAACCATCACCATCCATCGCGTCAAACGTGGAAAACAGTGAGTCGCCAGTGCACTTCTACCTCGCCCTCCGCGCCTACGGCGACTTCAGCTCCAAGCACAACCGCGCCCCTGGATCCGGCGACGACGACTCGACGACGCTGGACGCGGAAGCGATGATGGAGACGGTGCGGGGTATCGTTAAGGCTGCTTCGTCCGCCGAGGATACGCTTATCGGCGAAGCGGAGGAGGCGGCGGAGAAGGCGATTAGGGAAGTAGTTAGGGCCGGCGGGGGAGTTGCACAATATCAGTAGTTTGGCGGGCGGGATCGTGGCGCAGGAGGTTATTAAGGCTGTTACGAAGCAATATGTTTTGATGGATAATACGGTTGTGTTTGATGGGGTTAGTAGTAGGAGTGAGGTTTTCGTATGTAGACATGGTGGAAGGGGAGACATGGTTATTGGATTTTTTTTTTTTGGATTTTTTTTATGGGGGTATTGAAAGCATACATATCAGACGATGCACGACGAAAAAAAAACAGAAAAAGAACATGGAAAACAGATTGGTATATTGCATTTTTTGCATTTAGTCTTTTTTTTTTTTTTTTTTTCTCTCGATTACAGGCGTAATTAGATCCCTTAATAAACTATCCTTGCGATCAGGTAAGGTTCCCAGAGTACAGTTCAGTTGAGGAGCCAGCATGACCTCCAATACCAAGTATATCGTGAAGTATATATTTGCGTGCATACGTACAGCGCTTTCCAAAAAAAAGTTTGATATCATGTACAAGAAAAACACAACGGTTCTATACAATTATGATAAATTGTTTCCACCAAAACTAAGCCTAGTTGAGGGAAGCTCATAGCCTGGCGACAGTGTAATCCTAATCAACATTGAACAGGAACAGAAAAGCGATCAAAGGTATATATACTAAATGCAAGCATTAGAGACGTAAAGTCTTTTCTCATACAAAAACGTACTAAACCTAGGGAAACGTGAAACGAAAAAGCGCAACTAAGCATTTTTTTTTCTTTTACCGAACCATCATCTTACCATTACTTAAGAAAAACCACAGAAAAATATCGAATAATGAAAATATATACCACCCCGCCACATCAAGGAATATAAATCCTACTAAAACCCTTAACCTCCTCCTACAGCAACTGCAGAACTTATAATTATTCATCGCAAGCAAACCCTGCAGTCCTCGCACAGCGCGAGGCACCTGCACGGCCATATAATCACCGTCCTCGCGGAGCTCTGGCAGATAACGCACATCGGCATACCGCCGTCCCAACTATCCCCTTCTGCTCTACTGCTATATTTTCCTTCTCCGCCGGCGGCTCAGCACGATGTTCTCCAACTCGTACTCCTCCGCCGCGTCCGAAACACCGTCGACAGCGCCTTCTCCTGTTCGCACCGAGTAGCAGTCTATCCTGCTCGAATAGCAGAGCGCGTGCCGGAGCGCGTTAGTCGTACGTCGTCGGGGGAGCGGAGGTGGTTTACGAGCAGGCGGGACATTTCGCGCTGGTCGGCGTCTGCGGACTTATTAAGGAGGCTAGCGTTTGCGGTGTAGGGAAGAGATCCGTAAGCGGGTGTGATGGCGTAGGACTTCGTTCCCTCCTGCTCCTCCGACGTGCTAGCGCCATGCTACGCGGTGTGGGCGTCTTGTCGTTGTCTTCGTCTTCTTCGTCGGATTGCTGCTGGGAATCTCCGGCGACGCTCTCGTCGTCGTTATCGTCGTCGTCGTAGTCTTCGTCGTCGGTACGTACTCGCCGCTGTCGTCGACGTCGCCGAAGGACGCGCCGGATAGGAAGCGCCGGTATAGCCTCTTCCCGATTTCGTCGTCGTCGAGCCCGGATTCGCCGGCGAGCCATTCTACCTCTTCGTCGTCCTGGTAGTCGCGTTCGGTATATCACCGCGCTTCGACTGCGGTGGCGAAGTTGAGCGTCGAATATGCGAGCTAAATTGACCACGATCCAACGCGCCGAAACGGCGACGACGCCGTGGACTAGCACGAGCGCTTTCCTGTACCGCCACGCTTTCCCGCCGCTGCGGCCTTGTCCTCCCTTGCTTGTACCGGAACTTCCGACCATTTAACCTGCAATCCGGTCGCAGCTCGCGTGCATCCTTAACTTCGCACGCGTAGCCTTTTGCTTTCGACGATGAAGATGTAGCGTGGCTGTATGACGATCTCCCGGTAAGAACCCGCTCTCCCTCCACTTTAGCTCCCGCTCTAGTATCCTTCTCCTCTCCCGTTCGATCCACGTTAATCCCGAACACGTATCGGTCGTCCTTCATTAAATATGTAGCTTCGCTCGCCGCGTGAGACACAAAAACCCCAGCTTTAGTAAATGCGTATAAAAGTCCTCCTCGGGATAATCGTGAGCGTCTGCAGCGTAAGGTTCGCCTGTAAATCTGGAACCCAAGCTCAAGCTCGGTCCGTGACTACCCCTCCTCGCACTCCCGTCCGTCCGGGAGGTGATATACTAGCGAATAATAGCGCCAGTAGATAAATGCTCGCGCAAACGGCCATACCGAATAAAATCACAAGATGCGGAACAAACCCCACCACACACACCGTCGGAACGCGTTCAGCCTTCCGGCGAAGTAACCCCACCCTCCGACGGCGCCGAGGTATATCAGACCCCACGCCCGGTGCTGTACAGCCGCCATTTACTCTGCATCCCGAATAATCCGATGACGTGGGACGTCAAATGGCTACCTGCGGATATCGCAGCGATTAATAATACTTCTGAATCAGCCTGTAAGCTACCGTTGATCAGAAACCTCGCTTCCGCCATCGATTCCGCCTCCGCAAATGCTAAGCTGTGTTCGAACAGCGTCATGCCGGTCTCCGGAGCGAGTGCTTTACCCGTAAACGCACACACGAGCACTCGACGAAGTGGCTGAAGCACAGCGCGACGTACAGCGGCCATAACAGGCTCACGCTGCCCGGAAGTTTCGTACCCGATGTGGCAGTCGTACCGAGGTGTGATTCGAGGACGTATGCGGTCGGGTACGTCAAGGAATGGAGGAACGGTGCGGGATGCCTCGAATCCGGACCCGTCTGGTTGTGCAGCGCTATCAGAAGTTGGAAGAATAGCCGGCCGAACCAGTATATCGGTATGCTGCGTATTAGACTTCTGTGGAGGAGGTTCAGGCGTAACGGCCGGCGCAGGGACGCGTAGATGTATGTTCTATTCATCAGGATTGCCTATTTCAACACCGTAGATATTGTTAGCGTTGTCATTACACACCCAGTTACAGAAAACCGATTTCTTCAAAAAGAGGGACCAGAAGGTTTTTTTTTACCATAAACATGCAGAGTATAGCCCACGAGCTGGTAAGGTAGTTGAACACGTTCCCAACACCCCTCTGCGCACCGCTCAACCCCGGCACGGCATCGTAAACGCTGTTCCCACCCGGTATCGGCGTAGGCGTAGCTTCCGCACCACTTCCTCCTCCTCCTCCTCCTGCTACTCCTCTTTCCATGGCTTCCGCCGCCGTCCTCATTGCCTCCTGCGTCAGGGATGCCGCCAAGGAACTCAGCGAGGACGACGTCGACGCGTTGAGCTCCAGTTGCTCCAGCTCGTCCAGGCCCGAGGATCCGCCGATCGATCCGTTGCTCTTGTACTGCAGCGTAAGGGGAAGTTCAGCGACGCGAGCTCGAAAAGGGTCCTCGGGAAGAGGGAGAGGAAGCCGGAGAGGCCGTAGGAGAGGACTGCTGTGGCTGGTGATGCGGAAGCGGAAGCGGCGGCGATGGCTGCGGTCGTCGTGTGGCCGTCACGTCCGCTAGCGGCGGTGTTGCAGGGGCGGCCATGGTTTCATTTAAAAAGGTGGTTGAAAAAGGAACCAACGAGAGATGGACACAAAGGAGGAGGGTCAATACGACCCTGTTCAACTGTCGACCCTGCAGTTGTTGACGGTGGAGATGGACGATGAAGGTGGAGGGTGATTTCAGGAGAACCTGTTCTTTTTTTTTTTTTTTTTTATTCCCCACACACGTTGGGAATCCCCCAAGACCAAAGGCAAAAGAGGACTGGATCTACACAACCACACAACTCTATTCCTTCTGGCCCTCGGCTATTCATCTGCAGAGGCGTTGAAATCTAACCGTGGGAACAAAGAATATACGACGAACGACAGGAGTGATAAGAGGGGATGTCTTTGTAAGAAGAGAAAGGGGAGGAGGGGGGGGGATTGATGGTGTTTGGTGAAGAGTTGTTGTTGTTGTTTTTGTTGTTGTTGTTTGGTTTGCTTCTGATTGCTTCTGATTGTTGTTGAGAATTTTATGTATTTTATAATTTATAATTTATAATTTATAATTTATAATTTATAATAATGTCCCTTTCTCTTTTTTCTCACCCGAAACCCTAGTTCTTTATTTTTTCCAAGGTCGGACGATTTGTGGCCGGGTAAGAAAAGCAATGCACGGCTCAACCAACTACCCAAAAAAAAAAAAAAAAAAAAAAAAAAACTCGGCCTTTTCCGAATTCCGCACCTCTCTTGACCAAAAAAAAAAAAAAAAAAAAACTCACAGCGGAATCTAGAACTTCAAGTGAACTGAATGAGTACAATGAAATAACTCTACTTCGAACGTTAAATTGAAAATATTTGAAGGTTTAAAAAGATCTTGTAAATTAAAGCCCAGGTTCTTTGTGGGCTTTTTGTTGTTGTTGTTGCTCTTTATTCGCCGTTGAAAGGTTCCTTGATAAGAGATCTGCCAGCTCAGCAGCATTAACTGGGGTTAAAATAGCGCGGGACAACTGTATGCATGGCGTGCACGTTTTTCTAACGCCTTTCTTTTTTCTTTTTTTTTTTTTTTTTGCAATATTGATACGCGACAGTATCCAATAATAGCCATTTACTACCAATTCTTTGTTCTAATTGGATCTTCGGAAGTTGGGAGGCTCGCGTGCATGAGCTTCTACGTAAAAGGAAGCTCCCGGCGCTTCCATAGCTTAGCAAGCGCTTAGATCTATTGTGGGTGTTAGGTGAAGCAAAGGAGTCGTATATATATATATACTAAACCTAGGCTAGATGATGCAACAAATGGGAAAACCTTCTATTATATGATTTATGTCTAAATAGCAGTATTGTTAATAATGAATAAAAAAAAAAAAAAAGCTACTTCATCTCTCCTTCGCGCCGCCCTCCAAATGCGCCGTCATATTAACGCCAACTACCGCCCTATTATGAAACAAATCATCCTGCCGTAAATGCGTGATCCCGCCCGGTGTGCTCGCAATACTTATATCCCCCGCGCTCTCAACGGGTAACCCGATCCACGCCGCCGTAACGAACGTAGCCGTAAAACCGTGCGTTACCACAATCTGATAGTCATCCCCCACACCTTCACTACGGAATAAAGGAAACACGTTGTCCTTCATATACCCGTAAACCCGCTCAACAACCTGTCTTCGCGTCTCCGCCCCTACAATGCCGAAATCGTGATCCAGTCTTTCCGTTTGATTATTCGTTGATGATGGCGCCGGAGGGAAAATATACCGCTCGTCAAGAAACGCTTGCGGTTTACCATCTGCTTCCCCGAACGATATCTCGCGGAGCGATTCTGTTGATGTGTACGGTATACCGCCGAATTCGCGGGATATTGCGCGCGCGGTTTGTTGGCAGCGGTTTAAGTCGGACGAGTGGATTGTGACAGAAGCGTCGGGTGGTATGAGGGAGCGCAGGTGGGAGGATATGTTTTCGGCGTGTTCTAGACCGCGGGGGGTTAGGAGGGTGCGGTTGAACCAGCCGCCGACAAGGCCGCCGACGTGGTGCGAGGATTCGGGTGGGTTACGACGTAGATGTGTTTCATTTGGCAATTGGTGGTGGTTTCAATATTAATGGATATTTTGGTGGGGAAGATGCTTGAAGCTTTAAGCGCGAAGTTGGGGTGTTTTTTTTTTTTTTTTTTTTTTTGTGGGGGTTTAGGCGCGAAGGTGCGGGATGATGTAATGGAGGGGGGCCGCGGCGTCTACTGTGGCGTTTGCACGATGGGACTTTCACCGTACGATACAACGGAGAGTTCAAGGTTACCATTATTTCCTATTCCCTGACAATTCTTCGATTTGCTTTAGATTTATGAGGAATTCAGCTGGATGACCACCAAGTGATTTTCTACGCGAGGAACAAAGCTTGTCGGAAACGCGCTATCTAAATAATTCTGTCCTGAATACAAGAACTCTAATAAATACACCCGATTATTATCACAATCAGTCATCGTGAATAAAACCGGTATGTTTTTTTTCTTCCTGTTACCTGCCCACTACTGATTTATCTCCCAGACCTCAATTCCAAAACATGCGGACTATGATCGCTGGATGAATATTGTTCCTTTCTGAAGATTCGTTTTCTCGCCGTAGTTATCAAGTAGCTTTTCTAGCTGCGTTGCGGCAAGTTTTATTTTTTCGTGGGTTACTTGAATTAACTAACGCTGGTGAAGATTTTTATGTCTCAGTTGGTTCGATTCCCTCTAGACTGCTGTGAGAGGCAAATCGAGAATTCTGCGGATTATACATGATCTCGACTTGGGCTGAGATGCTGTAATACCCACTTTATGGATCGAGTGCTGTACCGTTGTCTTCTCTATGGCGTTGAAGAATATCTTCAAGTAATGGTACGAGAAGGTAGGTTCGATTACGAATTATACAGCGTCTCGGCTTTTTAGTTTGAGTTTCGGGAGCCAGGGCGTCGTAGACCGATTGTATCCCATTCGGACCAGCATCACCTAGAGACATCTAAGGCATATTTCCAGTATGATCCTTATCGCTAGGGAAGGTTCATGTTCAAACCTTTTATCAGGCGAAGCTCCAAAAAAAAAATCTTAAGGGCTTATTGATTTATTGTAGGCATTTTCATCTCTGAATTTTGATATATATATAATGCTCCCTGTGAGAGTGATCTTGGAAACGGACGTTGAATTACGTTTCCTTCGACGAGCTTTGAGAACTATTTTTGCTAGTCATTGAGTATACTGCGTACATAGAGATTAGAAGGCATCGCATTACGCGGCTTGTGTTTCTCTAACGTATGATAGTTTGTGACCCGGTTAGGCAATACAAGTATGTAAACAACCGGAATCCCGTGGTGAGCAGTGATATGCCTCATGTCGTCTGCCCTTTATCTTCTTGATTAAAATTTCGATATCCGGTGATTTCCTTACGTCGATGTAAAGGAAGAGTATGTTGGGAGATTCCTCACGCTACTTTTCGTTATAAGGTGAGGATCAATACGATTAGGAAAAAGAATGAAGGGCAATCGTATCATCCTTCTTTGGAGTGAAAGAACCATTACATATGGCTGGACTTTTGAGGAGGTGTTATGGAGCTTTAGTACTAGGCGCTCTATATTACGTGGAGCGTCTGTGAGCTAGTTCTATCGACCGCGCGGTATGCATAGCAATCTCGCTTGTAGTTAATGTACTCGGTTTCATCCGTCGTGCAGAAAGGTGCGCTGACTTTCTTAATGCATTTATAAATAATACTTTTCGTATGGATTTTAGGCTCCAGAAGCCTCGTCCTTTTCTACATTCCCAGGCACAATTGACTCCTACTTGGACTGTTCATATTCTTAGTGGATAAACGCATGGATCTACCTGTTAGAGCCTAATTTTGAGTGGTTATGTCTTTGACCGGATACGGTCGCTAAATGCGATTTTTATAAGGCTTCGAAGCTTTCTTTGCTCCATCAGAAATAAAAGAAACAAAAGTACGTGTTCCTCTAAGATATACAAGGCGGGTAATTACGTATGTTCTCGAAAAATAATTATCTGCAAGGTTGCAAATCATTTAGTTAAAGGTATATTTCTGTATAAACGCTTCGGAAAAACCGTGTACGTTGTATGATTATGGGATAAGACGGTACAATACTATATGTAACAAGTCGTTTTATCTGTTTTTTTTTTAAAGGCATTGAAATACTCTCCCCGATATGTAGTCGGGCGGATTTGAATATAACCCCTACGATTTTTACAGTTTTGGAGAACAATCTATCTGGCTGGGCGGATAGGTGTCATGTTGCATGTCATGTAAATCAGTATCCCTTGGGTTTCTGAAAAGCATTTGCAAGATCACTCTTCCCTTTCCTTTGCCGCTATGCTAGATGTTCTTCTTTAGTTCTATCGAACCGTAGTAGCGAGAAATGGTAACGGTCATCCAAGTACGGCGATTGTCTTCGACAGCTGTGTCATCACGTCCATGTCCTCGCTGCAGAAGCGTTCATGAATGTAGATAAGTTGAGACGCTCTTTCGACGTACGTGGATAACAAATTTTTCCTGGATATGCGGCGCGGCTTCGAAACTCGCTATCAGAGGATATTAAGTTGCTTGGCCTCATTTCACATGGATTATCGTTCGTTGTTTTGGTGTGGCAAAACATAGCTATGAATAGGAGCTGCTTCGGCATAGTGAGATGCGTTCTACTATGCGTCTTCTATGTCGTGGATTAAAGTCTTAATATTATTTGCCAGAGTTTTTGGCGATGGTATGGAATGAGTACCGCGGGTGCGGTTTAACGTTGCTGGTGGCTATAACCAAAACGAGACGTCCCCTAAAGAAAAAGAAGACGATCTTATCACCATATCGTCCTCTAGAATCCGCTGAAACACTATATGAGATGACCAACTCCAACACGTGGTTGAAGTCTTGGTATATGGGTTTCTAATAGTAGAATAGCGTTCTATCGCTCGGCATCGCAACGACGTGGAACGTTATTGGACACCAGCTACCACGTGTGTCGGTTTTTTATATCCGGAACTCATATCCACGAGCTACGTGGGAGCCGCGTCGACGTCTGTAATGTTTTTTTAAACAATATTTTGGTATGCAGTGGACGGCTGGCGACAGATCTCCCTATGATTTCCCAAGAGAGTGAGCTTAAGGCGATTTAAAATTCCCCTTCTCAGTGAAATGAAGATGTGCTTCCATGCGATCGTGCTTTTCACGACTCAATGATAGGGATTTACGTTCTATCTCGCTGTGCTCTGGCACGCCGTGCGACTGGAAGTACGTATTAGGGCATGCCTCCCGATTATATATTGCAGTGGTTCGTGACATCGCTACATACGCGTTTTGTAAGAGGTAAAGGTCCGCTTTTTTTGTTATAAAAAATGATGACGGAGGCATTCATCTAAGATATGCAGATACGGTAGAGAGGCTTTGACGAGGTTATATATTTGGCGTAGAGCGGTCCTACCGGTCGGTCGGGTTCGTGTTTATGTAGTGTCTTAAAACGCATCCTCAAGGATTTTATTTGTAAGGAGGAATCCAGTGGTTTTAGTTGATTTATGCTTTGGCTCGAGATGTCAAGGCCTTTGCCGGGAATAGTTAAGTTTGTGAATGGTTCCCGAGAAGGGTTACTTTCTAACCTTTAAAAAAGATTTTTTTTTATGGGCCACTAGTGAGATTACGGATTAAAGGTATCTCTTCCCTATAGTTCCTCAACTGAAACCTCGAAGAGTAGTACTATACGTTTCAATTCGTGACGCCTTAGTCCGGTATAGAGCCTGCTTTCAATTATTGAAGGCGAGTGTAGGCACCTTTTTGCTACGGTGATACTAAACACAATATAATGTCACATTCAGGTTGCCCTTGATAATATTCACTACGACGGAATATAATTTTATGAGCTTTTACTATGACGATGCGTTACGTTCTGCTGTTCGAAACTATCCATACTTCCCTCGTCCCTCTTAGTTATCTGATGATCGTGGGTTTCATACTCCGTTTAGAGGCTACTCGGTTCACAGGATGTTGTTCTTCTCGTTTTCGGAAATCTTCCTGCGTCGAAGTGGCTCGATGGAGCCCGTGGCTGGAAGTTTCCGCGACTATATGTACCATTCGTTGTCTTTCGAGAATTCGAAACCTTAAAGAAGATTCTATGACGTGATCCGGATAAACAACCGCAAGTGTTACCGGCTCAACGGTGCGACTGTGGGCTAAGTAGTCCTTTATATGTTAAATAGCCGTTTATCCATTGTACAGTTTGAGGAATGGTTTTACTAAGGGGAACTGCGCTCTAACCCTTCAACATGCTACGTATCGGTTGCTCGTGCGCTTCAGCTGGAATCGACCTACCCATCTACTCTACCCATCTACTCAACCCAGAAAATATGGGTTGGTGCATTGACCGACACTGCTTTATCGTTTCTAGTGCAGCCTTTCTTGTCAGTATGACTTGCGAAGTTTCCTTTCGCTCTCGTTGTTGAATATTGTAGTATGCCTTGGTAGGAATACTTTGGGTAATTGTTATCATAGGAACAGTAACTCGGCGCCTCTATTGGGATAACTTTCCTTTTTTGAAGGGTTCTTGACCGCTGCTAATCTATCGAATCTGATCTGTATATACGCGTACCGAGACTTGGACCGATGTGTATCCCACCGGTCCAGATATCGCGTCGTCCTTCAAACGGTTGTAGTATTTCTTTCGAAGTATATGGGTTGTTCGCGTGCCTTTGAACTAACTTTAACCCGGGCTGAAGGCTTTCAAGTTCGTTAATTATAGTATTGCTATTTTGACAGCAAACGATTACCGCGATGTATAATCGTCGAATTCCGCGTCCGATCAGTGCTTCGTTTCTTAAATCCTTTCGGGAACCTTGTGACCGCGAATATACGTTAAATCGTCGGTAGAGCAGAATTGGCTTATGTTGCTGGTTCCGTTTGTCTACCCTGATATTATGTTCGATGATCCTCCCGCGATAATTGCATTGCTTGTACAGCGATTAATATGTCAGGAATCGCTACCGCTTAACCCGAAACCCACGTATACAGGGCCAATAGGATATGCAACAGCGGCGAATACATTTACGGAAAGGATGCGTCCACGGTTTTCTTGGTCAGATTGTTGGTTCCGCTATGTTGTTGGTTGATTGCAGCTTTTGAAATATTCGTATTCCTTTTGCTGCTCCTTGGTTTTACCCTATGATCGGGATCTAACGCCGTGACAAATGAAGAGCCACTGCGATCTTGACTCATTGCAGAACTTAGCAACGGTAGAAATATATTTGATCACCAGTGAAGGCGGAATTGATATTATACCCAGAGCTGCTGAGAGATACAAAGCAATTTAGCTTTGCTAACCGTCATAAATCGATCTTTAAGCTATAGGCTTAGAAGTGTGTCGCCCGCCGTCAAACTACTCGTAATATATCTAGCTTATTACGAGATGTCGCTGAAAATGTCGGATTCTAATTGTAGCGACCGAAGCTGACAATCATGATCTATGAAACAGCCTGTTACCATTGTTTAGCATGACGATCGAATCAGCTGTAGTCTAGCTTCGATTCGCATAAATTGATACTATTCTCTCACCGTCTCTTTAATTAGACATTGTTTATAGGCATACTCTTGGTATTTGAATACGACGCCAAGATCGTCTTATACAGTGTCGAAGTTTCCTGAGGATGCACCGGCGTAAGTTTAGCTATCGTGCGTAACGCGATTGGTGATTTACCCTCCACTATGGAAAGTATCCTATCCTTCCTCTACGGCACGTCGATCGAGGCCTACGAATTGATACTATCTTCTAGGTTGATCAAGTTGAGGGTATACCAGGCTTTTGAAATACCTGTGTTATGAGACCTCTGTATTTGGCTCGATTCATCATCTCCCACAATAATTATTTCGACATTGAACTGCACTTATTACAAAGAGCAGTCTCGTTGGACGCTCCCGCTACTTTTTTAATAATTCTGCGTAGCGCGGAGCGTCTAACGAAACTAACAAGGAGGAGCCGTCATTGTAGATCTAAAACTATCCCATGGACGAAGTCCTTCATCAACAGCGGAGCATTTTTTTTTTTGTTTATATTTCCGCTACGGTTTTATTCGTTTCTACGTAGAGCTCCTCAGCTTGATATACTCGGAGATTGGCTTTGCCTGTAAAACCAGTATACCGAGTTTTTCATCCCTTCAGTTAGAAAAACATTCTGGTTATAGGGCTGTATGCCGAGGGGGCTGAGTATTATTCCATAAATCCTTATTGTATACTGGGCAGAATATTTCAATTTTTTTTTTGAGAGTAATCGAGTATACGGTCAACGCGTTGATGGTGAACCGATCCGGTAACTTTATCGGCTTTCGAGGTAAACATTAATTTACCAGTGTTCATTGCACCATTATCACAAACTCTCTGCACCCTTTCACAAATACTGCCAATTATCATGTCTTATACTCAATGCGGAATGTGCGCTCAGGATATGAACATGCGCCGCTCCCCAGAGTATTCACTGTCTCAATCCTATGAGAGTAAGGCCACCACTTTTTGCGTGTAGCCTTCTATACGCCGACGCGGTTGATCATTGTATTGACCCAGGTGCGTTAAAAGTGAGAAGATAAACAAATAGGCTGCGAAATCAACGATTTGCGTCTGAGATATGTTGTTGCAACAAGTTCTCGTCTCGGTTGCAAGGGAGCATATGATGATACAAATATGAAGACGGTGATTGGGCATGGGAAGCAACTAGAGACTGTTCCATGTCTAATATTTGAAATAATGCCTATTTTACTTCGGAAGACGTATCCCGCTTCTATGAGCGTATTTTCCGAGAGTGCTCATGAGATGTTAATCTGACGGCTTTATGCATCCAAATTAACCTTTTCTTTTGTCTTCGTCATCACCTGTTCTCCGTAGAATTCCAGAAGGTACTATGAATCTTATCCCTCATTCGCTGGATGCCTTGATAATTATTTCCAATATCATGTTTACGCGGGCTAAAAAAGATAAACTCGCACTTCGAATGAGAAATGGTTACAATGCCTTTTCTGCGGAATATCAACCCTTACTACAACTCCCGAGAACGGTTATGGCCGAACAAACTGAAGCGGGCAGAAATGTAAATATATCGAAGATGTGACCCGGAGTGGGGTTCGATTCTACGGCAAAATGGAATGCTCGAGGCCTGTATGTATTGAGGCGAAAGCTTTTGAATGCTGGGAAGCACGGTATTCGCTCTCACAAATAACATTGAAATATGAGTTGTTTTACTGCTTCGAAAGATTCTGGTTGTTATTTTGCGAGAAGGTGTCGCCGCTGACGGTGCAAAGGGTATGCTGTAGGTGTGGCTGCAAGCTCTTGGCCAATTATTCCCTAACTATAGCATCTTTGCTTCAGAGAGAAATTCAAACACGTATACACCATTCGGGAATTTTCTCGAATGAAAACCGGGTTTACTGTCTTTAAATCTTGATATGGTAGACTTAAGACGGTTTTAATGATAAGAAATTATGATTTGCCTCCGCCCACCTGTAGCCTTCATTTACCTCCTCGCTCAAGCCTCCTGGTATTTGACGATCTCGGAAAGCCATGCGTAGTCAACTTTGGTTTGATCAACTTTGGAGGAAAGACATGTATCCTTCCAAAGTATTCGTTGCGGCTCTATTGAAGAAGTTTGTTTCGTAAATCCGGTCATTCCTTAAGTAGTTATCGAAAATGGTGACGACGCCCTCACGTTGAAAGAGAAATTCACGTTACTGTCGAGCCAACATGTACGAACATCAGAATTTATCCGCGGAAACCGCTCGTATGTTCGAGTAGACTGCTATCAATCAAGAATGTGCGTTCGACAGCGTCTCACGTAAAATGTTCAATGTTTGCTATGCGATACCTTCCGTCATCGTTTTCTAGATATTGAGATTGTTTTAAAACGTATAAAAGGAAAGTTCAAACTTTAAAACTTGCAGTTTTCTTCTTATCCATGTATGAAAAGAGCTCTTCGAAACTACTTGATTTACTTAGTAAAACTACACTTCTATCGCGGATGGGGTATATCTCACGACAACGACGGCGGAACTTTTGAAGAAATGCACTATCGAGGACCTGTGAAAATATACGGCGTTTTGTATATTCGAAGCCGCTTTTTGTGATTGCTCATATACGATCGGTGAAGGTTGAAGTAGTAAATAAATTTTGTAGTGGTGTTATAAAACGTTTATTTAATTGTTGTAATTCTGGTTCAATTTTTGAAATTCTCGCTGGTAAAAAAAAAAAAAAAAAAAACCGAATAAATTGAAATTGAATTATTAACTTGCGCAAAAATAAAATCTCTACATAATAGAACAAAAATATCATAAATGCAGGCGATTCTCTCTCACAAGGCTCGATCAATTTCCAAGAGATTGATTTTGACCTGAATAAATATGGAAGCATGCTGAATTATTCAGTTATGAATTTCCTGGGCAAGCATTTCCCTCCAGTAAGTCCTTCAGCGAGATCTCGAAGCCTCTAGTAGAGCTCACTGCCGCGGGCTAAAATTTAGTTTAACGTTTCCATAACGTGCTAAGTATATCGAGTCTTAGGATATCGCTATAACCCAATAAGAAGGATATTAGGTGTTGTTGTTGTAGCTAGCTCTCTTCTGATACCGTTCGAGTTCTACCGGAACGATATACTACAGCTTATGCACTTTGTAAACTGGAAAAATGAGAAAATGAAAGAATCAGAATGAAAAAAGGCAATGAAAGAACGCTTGAACATAAGGAAAAGTAGAATAGAGATCTCATGATTGAGGCAAACGGCAAAGCAGGAAAGAAGTCTCGAGACTTCAAGACGCGCATTGTAAGATTCCTTAACTCCACAATTAAAAAAACGACCTTAGCGTCAGGATCCGGAGATGTCCTGGCCGTCGAGAGTCGAGAGTCCTGAGAAAAAATAGGAGAGACGGCAAAGGCAATTGCAAGGTACTACGAAATCTCAACACCTAAAAGACACGTTTTTTTCTTCCACTGCAAGTACAGGCATCAAGGATTGCTTTCTTCCGTTTGTCTCCTTCCGTTTGTCTCGCAGCCTGCGGTAAAAGTTGCAAATGTATATTGACACAAACGGTCTACAATGATAAAAAAAAAGTATTTTCTTACTTGTCTGCTCATTTTTGTCTCATTCGTACATATGTAGGTAGCCTCCTGCTGTGGAGATACACGTGGGCGTAGTAGACCTCTAATGTTTCTTTTGTCTCTGTCACTTTACTGCAACTATTAAGTGAGACGTCGTCCGACATGCTTTCGAGCCGTCGAATCCTATTGGTTCATTTTCATAGAAGGAACTGCAAAGGACTAGAAGGATTCCAAAAGAAGAAAGAGGAAGCTGGAAGAGTCAGGATAGTTAGATCAGCCGAAGGCAGCGGTGGGCGAACCAAGAGTCGAGATTTGGTTCCATACTTAAGTATTGCTTTGATTGTTTAATTACTATTTCGTTTTTATTCTATTATATTTCAGCGAAAAAAAAAAAAAAAGAGCACTCTACTTTGTAGACTCATGCTTCGATCGTTCGATTCGTGCCGTGATTTTCTTCTTCATGGAATCTGGGGCCTTACAGAGTGGTAAGCTGTTGCATATTTGCATATTACCACAGCTTTCCCTCAATTATAAGACATTCAAAAAGAACACAAAAGAGAATAGTATTTGCAAGCGAGATATCCACCCAATTATCCAGAGGTCCAGTATTCTCATCTATGTTCTCTTCTCGCAAAATGAAGAGGATGAAGCATGCAAGACCCCTTATCGCCGTTCACACAAATCCAGCATCCGAGAGTGAAAAAATGGCTTGAATTTTTCCTCCGGGATATCCCGGCCAAAGTAAACTTTCGGATTAACCACATTAGCGCTTTAAAACCTACAGGAAAGACAAGAAAACAGACGAAATGCAAGAGGGCTTTTCGCGCCGATGCGCCGAGGAAAAGTAACGGCAACCATACGATTTTTACCTGGATCGAGAAGTCCATACCTAACATAAGCGGTTATGCTAGCGTCTTGGTGTTTGCTTGATCTTTCTTGGCATACCGGCACCCGGGAAGGTCAAAAAAGCTTTCTCGATTGCTTGGGTTAAAGGCTAGATACGGTATAGACAAGGGTCGTGTGTTCAAATTACCACGTATCATTGGTCCATTGCGATATATCACACTAAAAGTTGAGATAAAAATCGCACAAAGCCTTTTTCTTCTTCTTCCATGTTTGCTCTCCATTTTCACCAAGAGAACGAAGAGATCCGAACGGAGATTCCCAGCTCAAAAAGTCTTATTTGCTTGGTATATACCCACTTGGTTAAGAGATCATTTGACGTTAAACTGATTTAATCTTTTCTTGGATTTCTCACAAATTTTTTTTGGCGTTTCTCTGGACGTGGGAGGTGGATAACGAACATGTGTGTTTTACCTGCAATCTGCGAGATGCAAGGCTTTCTGCACATGTAGTGGGTCTTTCCCTTCTACTAGAAGTACTAATAAACAAATATATATATATATAATAAACAAAAGATAAGAAGAATATTGAAGCTGTTTAGGCGTGTTATAACTAATGGATATTACTAAACAGACGTCATGATCGTTGGGGGTTCACAGCGAATCGCTAATATATGCAGGATATAAAGAATTCTTGTAATGCGACAGGTGCGGAAATCGTTGATATTGTCTAGTTATATTGGTTTGCAGTCTCAGATGTCATTCGTTAAAACGTTCGATTCGATTAATTTCAAGCCAGGCATCAACTGAAAAGCCCGAGCTCCAAAGAGGGAAAATTATAGGATGATCGCAATATAAACATAACGAGCTATTGAACTTGGAAAGCGAGCTAGACAATGCGGCGTATCCGGCATGAAGCCGAGTTCATCAGAAGCTGAAGATATCCTGATTTTCAGCACGAGTATCACGATATTCAGCTTTGAGTTAGCATCCACGGCTATAGCGCTCGTGAAATAACGTCGCCTTTTTTTTTTTCTGGAGACGAGAAGATAGTCAACCGTGAAAGCCACACTGGGTATCTGAGACTGCAGTTAGCCGCGTTTGAAGTCATTGCTTTTAAAAATAGCTTTCTTCGATGGCGATAATCCTGCCTCGGAGAGTCGCGATTCGTGAGGCTCATTCTAAGAAAATGAACAAGGGGGATTACCGGGAAATCTCTCGAGTTGCATTGTTGTACTCATGTTTCTCAAAGAAGAAAAAAGGGAGTGTTACGATAATTTTTTAGTTGGGGAAAACGAAATCGTCGCGACATGGAAAATCCTCGCGCAACAGTGCATGTATCCACGCCACTGGGCAGATCGTCAGGCATCAATTCGTTGAATGGAAATAAAAGAAAAAATTTTTCATCATATTTCGGAAGAGGGAGAAACATCTCTATGAGTGGGGGAAAAAAAAAAACGATTGAAAGAACAAAATTTTCTTTGCGAGAGAAGGCACCATCAGCACTAGGAAAAATTTCTATTCGACTGATATCGAAAAAAAGCAAGGAAAATCGAAGTTTTCTAGATCGACCTGTAAGATTTCGAGGACGGAGCACGGGTGCGGAAGACGACAAGGAAACGGAGAAATCCTGCAAGGACCTCGAATTGACACTGTCGTTGCTTTTTTTCCGCCACAGGAATTCGAAACTGGCGCCAAGGCGGGGTCGTACCGCGATTACACCAAAGCCTCTTGGAAAAGCTTCAATACTTTCAAGCCTTTGGGCGTTTCTTGGTAGAGCTCCATGGTTTTTTTTTTTTTTTTTTTTTTAATTCGCTGTTTAATTATTGGTAATTCTTTCTAGTAATTGAATCCGGAAAAATACGGCGAAATCCATACTACTATAAAACTCTTTCCCTCTTCGAGTCTTTGGTGACGAAGATAAAAAAATTGCGGCGGGCGGCCGTGGCTTGCAGCAAACAAGACAACGAGAAAGAGAGGAGCCGCCAAGGTACTGTAGGTCGCGTTCGTGAAATTAAAAGCTAATGCAATGACACACGACCGAGATACCGTTTTTTCGAATTTTCGCGAGAATACGGATGTCCGAAGGTCTTGTGAAGGCTTCTGAAAGGTATTTTTCTTGATTTTTTTTTATTTAAAGATAGATATATAGGCTCACAGACTCCCGCTTTTTTTCACAGACAGAGTTGTGCTGCAAGTGCCTGTTTTATACTTCAACTTTATGCGAGGCATTACAAAGTTTCGTGATGTTTTTGGGAGGTTTTTCTCATTTATTTGAAATCCAGAACACGGATGACCCATTGCAAGAAAAAAAAAAGAGCAATTGCTTCTCGCAAAGAACTTAGTAAATAGTAACTGTAACTCCAGTACCACAGTCGCTAGGGCAAATATTGGGAAATTAAATGTACCGAAAGGACTAGAAGGTCTCAGGGTTCAGGGTTAGTAAAATATTTCTCAAAGGATTTTTTTTTTGTTCCCCAGCGCAAGGAAGTCGTATACGTGTTGGTCGTGGCCATGGCGTGGGACCGAACTGGGATCATTAAGTTTCGTGTGCGAGAGTGAGTGTGGACTCGACTCTCACTCCTGGGGAGGCCAGTCAAATGGTATCCTAGAATTTGAGAAAGGCTATATTAAGAGTAGAAATACGTACCAAAAAGAAGGATCACTTTCCATTTTTATTCAAAGGGGTCTTTTTTTTTTTTACTGTAAACACTTGTTATTGGAAAGTTCTTTCTTCTCGTTAAAAGTAAATCTGCAGCTTCTACCGACGGTTCTAACGGCCGATACATAGCACAAGGAGGCCAAAGCTAAATGGATTCCTTGATATAACTAGGCTGAGTAAGTAGCACGTTTGTCCAACTTTGCAAATACGTACTCGCGGATTGGTTATTATTTTGGTTTCTCCAAATGGACCAATGAGGAAGCGACGCTTCAGCTATCGTAAGTTAAAGCGATAAGTAAGCTGAGGGAGGGAAGGAAACAATGCTGAAACCTCTCTTTGAGAATATAGAACCTCCAGTAGAGGGAAATGATAGACCTATATGATCGTGAACATAATGCTAGCATAGCCAAAAATAACGAACGCGCATTCTGCAAGGCTTAAAGGCTCTGAAAGGAGTGTCATTTTTTCTTTCGAGGTTGAGCTACGATCTTCGACGCATGGAAGCTCTCCTTCAGGTAGGGTATCCAGTCTAGACTAGAATCAGAAAAAGGAAGCGGTAGCGCGGCTGTTCGGCAAGCGATTCCGTGAAAAAAAGAAGAAAGGTTGTTAACGTTATAATCGTTGTGTCATGATCAGGTCAGAGAAGCGTGATCAATTCCCTGGGAAAACAACAGAACAGAAGGAGAAGCTCTAAGAGTATGTACTGAATATTCATGGCTCTTAATTCCGCGACATGTGCAGATCCTTGAAATCTTTGAAAGGAATGAAATCCACTTCCTTTGTCCTTCTTCGCCTTCCCGAGGCTTCTCCCCTAGCTTAGAGGAGGGCTAGGTCTAGTAACCTGCCCAAGGATCAGGTAGCGTATTTCTCGGCATTTTTCTTATTTTTTTAATTAGGCTTTTATATATATAACACGTTCGCTTATCCGTCTGCACGTACCCCACGATGCTACAACCGCGTTCCTGATTGGCCTAAAACCAAACCACATCCGATTCGATTGCGATATGAGCAACCGAAAGCCTCACGAAAACAAACACCATTATCGCCATACGTTTTTCCTCAACACAAAGCCCCCCCATTTACTGCCATTTACTCTTACTGATTTCTGCTAGGATTGCCTCAATCAATCATTACGATGTTTTTTTTCTCCTTCTCTCCCTCCTATATATCCCGAGAGGCAATAGATTTCGTTATTTCAAATTCCGTCAGTCAGCCAATGAAACTATCTGTCCTATATTTCCTCTAAATGGAAATAGACTCGATCCCTTAGAAGCACTGGAAAGGGCTTCGATGAAAGCAGGATGTCGCGCTGACTTGCCGAATCCGAACAGTTTCGCCCATCGGAAAAGCGATATCTCTCGATAAACACACGAAGTGGATACGCAATGTAATAATGAATTGCTGAACTAATGAAACCCAAGGGATCTCGCATGGCCAAAGAAGCCTGTCTTTTTTTTTTTTTCATTGACTGTACCTTTTCCCTTTCCTTATACCCATCGCTTGTCCACACGATGCTAACTAATACTAATTCGAGAAGGTATCCCACGGCAGTGGTAGATGGGACCTTGAATTCCGTGTTCATTCTCTTTCACTGATTCATTTCACAAGGGGATCTGGATATCCGGGGGGTTTTCCTTTTCTAACGTTTAGAGCTCTTCCCTTTTTATCGAGCAGTAAAACGCGTCCATTCAAGCATGCCTTGCTTTATAAAAAAGAAAGAAAGAAAGAAAGAAAAGAATTGCACGTTTGATACAACGATAGTCTACTCGTGAGTCTTTCTTCTGGAGAAGCCTTGCCTTGCAGCCTAGGAACCTAGGAGCGAATGTTAGATCTATGTCATGATCCTCTCGTTAGCTATAGTTCCTTGTGAAAGTATTTCAAATATCCTTTTTTCTTTCTCGAGATTTTTCACTTGATTCAAATAGAAAGAAAGATAATCACGTTGTGTATATACTAAAAGAGATATTCTCCAAGGCTCTCGTGCATATGCGAGACAGAAGAAGACAATGTCTGTGGATAACTCGGCGAAGGGAAGAGAAAAGCTTCGCGCGGGTGAGTGCTAGTGGGCATTATAGGTACAGGGTAGAAGGTTTATGAGGGGGAGCAAGGTGAGGCGGAGGGCAGACTACCAGTGCACATAGAGGCACTGTATGGGCGACCAGAAGTGGATCCCCTGATTTCACACGTCTCAATACCACCCTCTATATATAATTGAAAAATTATAAAATAAAACAATTAATAAGGATATAATTACTATTATTATTTTGTATTCTGTATCTCTCTTTTTTTTTTATATTATATACATTTTATATTTGTTTTTTCTGGTATGCAACCACCCGCAGTGAGTAAGACTGGAAAAAAAAATTTGAAGAGGTACGGAGGACAGCGACAGGGAATTACGAGGGAGGTTCTCCAGTCACCAACCAACCAGTCCATCCACGCCTAGGACAGAGCAGCAGTACTTTTTTCTTGTCTATATAATGATGAAGGGTTCTCCCTTGAATTGAAAAAAAATTTGTTTCTCTTGGAAGTTTTCCTCTTTTCTTCTTTTTTATTCTTCACTCTTCATCAATTCCAATCAGCGAAGAATCGAAGCGAGAAGCAAGGGCGGAAAGACAAACATATTGTTGGAGTCTTTTTAATTCGTTTACTTCCAACAAGTCTTTTCCGTTTTCGGATCAACGGCCGTTCACCGTTCAAAAAGACAAAAATAAGAGAACGACAATAACCTTTCTCCATCATCATCACCATGAAGTGGGACGAAAGTGCCTACACGCGTACGGACGAGAATGGGAACCCCATTACTCTGGTAAGCTACTTCTAACTTGTTTCATGTTCATGTTCATGTTCATGTTCATGTTATCGTGAGGTTGTGGCGGAGTGCGTGTTGTGGTGAAGTTGCTTTGTTTTTTGGCCGCGGCCGCAGCTAACGAGCTTATCTATTCCTGCAGGAAGAATATGAAGCCCGCCATGCCGGACCATCGGGTCGCCTGGCTTTCCTTACAAAGGGAGAGATCAAGCTCCTCGCTATCGCCGGTGTCGGTTTCTTCATGGATTCTTACGATCTCTTCATCATCAACCTGGTCACCCCGATCTGGACCTACCAGTACTGGGGCGGCCTCGAGGGCAAAAAACCCCACTACCCCCCTCTCCTCCGCGGTCTCGTCAACGCTGGCGCCAACATCGGTAACATCTTCGGTCAGATCTCCTTCGGCTTCCTCGGCGACGCCCTCGGTCGTAAATTCGTCTACGGCAAGGAACTGATACTGTGCATGTTCGGCATGATCATGGTTATCTCCCTGCCCAACTCGATCCCTACCCCGACGCTCAAGATGATCTGGATCTTCGTATTTCGCCTGATAATGGGTATCGGTATCGGTGGAGATTACCCGATGAGCGCGTCTATTACTTCGGAGCGGACGCATCTTAAGCGTCGTGGTATGCTGCTCGGCTGGATTTTCTCGAACCAGGGATGGGTGAGTACCGGAGAAAAATTTCTTGTGGTAATATAAATTAGCGTTGAATAATTAACTAACAGTGGGGCTAGGGTACGCTTGCCGGTTCTATCGTCACGGTCATCATCTTAGCCTGCTACGAACACGTCCTCAATGTCGAGGCAAGTACAGCAAGCTCAACGGCGTCTGGCGTATCCAGATGGGTCTCCCTTAATCCCCGCTCTCGCCACCCTCATCCGCGCCTTACCATGCCCGAAGGAAAGAAGTATCTCGAATCCCAGGAGCTCAACTACAGCTCGTCCTCCTCCGCATCCTCTCTCGGCCTCAACAACGCCAAGAAGCAGCAGGAGAAGGGATCCGACGCCGACTCCACTCCAAGGACCCGAAGGAGATCGCCCAGCTGGCCGCCCACGGAGAAGGAAACGCTATCCCGGGAGGTGGTGCCCTCGCTGAACCGGTTGCCGCCAAGGCCAAGTGGGATACCTTCTTCGTCTACTTCTCCGAGTGGCGCCACCTCAAGATCCTCCTCGGAACGTGCTCCACGTGGTTTTTGGTCGATGTAGCCTTCTACGGAACCAATTTGAACCAGTCCGTCATCCTGACCGAAATCGGCTTCTCTAAGGGCAAGAACGAGTACCACACCCTCATGAAGAACACCCTCGGTAACCTTATCATCGCCATCGCGGGTTACGTTCCGGGATACTTCGTCACCATCGGCCTCATCGAGATCCTCGGGCGCAAGTGGATCCAGATCCAGGGATTCCTATCTGCGCGCTCATGTTCGCCGTCCTCGCAGGTGACTTCCACCATCTGGGCACCGCTGGAAAATTCGTCTGCCTCGCCATCGCGCAGTTTTCTTCAACTTCGGCCCTAACGCGACCACGTTCATCGTGCAGCCGAGGTTTTCCCCTCCCGCGTGCGCGGCTTCGCTCATGGTCTGTCTGCCGGTATCGGTAAGCTTGGCGCTATCCTCGCCGCCCTGCTTTTCAACTACCTCAGCACCCTCCGAGCTTCGGCCTGTCAAAGGTCCTGTGGATCTTCTTCGCCTGCAACATCCTCGGCGCGATCTCCACCTTCCTCCTGCTGCCGGAGACGAAGAACCGCGACGCCGACGTTGTCGATTACGAGGAGTGGCTCGAGAAGAATCCTACTGTTGTTAACACTGTTCGTCAAGCTTCTATTTCGCATTAGAAGGGATTTTTGTTTGTTGTAATTTTTTTCTATTATGAAGTAAAAAAAGTGGAATATGTGGTATATTTTGTTTCCCTCTTATTTTGGTTTCGTTGAGTATTACTGTCGGTTATCACTCTAGATAGCCTTTTTTGCATTTCTACGAGACAGCGACTTAAGCGGCTAGTTGCACTCTCTATTTTCCTACATTCCTTCTAATTAGTTCAGTAGATGATGACTGCTACCGGTTTCATTTGATACATGTGCATAGTTCTTTCTTTTTCTCTCAAGTGTTTATTTTGCTATATAATAGTGCAATAAATTAACGTCTGTATATGAAAACGGAGCCTAGATTTCATCCCCAACTTGTCTGTGATAATGCCTTCTTTCCCCACAAATAACTGTCGAAGTCAATAACGGTGTTGGTCGCAAATTTAGAGGCTATTTGCAACCGTTATGATTGATTTTATCAGTACTCAAGCAAGCAAGGAGAATGTTTCGTTCTACATCTAACTGACCTTTGCAGTTGCGATATAAAGCTCTATAGCACGCCAAACGAAGGAATAAAGCAGTAATACGTGCAAGTTTATCTCTACCTAGGTTTTTGTGCTCCTAGTCCCTGGATTTCTTCCCAACGGCCCGAACTAGTTTTTTACTGTACTCTCAGATTATATTCTGTCTCGAGCAAAAAATTGGGTAATATTTTCGTATTCTAGCACTGAAGGAAATAGCTCAAGCGTTTGGTGTGTAAATTGATATCCTAAAATAGTCCTTTGGGAATGTCTCATATAGCAATTCAGATATTTACAGCCTTTAAGTATCTAAAGTTCGTTAGGAGAAAATTGCTGGGGAACATATGTCTCTTCCAGTAACAAATCTATCAGACCTTTTATATAGTATGCCTCCTTTTTACCTTGCACTGTCTTTGATGCCGAAGCCCTATTGTTGTCTGTGTTCCCGCCCCCCTTCTTTTTTTTTTTTTTAGTTTTTTGTTGTTCTTTCGATATATAACGGTTAAGTTGCAGCGCATCGCCCCAGTACAGCGCGAATAACAGTGGCCTGGAACTCGTGCTACAATGAAGAGATGAACCCATTATTCTATGATTTACGGCGTGCGGGGTAAAGGACGAGGTTTAGAGTGTTGCTAGAAATATTTGGCCGGAAATGGTGCGCATGTATTTCTTTTTTTGACAATACTTCTCATCGCGGTAAAACTAAACGTGTATCTATGAAACTACTACCACTTGTAAATATTCACATCATCGATATACAACAGTCAAGGGTAGCATTGGCTATGTAGATTAGATGGCTTGTATGTAATATTAGAATATTCGAGATCTCAAGATACTGGATAGCTGTGGAAGGCTCCAGAAAGATTTTTCCTTTATCATTTGTGAACTCTGCACAAGCCGAGAATACTCTTTCGTCGTGCTCCACCAGGGTCTACGATCTATGAACTTCATGACATATTTGTAACAATCGCGCGCAAGCCTCACTGCTCCCTTCAAAGCAGGGTCAACCCTAATCTAGCTTTAAAACAATTTTTTTTTAACCACACTTCCCTTTCCCATACCTGTATATAATAAACATTTCAATCCAACCACATCACAGTCTTCAAGCAAAAATTGCAAAACGAATTTAAAGATGTTCTCATCCTACTCGATCCTTCTTAACTCATCTACAGATCTTATGTAGAATAATCTCTACTAGAGGTAATGTATATACATATTCAACATCTAGCACAGATGATATATATCTAATACCTGGAAAGGACAAAAAAAAGTACATATAACAGTAGTAAGAACTAAAATCTATAACAATCGATTGGATAGTACAGTATTGTTCATAAGGTTAAAAAGTTTCTCTTTAATATACTCAAGATGAGGAACGAGCTACGAAGAATTGGCGCAAATATTTAATAAGCTTCGAAGAATATGACGTGGGTTGATCAACTTACGCATCATACGTATTCAATCAG
This sequence comes from Pezizomycotina sp. ARF18, assembly GCA_002224055.1. Lineage (NCBI taxonomy): Eukaryota > Fungi > Ascomycota > Pezizomycotina sp. ARF18. The sequence continues at coordinate 393,936 of AZLU01000007.1, read as the reverse complement.
CATCGAGAATACATGCATAGGCTTCCATTACTTTATGCGCTATATCCTCTCGATACACTAAAACATCGTCGCTGTGACATCTTATTGAAACCATGCACGTACGAATAACTATGGCGATGGGAGCGCTTCGTCTTTGATGCATAGGAAAAGCCGTGGATTGGAGACTGTTATAGCTTCGTGCCTCATGAAAATCCATAAAACGTACCATGAACCGTACGATAAGGTACGTAAACATAACTGGCATAATTCCTGCTCAAGTCTAGGCTTGAAAAACTGATACCGCGAATATGAGCGAAAGATTCGGAGTTCAGCTACTCATAGATCTTGAACGAGAAGGGCCGACGCGTTGACCGCTTCTCATAAACGTAGAACAAAGAAAGTCAGCGTTGACTTTCTTATCATGGATCTTGAACAAGTAGAGTCGTTGTTGACTTTCTGCTCATATCTTGAACAACACTGCCGCGGCACAATACGATCTATATTCCTTTATCTGGCCAATCCCGTCTTCTTGAACCCCTAGAAACCTATCAAGAATTATAAACGTAGAACCTTGGGAGATAGTAAGGACGCTTGCCATATAAAACACACGTCAACAAGGTGTAAACAATTCCCTTCTACGATAACACTGCCGCCTAACTTGATACTATCCCAGATCTTATTGCCGTCTCTAGCGATACTGAGCGATCTGCTATTGTTAGAGGTTTGCTACTGCCTTCGTAGGAATTTTATCCACATCATGTACTCCGGAATGTTTCATAATTGGGATCTTTAGATCGTCAGGGGCATCCCTAATATCTATCTATACTGGCTCAACGATAACTCCGATAAGGCTTTCCTCCATAAACTACGCGTTCTCAAGCGCGATAATGGGATCTTGATGGAATAGAAATCGATATCATCACACAAGAATACGACTACTTCAGAGTCATAAAGTCATTTCAGCTAAGCCAGAGCTCAGCTAAACCAGACCTCAGGCAAGCCAGTTTTGACGGGTGCTGCGTGTTCGATACACAAACAAAACGAGCTCGGGATTAACGATCGCGATCGCGATACATCCGCTGAAGTGGACGTCTCAACCCCCAACTCTATCTTCGCTATTCATATAAATTTCTATTGTTTGTGACTGTCTGTAACGGGTAAAGCAGAATCACGGGACTCTAATCGGTAATACGAACGCACCTCAGAGATTTTAACACGAAACAGCAGCTGATAGTAAGCTTAGACCGCGTCAGCAGAAAGTTACTTATAAGAGGAGCCAGGAGACAAACGATATCAGCCAACATTGTAGTTCTTTACTTCAAAGATTTCCGGAGTGTATACGTGAGAACATTTAGAACGGAAGTCGATTATAAGCGTCAAGCTTTAGACGAGAGAGGGCATAATTCTACAAACTTGAAACGATCTGCGAATCTTGGATAAAGAACTATTCGAAGAATTCGGGATTCGTAACACGCGTTATAACGATAAATATTACGTTTTCAATGAAATCGTCAATCTAGAGCAACTTTATAGAGCAACTTCTATCCTCACTCTAATGTCATATTCACGGTCGAAATATGACAACACGAAGCGCATCCTTTAGAATATGCACACCTTTAAATCATCTAGTGCAGAGACTTTTGTTAGTATAACGCCTTAATCGGAGAAGAACGTAAGATTCTGGTGGAACATATTTCTTCACTAGTTGTAATACTGAAGATGCGATCCGTCCGGACTTTTTGTCTATATTTGCGATTACCAACGCCACTGCCGATAATTTACAACCATGGTGAAAAACTTTAAGGTTTTTTCAAGGAGCGATGTATCGGTGCAGCTGTCAGAACTCATAGAAAAGTACAGCCGGGAAGTAGTCTAAAATCTTTCTCAGCGAACCAAGTGGTTGAGGAGGCAAAGTTCGCACAACATAAATATAAACTTATCCTCAATCGATACGAAGCGTTCGTAATATGCTATGGGAGGAAAATGCCTCGGCGCCTCGACTTGGGTTGCGTATAACAACAAATTCATAGAGTGAAGCAACAGGCTACACCTGGAGCTCGAAGTGTAATCCCTACGAGCATGAAGCGTCGTCAATATAATAGAATACGTCTCTAGCTCGGAATCTAATCGACGAACTGCACCACTACATCATAACTTCGAGACCTGCAGGGTGAAAGGTAGAATTACATAAAGTTGGCGCCATCCTGCTGTTCCATAACTTCCCCCGAAGAGAATTTCTCGAAGGGCCGATACATCGCTAAATTTGGACCCGACGAGATCCTCCGAATCATAGCTCAACGCAAAGGAAATACCGGCCTAAATTATTCATCATACTATAGCAGAAATTCTATAGATTAAGTTGAAGATTAGCAGCGCCACTGAGGATAGCTCATTAATGGGATATATCAGTTTATCCGAGGCCAATGACATTAATAATGGCCGTATAGTACATCACGATACTTGAAAGAAAAAAATTCCAGAGTCCTAAAACGCCACCGCGTAACTACCACTTCATATCGAGCTCACCTGCCACGTAGATTATAGAACACCCTAAATACAATTCCCCAAGAAAGTATCCCGCGAACGTAAAAGAGATCAGGCGAGCTCGATAACGTCTCTCTAGCCGTCCTAAACTGCACCGTTTTCTTATAGAAGTTATTGTCTCTTCTCATCCAGAAAAGAAAATCGATTAATTGCGGTGTGCTACCCCCATACAGAACATCATGATAAAAAAGACTCCAGCCTTCTCGAGCACTTGCGTCGTGATTTCCATATATTCCGAATGACATAACAGCCGAACACTTGCAAAACAGAAGATTGGCAAACATAGGGAAAGGGTAAACGAGAAAGCAAACCGACGGTTTACAATGCCCCGAAAAGCCACGAGATCGGAAACATACATTAATGGTTTTCTTGGAGCAAGATTCCAGAACAAGCTCTCGTGTCTCCTGAAATGTTCGAAAATGACGCGCTTGTCGAGAAGAGCCTATAGTCTCGAGGAACTAAAGTTACATGCACCCTACACTAACGATTATCTACTGAAGACACAATTTAAGCGCAATCATGATCCTGTTAGCTCGCCGACGCGAGCCAAAGTGGTATACGATAATACAACACCATTGCCGTGAAGTGATCAAGTGTGCTATTACGGGCTTCTGATAATTCCGCGATGGCTTAAGATTTTTGAGGCAAGACGTCAAGGAGATATAGTAGCTGCCGGCGACAATCCTAAAGGCATTGGATCCTTCGAATGGGGATTTCGCAAGCGCTCGATACATCTACCTGTGACGTCCAGAAACGGCCTAGATCCACGAAATGGTTTGCGCGAGAGGATTATAAATTGTTTAGATTTGATTTGCTGACGAAACACATACATCCGGACACGATATAAATTTCCATAACGTATTCATGATCTGAGTAGAGTGCTCGACCCTCTGGACTAAAATAGTGATTATCGGTTTGTTAGCGATAACAGCGTGCATCCAGTCAAGTCGAATACTACTCTGAAAATCCCCGAGATACTACTGCGGAAATTGTTATCTCGCGACTAGCCTTCCCATAGATCCTTAGAGCAGTTAGAGCTCAAAGGTGCTATCAGAACTTCTCTAATATTTTGAAACGCACTACTAATGCTTGGCCATCTAGACGCTTTGTTAACACACCATAAATTGGCTCATTTGATCTAAAATTGGAGCAAGCAGGTATGCATAGCTTCATTAGATTCAGGACACTGATTGGGCACTGGGTTTATCCATATTTATCGAAAGCCGCGCTTACGACGTCGAAAGAACATAACTGGAACGAGATAACGCAGCGCTCTAATCATGAAGACTGCAGAATACGATAAGTATTATTACTTTCTCACAAAGATACTCATTTCAAAAACTCGGGCACGCAAGTCAATAGCTATGCATTCGGTAATATCACAACATATTTCCGGAAATGCCTATATCACTCTCGAAGATCCGGAATATGCCACGTCTCGTGCCACGCATAGTTGACGAGGTCTTCTAAAGGTTATTGATACTTTCGCAAGAGAGAAGAAATTTTCTCTTAGGTGGGACGAACCATAAGGCAATTCTTCAGTGAAATGTCTATGTGCGCAATAATCCTATTTCTCTTCGCTGGTGAAAGTATTTCTATATTAAAACGTGCTTCCTCAAGAGCCCATACGGCCCCGGTAGATCCTAGAGCGCAAGGAACATATAGAGCAAGACAAAAAAGAGGAAATGATTCGGCCTCTCGCCGCATCATAAGTTGAGAGTCAAGAGCATCCATCCAAGAAGCCGCTACCATTGTTGTTGACGTCTGGCATATTTCAAGTGCTTCCAACTGCTTCCAGTGAGATAGAAGTGGATTTAAACTGGATACATAAACACTCAGTCCTCATCGCCGATACGTACGTATAAGTCTATCAATATTCTACTGCGTACACGTCTACTCAATTATATCGACCTGTGGAGCCCCTACTCCGTTCACGTCCGGTTGGAGAGGAAATTTTGATACTATGAAAATAGCAGACAAGACGTGCAACAACCCATAGCATAACTCCAACTTTCCTCGCGAACCCGAAAGGTATAGCCTCGTTTCTTGGAGTATCCTCTACATTGGACACTTCAAAATCCACCATACCGTGCCGTTTCCGTCGGTGATTCGATAATTTCAAGAATTCCTACACCACTTATTAGCTCAGTTGACGCAGATGGAGTTGATAAAGCTCGGTTTCTGTTAATTCTTTAAGTCGTAAAAGACATTTGCCAAAGCATCCGAAGGGAGCAAAATTGCCGCCTTTCGTTCTGTTCATAATAGCGAAACGTCCTGGCCGGAGAGAAAAAAAGAGTACAACGAACAAGACCGCCACCTTCCTATACAAATCAGCCTATACTACCATTACAGATGCATCCGCAAAGCACCCATAAATCCTGATTACGTCTTTCTATCACATCATACACGAACGAAACGATGAAAAAGCGATAGAGTGTGTTCTTTTCCCCCCGAATAACTAAACATTCATAGCCCCTTATAAACGATATTGCGACAACCAGCTATGTCATACAAGGCCGAACCTCCCCTTCGTAGCAAAGCCGTACGGTATCAGGATGGGAACTGTCCGTCGATAATTCTCCCTAGATCTCTCAAGAGTACGTGTGATGTTGAGTTTAGTGAACACCGCACAGATAGCTCAGAAGGTGTTCCACATAACGGGCTTCTTATAAACTAGATCAACAACATCACAAGTGATCTTGCAATACTAAGAAGGTGGTCGCGTAGGATAAAACAGAGTAACAAAATAGGTCGTATACACCACCCAACAAGATAAAAGCAGAGCAATTCAACACGGACTCACTGATAAATTATGATCCGCTTGAACACTGCAAGACCGCTGGGGAACGATAGATTACAACGCAGCGGACCAATTATCAGGTGGAAGCTCCCAAAAATACACTCTTTACCGTTGAGCACGCCTTTATAGATCATATTACGAGATTCTGTCAGTTTCGTTGATAACGAGCGATGCCTAGGTTGCTATCGACGATGAAGGAAGCAGTTCGAGAAGCTGACAGATATGGAGTATAACAGTTTCGGGCGGTTTAGACAAAGGACGGATAACAAAAGGATTTACTTGAACGGGGAGCACAGCCGGTCATTAAAATGCATTGCTAGGAATGGTTCAGCGTTGGGATAGTAAAATGGCGATGCGTCACCTGCACATTTAGGCGTATAAAAATACAACCTACTAGACGACCCAGCCCCCACCGCGCCCACTATAGACGACACGCGATGTTTAATAAAGACTAAAAAGAGCAAAGAAAAGCATGTATAACTATTATTACAACGAAGTAGAGTAGATCCATTTAGAAAATCCCCAGAACTCCTTAATAAAAGAATAAAACAAAACAACAACTACCCTCTCCGCCGCTTTTTAACCTCAACCTTCCCCTTAACCAACTCCACCATCTCCTTCAGCGTGTTTACCTCCTCCACCCCCAATACACTAATTTCCCTACTTTTTCCACCCAAACAAACCTGCGGCTCCTTCCCACTCCCAAACCTTCGTCCGTCTCCGTAGTATCGACGTACCCCATCCTATCCGCGTCGAAAAGTTCCGGATTACGCTTCGTCCTATCTTTGTATAAACTCCCCGACATCCAGAACGCTTCTCTCCGCTTAGAGTCGAGAGGATGCCACGTGTGTAAATCGCAGAGGAATGTACCCATTTCGAAAGCGTGAGTGTGCGTTGCGTCTGTGGTCGCGACACCTTTGGAAGGATCTATGCCGCCGTTAACGGTGGGACGGATGGCTGTTCCCATGTCGCCGGCGTAGCCGGAGGTGAAGTTGTAGCGCGTGTTGGAGAGCGTGAAGGCTAGCCAGTACGATTCGCGGTCGCCTGTATTATTACATTAGAATAAGAATAATACCTCTTACGTATTTCGAAATGCAATGGACATAAAATGAAAGTGCACTTACCCTTCAACCTGTAATACGTCCAATCATCCCTTATCGGCTTCGCGTTCAAATTCGCCGTCATCAGCAACGCCGGCCATACCCTCCTCTTATCCACCACAAAAACCGAACTATCCATCTCGCTCCCGCTCATCCTCTTATAATCCGACTCAAAAAACCTGCTACCCTTCTTATAATTCCACGTAACGCCCGCGAGCACCCTATTCATCTCCGTAACCATCTCGTTATGCTCCCCTTCTTCGAAGGGTCCATGCTCGCCTGAGTGTGGTAAAACACCGTACCCGTAGAAACATACTCCTCGCTCTCGAACGCCGACAGCGGATCTCTGAGGAACACGACGTCCTGGTCAGCGACTATAACCTCGTCGAAGCTGGACGCTAGTATAGCGAAGGATTTTATCGCGTGCGCGTTGGTAAGCCCGCGAAGGAGTTATCGAAGAACTCGCTCTTTTTGATATCTACTAGCTTGACGTCGCTCGCGAGGCTTTTTAAGCGCGACGCGGCGTCGGAGCGGAGGTCTTCGTTGCCCATGTAGATTATTTCGATTGGTATTTTGCTCTTCAGCACTTTCCGTACAGTAAGTATAAGGTGTGCCGCGAGCCTGGCGCCGCCGTGACTACCCGTCGCCTGTGATACGGGGATAACTAAACCACGTTTCCCTTTTCCCTGCGATATGGATGTCATCATCTTCGCAATTTCCGCGTAGCTGAACCTCTCGTGCAAAAGCCACGGATATAGAGCACTTTGTAACAATGTAATCGACCTCTCTAGCACGCTCGACGTGAACTTCGCGGATACCTGCTGCCGGTAAAGGTCCGCTAAAAGCGCAGCTCGCTCGCCGACGGCTTTTACGTCTTTCGCGCCGGCATTCTTGTGCGCTTCGATCGCCTTTTCCACTTTTGTCTCGATGGTAGTGACCCATTTCGTGTCCTTATCCAGATCGGAAGTTCCAGCCGTAGTTCCGCCTTTAATACCACCCGACTCGTTCGCTTTATCTTCCTCCGACACCGACGACGGTTTCTTCGCCGTATCAGCAGCCGGTGTTTTAACGTAATGATCAACACCACTTTGCGGATGTTTCTCCTTCTCCCCATCGACAGGTTTCGGCTTCATAGCTCCCAACCCTTTATCCTCCGGCTTATGCTTCGATAAATCATCGTGTACCTCCCCTTCCTTCGTGTGGTCAGCGTGTACATCCTTCTCGTCCGGTTCGCCTGGAATAGGTTCTTGCGGTTCCGCTTCCGGCTGTTTTTTACCCTTCCCTTCTTCTTTCGGTGGGTTTATGGCGTCGCCGGCAGCGTACGGTCTATCGGAACCGGGGATTGCGGTAACGGACCTGGCGAATGCGGTTTCGAAGATACAGGGTTGTGTATTTCTACGGACGAGAAGGAGTCGGTACGGTATGCGTAGCGGAAGGTTAGGAAGAGGGATGTTATTACTAGGCAGAGGAACAGGAGGCGGTTTCGGGGTATCATTTTGGTTTGAATCTAATGATAGAAAAGAGATAATAGGGGATGGAGGAGGATATATATAAGGGAAGTTAGACGATAAAAAAAAAAGTGCGAAAAGCACCCGAGGTTCGTGAATCGTGATCTTGTGTTGGATATTTTTTTTCTTTGCTTTTGCTTTTTTCCCTTTCGTTCTTCCCGGATAAACCGGCGGCGAAAACAAACCTGGATCCGGTGAATAACCCGATAATAACAAAGACCGCGACCTGGGATGAATCCTGATAAAACGCGAAAGAGGGTTTTACGAGTCCATGATATCAATACTCAGAATAAGCGTGTATAAAGAGTGCTTGGAGATATTGTAGAAGATGAACAAAATAAAGACCGTTTTTCTTCAGCTACTCTCGTGACATTCTATGCAGGTTCTGCAAAAGGGAATTCTGCTCCCCCACCTTGCATCAACGCTAACTCGAACGGGCAATAAAAAAAAAAGCTTGAAATCACCTTGCCAAGGGCCAAGATGGAACCTGTCACGTGCCTGTTCCGAACAGACCTGCTTAGTACGGAAATTGCCGGTTTGGGGTTGGTTCCGATGATCCGATCCTTCCGGATTTTCTTCAGGTTCAGTTCAAGGGCAATAAAAACGATGATCACTAACTCCAAAATTTTGTATTACACGAAAGAACTGAAAAACGTACGCGATAATATATCGTACAAAATACAAAAATTTTCTTTCACAGTTTGGACTGTGAGTTAAAGCTGCTGCTGCTTCATCGCCTTTTCGATGACTTCTAAAATCTCGATGCACTTCTCTTCTTCGAACTTGCCGGTGGTAAGCTGCAATCCTGTCGGCGCACCGTGGTACACCTCGGGGTCGTAGTTGCGCCATATCTCCTCGTCGATCTCGTTCATTGGTTTATAGCCTTCATCCCGCTTGTCGATGTTTTTATCAGCGAATAGTACTGGAAATGTCGCAGCGGAGTAATCTATCACAATACCGGTCAGCGTGAACCCCCGCTAAACATGCGTCCTTACCCAATCGAGATAAACCATGCATACTTACCCAAGACATTCCAAACCCCCGTATATCCCACATACTTCATCTTCCCCCTTTGCGCGGCAGCGTACGGCGTCGCCGGTGACAACAGCGCGTCCACACCCGCCGCTTTCCAATGGTCCAGGTACCGCTTCATATACCCCGTCCGCTCCGACTGCAATATCCACATATCCCTCGTGCGCAGATCCGTCTCCGGATCCGCAGCGGCGTCTTTGTACCATTGCATCGCGTCGAACCAACTTTCTCCGCTGGCCTTGATGACGTCAGCGATATGGCGCCCGCCGTCGGCGAGGAACATGCGCTTCATTAGCAGGTAGCCTTCTCGTGCAGCTTTCCGGGGTTGTACGGGATTACGGTGTGCCCGGCCGTTCGTAAGGCGAAGACGACGAGTGCTAGGGCGCGCTCGACCGGTGGGTGCGGACGGACGACGTTGTCGTCGTATACTACGCCGATTTTTAGCTTTTTGGGGAGGGTGATCGAGCGGTATGGAACGGGAATGGCTTTCGGGTCGTGGTTCCAGGGAGCGTATGGCCCTTCTGAGAGGACGGAGCGGCAGTAATATTTCATGGTTTTGAGAGTGCGGGCCAGGGGCCGTTGACAGAATTAACGGCTTCCTGGCCGGGCATGCCAGAACTAAATGAAATCTCCTTGTTAGTAAGAAATCTTCGTAGTAAAATTCTGAAGTAAGTGGAAAGTTCAAGACATACCGTGCGCCATAAGTTGGAAACCTCCCGAACGACGGGCGCAATGAATACAGGTGATTGAAAGATCCCGGTATTCTGATGCTTCCACCTATACAAAACCCCCCGTCAATATTTCAATCATCCGACAACGGCAAGTTCCGGGATCTATTACGCACCGATATCGGTCCCAACACCAAACACGCTACCCCTCATAGCTACCAGCGCAGCCTCGCCTCCGCTACTCCCACCAGCTGTCAAAGTTTTCTTGTACGGGTTCGTAGTATATCCCAAACGTTGTTGTCTGTCTCCGCCATCATCATCGCCGTGGGCACATTTGTCTTGCAGTACAAGACGGCGCCAAGGCCTTTGAGTATCGTGATGAGAGCGGCTTCGGTCGTCATCGGTTCGAGGGCATGTGCAACGAAACCTACGGATGATGGTAGGCCTACAAAAAACGTTTAGCTTTTGAAGAAATGGAGCGACACAGTGACGCGATTATGTGATATACCAGGAATGTTGAAATTATCCTTCACAGATATCGGAATCCCGTGAAAAGGTCCAACGAGTTCCCCGTCTTCTCAAAGTGTGCATCCAGCTCTCTCGCCCTCGCGAGACCGGTTTCGTAGAAGATTTCCGTGAGACAATTCGTCTATTCCTCCACACGAACGTAAATGTTAGCTCCACGTTCTTCTAAGCTCTATATTCCATACTATGTGGATGGGGAAAGTGAAATGTCAACCAACTGCTGCGCAACGCTCGCGCTCTTGCAGAACGCCTCCGCGACCTCGATGGCTGTCCACTCCTTTGTCCTGTACTTTTGCAAAATGTCCTCCGGCTCGGAATTGAGCATCTCAAGCTCCTTGCCCGTGAACAGACCGCTTTCTTCGGCTGCTTTGATGGTTTTGGACGTGTCGGATACGGAGGCGAGGTACTTCTCGGGTAGGCGGTGGGATTGGGGTATGAGGGCGTCGCGCTGAGCTCGACGCTGCTCGGGCACCTTGGACCAGTCGAAATCTGCTAGAGCTGGCATTTTGAACATGTGAGATTGAATGAAGCCAGTTGAGACAACGAATCGAAGCAGGAGGTCGTAGTGAGTATGAGATGGCGATAGTCGGAGGAGGACGAGACGTTTATTGAAGCTGTTGGAATAGCGGTATAGCGGAATCGTCTGAGCGGAATATATTTTTGTAGGAATTCGGTTAAAACGGCAGTTGCAGCCAAGGAATTTTGCATTCCTATTATCAGACGTCACCGTCATTTATTATTGTGCCGCGGGACAAAAACAGCTACAAACAGCTTCACGATGTTCATGATCACGAACTTCAGGCTCGTCGGCTTCAAGGTTTTATACAAAAAAATACATATAACATTGTTATCTATTTACAGTTGGAACGGCAAAGAAGCCGTTCGTCTATAGTGTAGTATACACTATCCTTTCTTCTTCTTCGTTGACGAAAAAAAAAAAAAAAAGCTGACATGGAGACAAATACAAGTCTTTCTATTTCTCAGCGACGCAGATGTAGTAGTTCGCCCACAAGCCGCTGCAGTCCTTCTTGATGGCCGGGTTCATGCGCTGCAGGTCGGCGATCTTCTTCTTGTCGCCCTTAGTGAGCGACCAGCAGGTATCGCCCTTGACGACCTTGTGGAACGTCTTGCACTTCTTCGTGATCCCGGCCTGAACAGGGAAGGCGTCGGGTTAGGCGCATTCGCAGGCGACCTCGGGACGGTCTTGGTCGCGGTCGGCTGCTTCGTCGTCCAACCATCGACCTCCCTCTTCGTAAGGGTGCAGTAATAGTGGCCCCGCACCAGGTTTTCGCACTTTGGACCGATGGAAGGGTTCCACTGATAGAACTTGTCGACGGTGATCTTGAAGCGGTCCACCCACCAGTCGCAGGTCAGTGCGTCGCTGGGCTCGTTCCAGCGCTCGCAATCCTTTGCGATACCCGGAAAGGTGTGCGGCGGGCGCCCGGTCGGGTCGTCGGTGCAGATGTAGAAGTTCGCCCACATGTTCGTGCAGTCCTTACCGATGGCGGGGTTCCATTTGATGAGGTCTGCTGTGGTGACGCCGGGTACTTCTTGACGAACGAGGCGCAGGAGTCTCGGCCTTGACGAGATCCAGCGCTCGCAGACCTTCGTTACGCCTGGTTGGGTTGGTCCCGGCGCGGGACGCCTGATTGGGTTGGACCCGCTGCGGCAGCGGCGGCGATCGGGGTAGGCACAGCGGCGGCGCTCACGGCCAATGGAGCCAAGATGGCGAGAACGAGACTAGCTAACATTGTTGATATTTGAGGAAATCTCTTGCTTCTATGATCAAATACAAGAAAGAAAAGCTGGAAGATACCACTAAAGTTCGGATTTGATACAGAGAGGCGACGGCTTCTAATGGAGATGCAACAGCAAAACTTTCCCGATAGTCTCCTTATATACCTTTTCTATGGAACTACCACCTCACCATCTTTCTCTACAATACTCTATCAGCTCTCCAATGTCGTACTCACAACACTAATAGTGTAACCGCGGAACGTTGCAAATGCAATCCCGGTAAAACGCTCCGACAGTATTACCTCAACTGCTAGTATCCATCGGCTGTCATTCCCTATTCGACGGATCCGCCCGTTCGATTTTCGACATCTCGACGTTCGACCTTCGCGAACGTATGCAGGGGCCAGTTTAAAAGATCCTCACAAGCGGTATTTCCAGGTACGTTGTTTTTGAAGCCTTGAAGAATTTTCCTAGATTGCTAAGGGATCCAGAGCTCGCGACGGGTAATGCTAACAAACTTTGCCAGGTCTATACTGTTTTAATACGGTTACCGGCCGAGATAGGGCTGGGCAAAGAGCTCGATATAGAAGGCAAAAGAAACCATTCCCCTGCGAAATTCCATGTTGAAAGACATCGATTTATCGAGATATCCATGCTAGATAGCTACAGCCTAGGTCCCAACAGCCCCGCATGGCGCAAGAAATATTTCGTACCAAGTTCCGGATTTCACGCTCTATTTTTCTCAAAGAGTCGTACAATAAGACTGTACAAAGTATTTAAATCACACGCCACCGCGGTAGGGTTGACCGTCGAAAAGTCGCCAAGCGAGTAATTTCGGAAATTATCAAAAAAGACCGGAAGTGGGATGGAAATTGGAATCGTGATACTCCTCCATCCTTATCAGCGGCGATACCTTATCGAAGGAGAATCTTTTTGGCTTCGCTGTTTCTCTTAGCTGTTATTCGGTTGCTAGGGAATTTCATTATATCGTCTGATCGCTTCGGTGGGGAAACTACCATGGCTTAGTAGAGTCAGGAATGTAAGGGAAAAGCTCTCCAAGGTGAGCAGGCGAGTCTTGAATATCTTGATTATCGCCTCTTGATTCTTGAGCTTCAAGTATGATGTCTTGGGAATCGATACGCTACCGGCCGTATAGCTCTCAACCATTCGATATCAATGAAAAGAAAAATTTAGACCATTGATCGTCCTTCCTCTCATTGTGAGGCATCAGAGCCGATCAATGATTCTATTTGTCCGGTGCAGCTGAATGGCACTCGACGACTGTACCCTAGCCTCGCCTTGAACGGGATATACCTTGCTCGTCCACGCGAGCTAATGTTCAATAGGTAGCGGAGCTCTTCCTCTTTTGTATATCTGTTAGGGATGACCATGCTTAAGCGCGGCATTTTTTTTCTCGAGGCTTGACTCGAGCGATTGATTCATCGAACGGGGACTAGAATATAAGCGACTGTACCGCATCAATGCTTAGATTTCACTTCTTCGCGGTAAAAGGCGCGCTACGCTATAAGTTGAAAAGAAAAACAAGACGGTAAGTGACATGGTTCTAAACACCAAGGAACGTCTGCGAACGGGTGGAAGGATAGGAAAAGGGAATTTGTCGTCTATACTACTGCCGCTAGCCCGTATGCGCGGACCGAGGAATTCAGGCGCATGGTCGTCAACGGAATTTTCCCCCAGGATTATTCCGAAGAGTCGGAGCACGGCGGTCCGGCTGACTCATGATGTGGCAGGACGATGATACCCCATATGGAATAAATCGCTCTTGAAATTCGCGGGGGAGGAGGAAAGCTCTAGGCTTGCGAAAGCGAAAGCGTAAATCCGAGTCTTTTGCAACTTCTTATGTGGAAAAGGATAATTTATATATTGTTTATAATAATGTCATTTTATATTTTGTTTATCTTACCTTTGAATTACATTGAAAGTTAAATTCGGACACACCGCTTATTTAAATAGTCCCTTTAGATCGCTTCACGACGTCGTCGACGCCCCCGGGTTTCAAGACTGGGTAAACATCCCATTCGATACTGCGGTGCATTGTATGAACTTTTGCATTGTAATAGACGACAGGACCGTACGGGAAATGCTTCTCGATCGATTGAAAGAGCCCACGATCCGGTATATATCTTCCGACACGATCTAAGAGCTACGCGAGGACGATTGGGAGGTTGACTGCGAGAGCTATGATTGGCGTGGGGAATGGAGGACACTTCTAAGGGATGTTCTCACAACTTATTGGAAGAGTAGTGACGACGAAGCTTGGAAGGTGGATAGCGTGGATGATCCGGTGTGCTTCAAACGGGGGAAGAGTCATAATTGGAATCCTCAGGTTTGCATGGATCGAGCGAGGATCCGGTATTTGCGCGGGTCGACTGATGAAAAATATATCCTTTTGCTAGTGTGGCGAAACGGCATTCGCAATCTGTAAAATAGCAGAAACTCATTCAAAATATCTGCATTGTGTACTTAGAAGGTAGCCCTCGGGAAGTAATTTTATTGCCCGCTATGAAGCAGTTCAGCGTCGCAGTATGTGTACATGTAGTTTTGGCTCGTTTGGAGAAGGCCTTGGTTAATACTACATTTCGACGACTATTAGTATTTGTATTTGTAGTTACGAAGGATTTCTAGATTTGCTAAGCTGCAGAGAGCAAAAGTCTACAGGGAAGAAGGATATACTGAGATATAAGCTAGAAGCAAATAATAGAATGTCTGGTGAGAGCAAAAAAATACTAAAGTATTTACAGGAATGTAAACGAAAAAAAAAAAAAAAAAGTAGCGGAGTAATCTATCTAATTATTTATGTATGAAGAATGTCTCTAAAAAATATCTGAATACTTCTATCACTATATTTCCTACTTTGCATGCATCATTAAACAAAGTAGTCCCGTTTAGTAGATCTATAATGAAAGGAACATGGTTCAACCTTCCTCTACGGCGGTCTCGAAGAAAGTAAGTAGGACGATCTACGTCCAGTACTTGGCATCGTTAAGACCCAAGTGGGTGAGTAACTTATCAAAATTCATCGTGTTGATATTCGCGCTTGAGTTCGACTCGTCATCTCGTCCTCCGTTTCTTCGCCTCCTCTTCGGCCGCCTCTTTCTCTCCTTCGTGCCGTTTTCGGCTTTCTTTCTGATGCGATCCGCGATGATCCTCACTACCGCTGTCAACGGCGCCTTGTGTTCTCCGCGATGGACCGGAGCATCCGGGCGATGAAGTAGTCCCACATGTTTCGAGTTCCTAAGGATTTATGTTAGAAACGACAGTAAAGGTATACAGTAGTAACTGCATTGAAAAAAGTATTGAAAATGAATGAATAACAAAGATTGGTGAATATATTAAAATAGAGTTGGAAAGGCGATAAGGGGGAGAGGAGGAGTGGGGAAATAATCAGAAGCTTGCGACACGCAATTTCTTTCCTTTTTCTTTTTTCTTTTTTCTTTTTCTTTTGGATGTAAAAGCATTCAGCAATAAGTACTTTAAGGACGGTGGAAGCGTACCGATCGCCCGTCAGCCTGAGGTATTGTTCCTTGGGTAAGTGCCTTTTTGATAAGATGATATTAGCTAGAGTTCAGCAGAAAATCGGCAAGGTGCAAACTGTATTATGCAAGAATGCCCAAGATTTGGATAATATATTTTTGAGGAGACCTACGTTATTGTACGCCGTATCAAATAGTTCCCTGTAGTAATTCGAGTGTATCGCAAGTTAGCAAGAAGAATTCGAAGCATTATTACCCTTGCACTTGAAGATATATTTGGATCTTGCGACGTATTTCTGTCGTTTACTTACAAGACGCGGCGTATGGCTTGGTAAGGTCTTTTGAACTTCGGCATTATTTTGGCATGGTTCATGTAGTTAAATATCATGCCAATCTTTGACAAACAGTGTATGGTGCGATCAATTAGCTTTTTCTATTCTGCCTTTCTGTCTTTTTTCGAGAATGGGGAGGTCCCTAATATCCCATGGCCTTAAGTCTGTGTAACGTACCTGTTTAACCCTCTGATCACTGATACCACAGTCATCGTCTTGCTTCACCGTATTGTCTGCTATTATTTTTTCGAATAAAAACATCTGTATAATTCCGCGCTTAAGATCAGCTTCGAAGAAATATCAAGATGATAGAATCCGAATATGAAAATATACGTACGTTACCCTTCCGAGAATTTGAATAAGACTCATATCTACCGTATGATATCGAGATGAAAAAAAAATTAGTTAGGTCGGCATGCGAAATAGGAGGGATAAATAAACACGCACAAACAAAGGTCTTTCAAATTGTTAATGGACCCGAAGACGGTCTTGAATTCTATGGCCCATATCTTGCCCGCAAAGTCTTCCTCCCAGTATTTTTCTATCCAGTCAGCGTCATGCAGATGTTGATTGTATGCGCCGGGGCCACCGGTTTCGAGATTTACGTCATTTCCAAATGAGCCCCAGTAATGAAGTCCTGGAAAAAGGAGGAGAGAGATGATGGCTCGAAAACATGTTCCGCTGTGAGGTAATTGACCAAATTGTCAGTTTTTGTCCGTTCCCTTGATGCAAAAAGGGAAAAAGAAAAAGAAAAAAGGCCGTTCTTGTCATTTCCTCTCGAAGGATATTTCTGGTATGGACGAGGCGTTAAATTACTATCGTATGCTATCTTTGCTCCTTTAGTGCTGGGCAGGAGCTTCTTGTCTACACCTAGCATATCTTCTAGTATTTTGTCTGTCAATCGTCCAGTCAAAGCAATCATCCGCGGTAGCATGAAAATACATGTCCACTAATCTTTGTCTTCCGCCTTGCCACATGGCGGTATTTGTCGGTCTCATATGCTTTTCCTCCCTCCCTGAGTCTGTACTCTTTGATCTCTTTCTTTTTTCTGGGGTTTTGCCACGGGGTTCAATCCAACCCCGCGTCTCAAACCAGTGGCGAATAGACCCAAACCACTCGCGGCGACTTAGAGGTGAATCTGCACCCGGCATAATCGGCATGCAGGTAAGATCCGGGTCCATTTCCTCCTGGGTGATCGGAAATTGGTCCAGAGTCTGACAGAACATGTTTCATCGTCATCTTTGTCGGGAAATGGAAACTTGTCGGGTCCAAGGCAGTTCCCAAGACACGGCCGGCTCGGGTCGCAGGGTGGCGTTACCGGATTTGAGGGCATTGGAGCGATACCTCCGGTAAAGTTTCCCAAAAATGACGCCTATGGTCGAAAGCATCCATGGCTAGTAATGTCATGGGGTCGAATGCGATCTTCCAGTTTTGGACCTCTGTGCGTCTAGCGATGTCTGTAGAAGCTCTTTTAGAGAGAGGTCCCTTGGATAGATTTAACAAGGTACACTATTCATCGTAGTCAAGCTATCAGTCGCGATTCTCATGTTATTTTGTTATACAGCATGATGTAGCTGTCGAATTTCAAGCGCCGCAGAACTTACCTGATCTTTAGCTACCATGGAACCAGTACTGCCTGTCATATATGCGCCCTCCTTAGCCCATCCGGAGATGTCGGCCATGAAGACAGCCCGGCGTATTGGACAGTGCCCATAAGCGCGTTGACGCCGACTGAATAGCATAATTGTGTTCCGTCGACCGTATTACTGCCTATATTCACTACAAATACCGCGTTGATTGTAGTTTGTTGACCCACTGTCATCAGAGCAGAGTGCAGGGGACGTTAGTACATCAGCGTCCTCTGGCCTGTGGTTCTCCATGACCTACAGGAAGACAAGGCGAATGTTCTCTCTCGAAGAGAGACTGGCGAGGAGACTCACATCTGTATTTTCCTGCCTATTTGCCTGAGGTTTTCTTCTCAACTCCGTTCTTACTCCTACCGTGGTAACTACATTGACAGCAGCACCATTTGCTGATTCTGAGGAAATGTCGGCGATATATTATTGATAGTTGCATCATCCCGAGATAGGCTGGCGATGCATCAATGGAGTCGCAGGTACAGCGCCTTTCTCCATAGGAAAGAAAGATAACCGCTTACCAGACGTCTTTTGCTTCACGCCAACAGAGAGTCTTCCATCCATGGCAATATGACCAAACACGGACCTTTGACCTCAAAGTATGGCATTACCATCGAAAGTCTAAACATTCAGTCAGTCATTAACCTCCATAGGAGATATGAGGCTATTCTAAATCGTTTTAACGCATGTGGGTTTAATTACCCTCCGAAGGCTGTAGCAAGTGATAGAGAAGGGCTCATCTCCTCTTGTAGAGCAATCTCTGGGAGTCTGGGTCGGTGATTATGTTGTTGAAATTGACCTCCATGTTGCCGCTGATGCCAAATTCGGTCATTAGACTACCTTCGGAGACCGCAAATCCAGCTCCTTCTTCAGCTTTGAAACCACCTGAGCCATCGAACGTTCCCTAGTCATGGATACCCATCCAAAAAGTAAGAACATAATCTTTGTAGAAGTTTTCCGTTCTTATTGAAAATCAGAAACAAAGGGAAAAGGGGAAACTTGAGCAAGTGTTCTCGTACCACAAAGGAATACCGAACCACGCTTTATAATCGGCATCACCCTTGACGCCAACGATGAATGAGCCCATATCCGAGTTCGTCCTATGTTTGAAATTGCAATGGTCGGTTCCATCCCAGTAGATGGCATCACTCCACGGTCCTCCAAATTTGAGAGCGTCGGTATCCTGACGTTTGAAAACGAATCACCTCCGATAACATCTCGCATAACCTTTCGCCAGTGGGAGTAATCGCTCGAGAAATATCTCTTGTCTAGGAGCTTCAGCGTCTCGGATTCCGTCAGTAGGGACGAGGAGCGCTTCTTCTTCGAGTCTTCGCCGCCTGCCTTCACGATCTTATCCCAATAGCCGGGGACATTGCTGAAGTCTACGCGCACCTGTAGGTCCCGGCGTCACGCTTAACCTTCTTAAGGTCGTAATCGTACTCGAAATCCATGACGACTGACTCCGAGGGCACCCTTTAAACAAGCCGGGCTCCATGGTCTGGTCGCCGGAAGGCTTTAGGCTGCGCGCTCTGACGATCAGAGGGACGTTGGCACAGTGGTCTGGCATGGTGACGACGGTGCCTTCGACGCCGTTTGCGAGTATGTCCTCGCAGTTGCTTTCTGGTCCCATCTTCGTGCAAACTACTCGAACTTTCCGTGATTTCTCTTCTTCCACGTCCTCAGGATCGTGCTGTGGGCACTCAAGAAGCTCGATATGCGATCCGGATCGCTTGTCAAAGTTAGCGGTGCCACCGCCGCCAGTCGACGCAACTAGCACGAAGACGAAGCCGGACTTATTTGGATCTTTTAGATCATTATTCGGGCCGAAAAACTTCAGATTGTATTTCGGCAATGCTTCTTTCGGAGGACGAATTTTTGAAGGGAATAATTTATCCATGGTCACTGGTAGGATCAGGTTATCTCATCGGTGGATCGCAGCAAAGCGATCTTTGACGACCCCCTATATTAATGAGAATATCGCACGACATCAGTAACCGCTTTCAATAAGCGAGCCATGCGGGCGGGAAGCAGGAAATCTCTCTCTTCGGGAGCTAAAAAAAGGTATCAAGGAGTCTTACCCAGAAACATGCCGTCTTGTCATCTCCGTACATGTACGGATCGAGCCCCATAGTGACCTGGTTTAAATCACAGACATTATCTGAACAATCGTTGCCTTTGCCTTTCCAGTTGCAATTTTTCAGGTACTTTGAACGCCAAGATAACATGAGTTAGTATCTGAACAGTGAGGAGCATTGGGCGGAATATAAATTTGTGGGAACGTACATCCTTCTTGGAGCAGCAGAGCTTGCGGTACTTGTTCCTTCCTGTGAAAAAGTACACTCCGCAGAATCTGTATCCTGGTGCCTTAGAATCACCTCCCCGATCGCGGGCGACTTCATACGTTCCGCTGGGGCATTCTTCAGTGCAACCGGTCCATTTGCACACGTCGAAAATGTTGGACAGACCGTCAATTTTGCAACAGTACGGCTTGACCCGCGCCCACAGGCATTCTCTCGTCGGGTCGTTGCCGTATTTGTCGGTTGCAAGAGTTACGTAACCGGCAGGGCATCTACAAAACGTTTTTTGTACTCGTTAGATATAGTAATTCAATCATGCCGTCAAGGGTTCAAAGCGTCTGAAATCACTTACGATCCGCCGCAATCATTCGTAATTTCGTCTTACTACTATCCAGTAGCAGTCCTTGGGATTTGGAGCTGCGTAACTCGGGCAGCAGAGCTCTCTCCAGAAGCAGTTGCCATAGGCCGGCAGGCATGTGGAAACCTTTCGGATCGGACGACGTCACTGTCATCATAGTATCGCTGGGGAGGCAGTTGAGATGGCATTGGGTGATATGACATTTGGATCCTAATTTCAACGCAAAGTTAATAAAACTAGAGTCGCATATACCGAAACCTTTAATATTAAAGAATCCCACCATCTGCAATCGATCCCACCCGCCGGCGAGCTATGATGCCGAAAAATCTCCAACGTTGTTCAGGCTGATTGCTTGCAAAGCCGAGAACTTTGAGTCGTCAAGATCCACGGCCCATATCATCAGGCCGTTGAGTCTGTATAATTCATCGTCAGCTTCACCCAAATATCAGACGAGGAAATATAGCGCAAAAGCGATCAAGGGCTCGTTATCTATTTCTATTATTCACTAACCCCATCTTATTCGCATATTCAATCTTCATTTTGAAGGTAACCTCGTCGTCGTAGGAGATCCATTGGTTGCTGTCAATGTAAGGATGTTTACCGCCGCAGCCGAATCTACCCATGGTTTGGCCCAGTGGCGTCTATAATGTCCATGATTTCTAAACGTTTTCCGCTGTCATGATGGAATCTTAATAAAAGTTAAATGCATTGGCTTTAGTACCTTGATATGAAAGCGTCCCGCTGTTCCCCGTACATCGACCTTTATTCCCGGCGTCGGAAAAGGTGCATCCCGGCTTATTGCATGACGGGTCACTCAAAGTAAATGATCGCCCGTAAAATCCCAGTCCGAGAACAATCTTTTGAGGGTCGACATCGTTCCGCCAAAGTAAATCCAGCGCGAGATCGATCTCGGTTAAATTGGTATGAGCAAGACCTGGTTCCCGATAGGATTATCGCGATCCCAAAGCCCATGTAAATCGTAAGCTGTTCTCCATTTTTGTCGTCTTCTGTTAGCTTGATCAAATGTCATACAAACAAAAAACGAGTTAACGAGCTCAGGTGAACGTACACATCAAGTTAACCCAGTCCGCGGCTTCTGCGCTGGCTTTAACGTCGAAGTGCCGAAGGTACCAGTAACTGGTCGGGCGGTAAAGGTCACCTCGTAGCGGTAACTTTCTAGCTTTATCGCGGCGCGGAGTTCTTGGAGCAGCTTCGTGAAGTTAACGCCGTCGGTAGTTACGCCTCCGCGGTCGTTGGCACCAGGATACTCCCAATCTATGTCAACGCCGTCTAGGCCGTACTGGCGCATAAAGGCAATGATGTTACGAATAAAGGTGGCTCTGTTAGCGGGCGAAGACGCCATGTCGCTGAACACCTTTTGATACGGTCCCGGATCGTTGTGAGTCCAACCTCCGACGGCATAAATATTTTCAAGTCGGGGTAGTCGTCTTTCAGTTTCATGGTTTCTTGTAATGCGCTGACGTCCACTCCTGCCATCTTACCTCTTGTTAATAGTTTTCCCAAATATTTACTAGTAAGGCTATGAAACCTACCAAGGCTATGTCGTAAGTACCAGGCGTAACAAAAGCGAAAGCAAAGTTCAAATGCGTCAATCCTCCGGCAGGATATCGCGTGGTCTCATGTTGTTGCACGGGCGGCTCGGTGCCCAAGCTTCATAATAGCCGATGACTTTCCGCTGCGTGTTGGAAGCCGGAGCATTCGGTTTCGGTTGCTTGCAGTTAGACTGACAGTTCGCATTACAAAAGTCTTCTGTAGTACCGCAGTATCCCCACTCTCCGCAGCAGACGTTCACCTATATATTGCATTTTCAACTTTAGCCCATTTTCAAGTATCATTTTCCAACGCTATTGACACTGGAGAGGTTCAATACGAAAAAGATAAAAGAGAAAGAATAGAGGAAATTCTAGAGACAATAGGACTAAATGCTATATATTCGCTTCCGAGGTACTTACGGACAAGTCTGTCCTGGGATCTTCGCATACTGCCCGCAAGGTGCTTTGGCATCACAGTTACTTTGGCAGCCATCTCCGCAGAACTTTGGACCGTAACCGCACCAGTTGGTCTTGCCGCAGCAGGCGCCGTTTCCGCAAGGTCTTCCGGGTCCGCAGCTATGGTCGTCAGCGGGAGAACTTCTTTTCGAGAGCCTTGTGGCGTTTAGGTGAGAAGCAAAATTGAAATTTTCGGAAGCCGGATTTCGACTGAATAATTGTAGCCATTATGATGAGCGTGCCCGTGGCGGTGATGATTGTGTCCTCCAACAGAAGGATGGCCGCTAACTAAGGCCGGGAGCAGGCCGCCAGCCCAAAAGGCATACTTTATGACTAGGTTCAGACGCATGATGTACAGATTAGTCCGTACGTGATACGCGCAGACTGGTTTCTTCTGTCTTTGAGGAAAGCTTGCAGAATACAGAGGTGCCGGTACACATGCGCGAGCAATATGTATTTATTATCTATATGAAGAGGAACAATAATAAATCATGACTTTTCTCTTAATCCCGAAAAGCTTAGCACAAGAAGGCTCCTAACTTCTGCCATAACCTGTACCATAGCATCGACTACGAGAGTTATCTTCATCACGTAGAAGTTGCCTTGTCCGTCATCGCCAGTATGTCCAAACTTGCAAACGGAGACAGGATTTTTTGTTCTTTTTCTTTTTCGATTTTCAAGGACATAAGCATCTGAGCTCATAGCGGTAGCAGGGAGCGTTTCTCTTCCTGAATAGTCAGTTCAAAGGTAGGTCAGTTGGTTAATTACCGCATGCATCATTAGCGAGCTCGGTTTCGCGTCTGTTGTGATCTCGACACGTCGGAGGTGAACATTTTATACCCATGTAAAACGAGATTAATCACTCCTAAATATCCAAGGAAATGGTGTAGATGGTATATTTACTACTCGCAAGGAACAGAAATTAACCGGGCCTGCCTGTTCTGGTCTTGCTCTCGGTTATTTCTTCGACTTCAATGAGAGAATATACCAATTTCTACCTAGAACAACGATAACAAAACGGTGGTGTCATCCGTGGCCTGTGTCAGAAGAGATCTGAAAGACTCATAGTCCCAAAAATGCGACCAGAAAATGAGGTGTGATCCCACCGTCGGGGATTGTTGTTCGAATATGGCGGTAAAGCGCTTGAAGGCCTCGGTCACATCTGTTTAAACCATGTTCGCGCGTTTCAAAACCAGCTGCCCCTGAAGAATTCTCGAGACAAGCTAAACGCAAAATCGCCCGTCGTTTTGATTCCTGGATAGGTTTGTATTAGCGAGGAAGCTTGTACTACTCTGAATACTAGCTATACAGATTTATCCCGGACCGTTCCGGGGGTTTGCCAGGGGTTCCGCGCGGAAATGGCGCGAGGCTTGTTTAATTAAACTTTAGACATGCTAGACCTTGCTCCGATCCGCTCTTAATGCGTCTAGTCGGGATGGACTCCAGGGTCGCTGATACTATAACTCCCGGCTCTGTCGAGCTCACAACTCGCAACCTGACTCAAAAAGGCGAAGAAAAATAAAAAAGCAAAGAAAAGGATTCCTGTAATGTTTGATGGAAGAGAGATGAGCGCGTTGATCGCTGGGTACCAACTTTCCGCGATCGTATTACAGAACTGCACTGAGATCTAGAACGGAGTATCAATCCTGGTTTTTTTTTTTTTTTTTTTTTTTTTTAAAAAAAAAAAAAAGGTCATCGTCATCGTTTAATTAGTCTTACTAGAATGATCGATACTTAGAGACCTTCTAGGACGCTCATGCGTTAGGGCTAGTTACGATACGATTCCAGGCGTAACATTCTGCCACAGAAACCGAAAAAGTGCCTTTTTTTTTTTCCTGTGGAAGCGATAGGGCAACAACTCGATTCAGACCATTTTTGGCCGGAAGTTTCGAAATGGCTATTTCGCGTTTCTTTCTCCCGCTCTTCTTCGCGCCGTTTGTTTGCGCACAGTTGCATATTGTCGGCGCTGATTCCATCCTATTCTCCCCGCTTCTCCTGCGTGTTTGCAGGCTCTCAATCTCACGGTCGCTTGCAACGACACTCTGACTACCACCAATCCGTCGTCAAACTACGATCAAGACTTCCTCGATGGACTATGCCAGAAGAAATTGCCTTCCTTCCTGAAGGCGTATCGCGCCAGAGTCGCAGCCAGATGTCCTAACTTTAATGTGAATATCCCGGACTCGGATCTTGGATCGCTTCCCGTCACCTCGTTCGCCGACAGTACTATATACACATACAGCATGACCTGCATGAAGAGCCGCGATGGCAAGTACTGTAACGAATGGTTTCAAAGTATTCAGAAAACGGACGACGCAAATATTGCTTGCCATGAGGTAAGATCACAGTATACATAATATTGACCCCGCCGCGCTGAGTCGGCTGAGGATGGAGAAAATTAACAATAATACTGGATCGAGAATTGGGTTTTATAGTGCAATCTTAGCTTCATACAAGGCCAGCTTAATTCACCATTCGGTGCGTATGACTTGCAAGCCGCCCAGAGCTTTAGCTCCTTAACGGCTAGCTGCTCCGCAACCGACTTTCCAGTCACAAGTCCTACCTCGATCGGCAATTCAGTAACGATGCGACGGGTGCGGTTGGGCCGTCAGTAAGCAAGCATGCAGCAGTTCCTACACTGTCGCGAGCTCGGACGACTGTCACTCCATCGCGATCTCACATTCCGTCTCCACGGACTCTATTTTGCGCTTAAACAACCTTCCAGGCCGCTGCGTAAACTTTCCTCCAGCGGGCACAACGCTCTGTATTGGCGGCAAATGCAAGGTATATACTGTAAGAGCAGGAGATACGTGCGATTCTATAACCACGGCTGCAAACATCACCACAGCGCAGTTCGTACGCTGGAACGCCAACCTGAACCCGTCGTGCACGAACTTGGGTGACTACGTTGGCTTCCAATTCTGCGTGTCAAACCCGGCGGTGATTACGTGATGCCGACCGACGCTCCCGCGATGCCCGGTGAAAGTGGAGCCGTGACGGCGACGGGGTCTTTTATCCCCATGGAAACGAACTGGACCGCTCCGCCAGGGCAAACTTGGGCCTCGACGCTAATTTTTCCCGAGATATGGGCCCCCGACCACGCTTCTGGCGTATCGAACCTCCAAAGCCCACAGGCAACTCGTCATCATCACGGCTACCGATATATCCTCCGCCGGAAAGATTGCTATTCCTACGCACCCGTCTGAGCCCGCGAGACACTAGTTGCTGGGCCCTGGCGGCAGGTAACTACGCTTCCAAGACAGACTTCCTCCTATGGAACGGAATCCAAGCCCCCGCCGGCACGAAATCTGGCAACTTCTCCTGGAACTGCGAGCTACAGCCGACGTACGTGTACTGCGTTAAGCTCATCGCCGACTCACAAGTTCAACCTACCAGGAGCAAGGAACCCGACGCTTGGAGCGCCGTCACAGGTATACCGGACGATACGAACGAGGATTGTGGCGGCTTCTACACCGTTAGCAGTAACCGCGTCTCTTGCGGTGCCATTCTCAAGTCCTTCAATATCACATTAGCGCAGTTTTATAGCTGGAATCCCTCTGTGGGCAACAACTGCCAGAGCATGCTGGTGGGAAGTCGTACTGTATTCAGGTGGATGAGACGATATCGAAGGCACTGCGGTTTCACCTACACCTACAGCCACATCACCTAATCCTATCGGCACTTCACCTACCTCTACAGCCACAGAGACTGGGACAGGCACCCTACTGGGACCTACTGGTACCGGAGCAGGCACTTCGCCGGAACCTACTGGTACTGGGACAGGCATCCCGCGGGGCCTACCGGTACCGGAACCGCTGCGGATTGTAAGAAGTATGTTATCGTGAAGAAGGAGGATACCTGTCAAAGTATTTCGGTCGCGGCGGGCATTAGCCCTGCGAACTTTTACAGGATGAATACTGGGACGGGGAGGGATTGTAAGGGCCTCGTGGTCGGCAATGCGGTATGTGTCGCTCGATGAGCTAACAGTATGATTGGCCGGCGCGTGAGTGTACTATATGAAAAAGCTAGGAGATTATGATCCTGTTTTTTAGTTTTGGTATATTTGCTTTTTGAATAGAACGACAATATCCTTCTTCTGTTTCTACGGTACATTTCCATATCTCGTTTTTAACTTGTTGTATAACATGTGTTGAATTTTCTATATAGGTAAACCAATTGTGTGAACCATTAAGAACGTCCTCGAGATATTTTCTCACTGATTTCTCTTAGTTAACATGTAGACTCATATGCTACGCTAGTAATATAGGTGAATTTTGAGGTGTCTTTATTCACGTGTCTTCAGGTTTCTTATGACTTAAAACAAAAACAGACATGATGAAAACAAATCCCTATTTTCAATTGAAACTGGAGAATAATGCTTAGATGGAGTGCGGCGCTGGAATATCAAGACTTGTTCTAGTATACCAGTAGAGTTTTTCCATATACTTCGAGTCAGAATTTTGATATAAGCAAATAATACATCCTCAATCAACGTTCGCGAACACCGGATCGTCGCTAGACCCGTGATATATCTGCGGGTTCCAATTCCCATCGCCGCTGGCCTGCCCGATCTGCCACATTTCCACCTTCCAAGCTTCCTCGCCGTGATGCTCGATGTAAAAAGACCTGGAGTCATCTAGCAGCGTGCGCCACTCTGCGCGCCAGTCATAGCCCTCGCAAGAGACCTCGTCTTCGTCCTTCTGAAGTTCCTCAACCGTGTCTCTGGACAACCAGCGGATCGTAGGCTTACCCTTCCCTTTCCCTACTCCGAAATCTCCACCTTCGTTGAGGAGTTCGCGCACTGTCCTGTCGTCCACCACCATGCAGAATGGCCGCGTGATGCGGCGGGACCCGTCGAAGGAGTGTTTTCCCAGTCGAGGAAGTCAGGGGCCTCGACTTGGTCGAGTAAACTTCTGAAATGCTTTTATTGATTATTAAAATTGTTCTTATTTATTGAGGCTGTTTTCTTTCTTTCCACACTTACTCCTTGACCTTTGCAAGCCTGGACGCTTCATCGTCCTCGGGCTCAACTTCAGGAGGGACTTGTCGCCGTAAGCATTATCTTCGTCCTGCCACGTCATGAGCAGGCCCTGCCGCAGCGGCTCCTCGTCCGGGTCGGATCCCCAGCCTATATTGTCAATGACCTTACGCCGAAACTCCTCCGTCCGCGCGTAGGGCTCTGCGGCGGTAGTGTAGACGAGCCAACCCCACTTAGCATCCTTCCATTTGTTCTGGGGCGTACCTCGCGTGTGAAGGACCATGATGTGTAATCAGGTAAGGCTCTTCTGGAAATGAGATTGCCTGAGCTTCTTTTCTTTTTCGATGGTAGCGTTTGTTCGTTCTAAAGGTTGAAAGGTTTAGTTACAAAGCAGCTTGAAAACGCTTGGAAAAAGAAGCAGGGGATCGGAGGTTCTGTTCACAACACTATGACCGGGATAAAAAAAGAAAAGAAATATTTGATGGGATGTCGCGATTTCCCGAGAGCGCCGACCACAGTGACTAGGCCTGGATAATTTTATAGAATGTATTGACTTAATGGCCTTACATTATCGTAGGAGAATAAGATTGTGGATGAAAGTGGCGGAGTGATATGGAGTTGACTTTGATAGAACTGCTTTGGTACATGTTTTGCTCCTGCTAGAAATGGCGATTACATTTGCTATTGCGGAAGTTTGTTATAGATTTCCGCTTTACCGGCGCCGGCGTCTAAATGTAACCTCACCCGAAGCCTTCGCGAATTCGGCGAAACCTTGGAAATATAAGTACTATGCTTAAAGGCCGTTCCCTGCGTAATATACAAGTTCGAAGAGCAAAAACGGTAGCTGCCGAAGTCAACCGCAACGATCGAAATTTAAAACTGCCGCCTTTGAAGAATTCTGGCGATTGCTTAGGCAGGTGCAGGCCTAGAGTATAGCTGTTCTTCTATTGATCGACTAGGTTCTAGTGCACGCCGGATTAATTCTCTTACTAATCCCGGGCACCGGGATATGCATCTTAAAGTGGCAAGGAAAGCGAAGAACCTAGGAATATTCTTCATGATTCATAACTTTTGGATTGTCCCTATAGAATTGTCTAGCTTTACTTTTTTTTTGCATTAATTTCCGATCAAATTGTGACTGCGCGGATACTTCGCGCAAGTTTCTTACCGCGGTTGCGTGAGAAAGTATTAATATTCTTACTGTCGTGTTCCCAACAGTCCGACAAGTTCGTTCGTTTGCGTGGCAGTTGTCTCAATCTCACCCTTTGAAGGCTTAGGCATCTAGGATTCAAATTTACTAGTAGTATCCAGGATCGCTTAGCGGGGACTAGTATACCTGAGGCTATCGCCGCATTATAACTTCCAAAAACTGCTCTTGATCATGCGTAGTCTAAGGCTTCGCGAACGATAACAATTAGGCTCACGATAGCTCAGTAATGAGAATTACTTCTAATTTTACTGGAATGATGGCTAGTTTCCCAAAATGTCCATCGCCAAAACCCATGCAGAATATTGTGTAAGCAGCTAGGGTTTATACTCCTCTTTTTTACATTTACAAGCGTAGGAGTGACGAGTTCATCGAACGAGGTTCAACGGCTGATGAGTCAAGTGTACAGTGTGAGGATAATGCTGCCGTAGCTTAGCTTCTATCATCGCATTAGAGCACTACGAAATCAACATGAACCTGTCATACCGGACCTAAGATGTAGCTTACAAGAAACAGACGGCAAACATATTCTACCAGTGGGAAAGAATCTTTAAATGTGTCGTTAAAGAACATGAAGTCGCTATGAGAAATTAGACGCGGTCACTCCTCATTGTCATCAAATACGCATTCCACATCTGAGTTTTTTTGTGGGCTTAAACGATGTTAACCGGTATCATTCTTCTCATATCCACGGCGCCTCTGGCTGTCCAAGGCGCAGCATTGGATCGCTCCAAAGGTAAACCCTACGCCAGAAAGAAAAATGTTAATATAGCATCACTGAACGTAAAGAAAGAAAGCTGACAGTTTTACGTTTGAAGTGCGTCGGGATGATAGTCCCCCCTCCGGGCCGACTGCGGCCGGCACAGTAGCAAATTGTTCCTGGTGGCAACTTGCTGAGGCCGGTCAGACGTGCGCCGACATTGAAAGCATCAACCAAGTCTCTGACGCCGACTTCAAGAAATGGGTTAGTGGAAAAAAAATAAAATTCATCTTTGGATAAGCATATACGACTATATACTCGTCCCAAGCAGTTTCGCTTAAAAAAATTTTTTTTTGCAATGATTTAGAACCCGGCGGTCGTAGTGGATCCGCCTGCACCGTTACCGCTGGTAACGCCTACTGCGTCGAAGCTCCGAACGCACCTACGCCAACGCCCACTCCTACTCCGACCGATGCTGCCGTGGCCGCGCCAGGTCCAACGCAGGCCGGCGTCGCCCAAACCTGCAACGGGTGGGACTCGTCGGTAAGGACGTAACCTGTAAAGCACTACTCAAGAGCCATCCTGGCCTCACACTAGACAAGCTCGTTCTCTGGAATCCCGCGATCGGTAGCGACTGCACCGGCATGTGGGCAGGTTATTACGTCTGCACCTCCATTATCGGCTTCAAGCCGGATCCTAGTGGCCCTACCCCTACACAACAGGTAGTGGCGGCGGAGCTCCGGGGCCGACGCAGGACGGCGTTGCGAAGGATTGTGATCGTTGGGATTTAGTCGCTAAGACTAATACGTGTGCGACGTTTACCTCTAAGTACCCCGGCGTCACCGTTGACGATCTTGTGAAGTGGAATCCCGCGATCGGGTCGGACTGTACCGGGCTCTGGTCGGGCTATTACGTCTGTACGTCCGTTAAAGGCTTTATTCCTACTCCACCGATAATAATAGCAGCAGCGGCACATCGTCTGCTTCCGCTCCTGGACCTACGCAGGATGGTGTCGCGAAGGACTGTAACCGCTGGGATCTCGTTGGTAAAAGCAACACCTGTTCGACGTTTATCGCGAAGTATCCCGGCATCACCGTCGACGATTTAGTCAAATGGAACCCTGCATCGGTTCAGATTGTACTGGACTTTGGTCAGGATACTACGTCTGCACTTCCGTCAAGGGTTTCAACCCGGAAGCAGCACCGGGACACCATCTGGTTCTGCACCGGGACTGACGCAAGCAGCGTGGCGAAGGATTGTAATCGCTGGATTTAGTCGCTAAAAGTAACACGTGCGCAACGTTTACTTCGAAATACCCCGGCGTCACTGTCGACGACCTCACGAAATGGAACCCTGCTATCGGGTCCGATTGTACTGGACTCTGGTCAGGATATACGTCTGCACGTCCGTCAAGGGTTTCGCCGCAGATCCAGCGAAACAGTCTAACACGCCGTCGCCGGTGCAAGAGGGCATATCGAAGAGGTGTAAAACCTTCCACCAGGTCGTAGGGAGCGATACGTGCTGGTCTTTGACGGGAGGCGATGCGAGGAAGATAGCGGATTTGAAGCACATGAATCCGGCGTTGGGCAATGATTGTGGCGGCTTATGGAAGGGTTACTGGATCTGCGTTGCAGAATATTAAGATAGCGAGTAGGTCGTTGCAGTATAGAATTTTCTAAGATGGTGGATACATAGATCTGATACTAGGGATTCTTTTGGTCTTGGGATACAGCGTTGACGTCTTCGAAGATTGTTACTAATACTTTCGCTATTGAACAAAGAGTAATATATCCGATGTTTTGGTAGAAGGTCACAGGTTAGGATTCATCGATGTTTTAGGAAGTCGTTATGGTGTATTACAAAGAGGATATTCTAAGTATTATACAAAAGAAACAAACAAAAATAATTATAGACAATAAATAGCTGAAGTGGTCAAGTGTCATAATGCACCTCTTCGAATCGTCGTTCGGCTACCTCACCCGCGTTCTAATAACAACCTGTCCAAATCCAAAATCATGACCCTCCATAACCGCCCTCCAGGCTCAATCATCCAGCACGGCGTCGTCGCCAACTTAAAGAACCCATAAGGGACAACGTTACACTCCTCCACATAACAGTCCTCCTATCCAGCGACCTCTCCCTCGTTCCTTCCTCGCTCCCTCTCCTCGAAGACGTGCTATTCGCGCCATCATTAATAGCAACACTACTACTCGTCTCCCTACCCGTCTTCACCTCCACAACTACCAAATTCGGCTCGCTTCATGCCGAAGCCGACTTTATTATAACTACACGGATTCCTCGCGCAACTCCCGCAGAAGCTCCTAACCATCGTTATAGTCTCCTCCGCGCCGTATCTACGGATCCTATACCCGTTCACCTTCACGTACCTTTTACTGAAACCTAGGTTGTGAGCGAATGTCTCCTTCCAATCTTCCGAGTGCGCGAAGAACGTAGCGCAAGCGGTACAGATTATATCCCCGCAACCGACGCATGTATGTGTTCCTTTATACCACCCTTTCAATCTGTACTCCCGCATCGCTTCTAGCGCAGTGGATTCGTCGGCTTTTATGCCGCAGGTAACGCACTCGGTCGTATTTCGGACCATCGTGCGTAGCCAGCGGGTGAACTGCGGTTTACCCCGGAGGGATATGTATAAATGGGACTTTAGAGCAGTGAAGAGGATAGTATATCGTCCCGGCGGAGGTTTTGTGTTATGGCAAGGGCGGTGGGTATGTTGACATGAGCACTATCAGCGCGTTGCCTGCTTTGCTGGTCTTGAAGGAAAATAGAGACGTTTTCTTCGGTTTCGTGGGCGTAGATGATTTGGATTGTTTATTGGTAGGAGGAATGAGAGGAAGTTCTTTTGTCTTTTTGTTCATCTTCGGAGATTTTAATAGTGATGGCGATTTAGTAAGCAGCGGGTCCCTCGGTCGTTCAGCGACGCTGTGTCCCGGATAGAAAGGTAAGGATATAGCGGTTCGATATCGCCGCTAGGCTTAAGTTTTCGTTTATTTCCGCCCCAAGGCCCCGCTGTCCGCTTGCTGGATTTCGAGAGCATGGCGCTGGACCCACAATATCAATTGCAATAATAGCGATGCGTTAGCATATATTAAATAAAAACGTTTTGTTGGCTTCGAATGTGCGTTACTTCTCCGGTTGAGCGAAATTTAGGAGAGGAAAGAAAGGAAGTTCAAATATTATCTGGTTGACGGGAAAACATATATTATTATATTACTAGCACCGTACTCCAAGGATCCCCCGACTCTCGAGTAGGCTTGTAACTTTTTGCTAAGCATTCCTTCGAACAATGTGAACTCCCGCTAACCGCCACGGTAATGCGAGAGATAGCCCAGCGGGGCGGGACAGCTAAAAGCCCTCCCACATATTCGAACAATCAAGGCGTATCTCTACACACCTTTTTGCCATCTCAAACCTATCAGTGACCGAACCTAGACACTCCTGCCATCCGAAATTTGATATAGACAAGTACTTTAGTGTAAAACTCTCACTTCAAGTTTCGAATTTGGAATAAAGTCCCCCTTTCTCCTACATTCGAGAAATATAAGAAAAGCGAGCTAAGCTTCGCAGATCAGCCTTTCTTTAGAGACCCCCTCTCATAGGGCTATGAACCAATGATTCTGGCGGTTGCGGTAAGCCAGCGAGGGTGCCTCGTCCATGCCGTCCCTTGCAAGTCGTTGCCGAGTGAGGCTGTGCTGCTTCGAAGCGAGAAATCCCTCAGCCGCAGCAATGCAAGCCCTTATTCGAACAGCAACAAAAACACTTAGATTAGCCAAAGTTTCTCGTGTGTTCTTGAAACTATCGAGACCGGTCCGAACAAGGAGAAATTACGCACAAGGAGGATCATCCGCGTCGCGTTGCAAACTCACGCCGGATGAAGGAAACTTTAATGGCGGAGAAACATTGTCACGTGACATAAATATGCGCCACACGTGGCTGATAATTCAGTTTCCAGATTTAGGCTCAGGAACTTCATCGCGGGAAAAGTTTTGGACATAATCATGAGAACAAAGGCTCTCATGCAAATGCGTTACTCTGTCATAAAAATTGGAACCATCTGTTCTTGCCCATTTTCCATCGCTTTTGGACGAAACTGGTCTCATTCATGTTGCCATATTGATAGACTTTTTGGCAAGAAGAGCCTCATAACAACACGCCCATTATACCCCGTTCGCAGGTGTGTCGCATGACATCATGGTATCACCTGGATAGTCGTCTATTCCGCATCCAGACCCCTTCGTGTCACCTGGGCTTCGTTGGCATCCGCCTTTCATCCTTAGGGTTTTCCGAGATATATAACAAGCCGAAAGGCTCTTTGTCTTAAAAAAGTCTTCAGGTTCTTCTTCGTGTTAATTTTCATCCGCTCGCAGGGTTATCGTCGATGTATTCCGCTAAAAACCATTCTTTGTAAACAGTAGAAGAAACTAATCTACAACATGTTCGGCGCCGTGAACTCCGCTGAGATGTCGGCGAGGTACCAGCCTCGCAAGAGGTCCAGCATCTCAGAGAGGATGAGTCGCATACCTAAGTCCGTCGACCTAGGACTCCTCTGGGCTCGTATACCCTCATCATCGGCTCACAATTCCTTCTCGACGCGAGGAGGATGAAGTTCGACGCCAGGGTGCCGTCAGACATGCCGCTCCCTCGGCGAGATTATGTGGAAGAAGGTATAAAAAACACACATTCCATATCCCAACCCAAACCAGAAAAGGGAAAGAGAAAAAAAAAAACGAAAAACATTCATATCTTCGTCAGGGACCCGCTAACAGCACACCTTTCCAGGCGATCGAATGCGTAACACGCCCGATTTCCTGCCGCAGATATCAGAGCTCCCGCCGCTCCTCGTAGCACTGCTCACGTCTCCTCCTTCGCGCTGTTCTCTCTGAACGCGATGCGCGTCATCGCCGTTAAGTCGACGCAGTGCAGCCACGGCGCGCACAAGATGGCCGTCTCGACGCTCCTGACGCTGGTCGGAGGTATTCCTCATGACATCCGACGCGGTCGATTACCTCATCCTCATCGTACCTTTAGCCGTCGCAGTCGGAATCACGGCTGCGCTCGGTTCGACCGCTCCACCGGGAAGAAGGAGAAGGATGACGGATATGCGAAGCTGGATTCAGGCTACGAGAGCGACGACTTGGAGGATAGGTGGGGTTGGAAAGAAAGTCGATTATAATTCCTTTTGAAAAAGGGAAAGGGGTATTTGTATTAAGAAATAGATTTTATGGCTGGCGTTGTAGGATTTTTTTCGTTTCTCGTCATTCGTTTGTTTCGTTAGCATAAGAACCATAGAATACATATAATACCCATTAAAGTCCTTAATCAATCGAACTTGGTCACTGAAGGACAGGGCGTCGAGGTATGTGATTGTTCATTGTAAATAATGGAGGCACTGCATTCCCCTAACGCTCCGCCTCTCCGACCGTTCATAAGGCGGCCGGCAGACTTTGCACTGGCACTCCTTCATCAACTGAACAGAATGATATTCCGCCCTCGTCGTCGTGTACGAAACCTCAAAATCAATCACTCCAGTGCCGTGTTTAATTGTGCACTCCCCTTCAACAGGCTCAGCGGCGTATAGTCTGTGAATTATGCGTAGCCACCTCTCCAGCAGGTCGCGATTAATAAAGATGCCACCGCGTTCCGGCTTCTTCACATGTCTCACCAGAGAAATCAGTATGTTACGGTCCCGCGGGTCAGGATCCCAATTAAATCGCGAACCTCTTTATCGCTAGTGAGGAATTTGAGGTCGATGGATCCGACGGCGAGGATGAGCGGGCAGTACCCGCCGGTTAAGTGATCCATTCTTTGTGTTTGTGATCCCCAGACGGATAAATCCACTGCACGACTTATTGAACAGCAAGTCCTGAAACTTCCAGTATAACGGCCTCCTATTTCTGCTTTGCGCTTGCCGAGATAGCTGGAGAAAGGAATCCATCTTTTTGAGTGCTGCATCAATGAGCTGTTTGCCGGCAATTTCCGTCGAATCGTTAGTCTGGAAGGAAAAGGACTCCCATGTTTGCATCCGGGATTTAGAGTCCGAGTACTTCTTGAAGTACGGGAAATTCGTGCAGTTCTAGTTCATCCAGCTCTTGCATGGAAAGATGCTCCGCGACTTCATACCCCGTCACCGCAAGATGAACCCCCCTTTCTTCACAGTATATCAGACAAGGTTACTCAGCAGCTTCTTGCGGTCGGAAACCGCCGTCGTATCCGAAGAGGGCGAACGCTTGTAACCATTTCGCTTCAGCGTCACTCCTGCCGTGAGCCCTGGAGTCGCCACCAGTCCGGCTCCTAAGTTTCCTTGTATCGCGACAGTATCCGGTGTATACGATACAACGTCTTTGCCGCCAATGGACTCCAGGTTTCTCCAGAGGTTTTGTTCCGGCTTCCGCCTCGTTCGCGCGTACCACCCGAGCACGCAAGGGCTGTTGGCCATTAACGTTTCGCCAGGCGAGGTTTCCTTCACGAGTTAACGTCAACTCTGCAGTTTCTACCTTCGCAAGGTTTGTCCGCCCATGGCGTTCCGGCGTCCGACGGGCTGGTGACGTGCCACAAATACCAACCCCTCTTGTTGCCCAGACACTGGAGGACTTCCCGACCGGCGACTTGAACGAGCAACGGCAATTTGGCAACCGTTCCAATGAGTCATCAAATAGATCCCACAGCGACGAAGCCGTCAGTACCAACAATCCGAAGCGTTTGGAAACGGATACGGGGGAGCTAATTCGGCGTCGTACGGTGGAGGCAGGTTAGTCTTTAAGCTATCTTGGCTGTGGTTAGGCACTCCACTCCGTTCGCGGGCCCCGTATTTGAGTGCTGAGAGATTTTTCCTCGACGATAGGCGGATACTGCGCGATGATGATAGGACCGTTTAGGATCTTTTCCTCCAGCAACCTGTTCTTCTTTCACTCTTCGCAGAGATCGTGCTGTAGTAATACGCACTATTTGCGCCGTCGAGGACCATATCGAGCCAGCGAAGAGCCTATAAACCACGGATACCATCCTAGAATTTCCCCTTGCATCTACTCAACTTTGAGTTGTCCATCTCTTTCTTCGGCTAGTAAAGTAATTTCTTGGCGTTCGACGGGAGACCCATGAACTCGAGTATCTCATCCGTTTCTTGATTCGCGGAGACCGCTTCAGCACCGCGCCGCGTAGGGATCAATTCACAGTCCAGACAGCTAGTGAACGGTACCATTGGATCTGCTTTATAGTGCGCATTCTCCTCCAGACGATGGCTTAAAACGTGTAGCAAGCATTCCAGCAACTCATGCAAACCACTAGACACGACTGCGCCGCATCTGCTATCGACACTAAAGCCGTATGCTGCTCTTTATCCCTAATCAATACCCCTGTTGAAGGAACTGGACGTAACTGAACGTATGTAGTTCGTCGGTGATCGTAGCGGGAACGTTCCTCCAATCATCCGGAAATACGGTGACGCCGTATCGAGCTCGTAGTCCCAGCGGTCGAAAGAGTAAATGTGTGAAGGCAGTACTTTAAGTACGCTTGTAGAATCCGCAAAGGAGCATTTTCTACGGTAACCTCCCGGAAGGCCGCTTGTCTGTATTATACGCGGTATGAAATATTCGTAAGGACCGCCGATTCTTTGGAGAAGTTTGAAGTCGCGATGGAGCCTTGGTCAGTCGAACCGCGGGTTAAGCTTCTCGAAGTCGAGGGAAGCTCGTCTTTGCTTGCCGACATCGGTTGCACTACTGGCGGCGAAATGTTAGACGCTTGTAAAACGAGGGGAATGGTTGATGAAGACTATGAGTATTATTCTTCGACAATGGAAGAAATAGCTTACGTTTGAACTATTGATTCGAGACTTCCTACGGATTGGTTTCTCCAGAATCGGATGCAGAGATCTTACGGCTTCCAAGAAACCATTTACGTGAACACCTTGGGCCATATCGACAGGTATTTCATTTCCTGTTTGCATTTTATGGTTGAGACGTCGCGAGATCCCTAGATCGAGAAATAGCGGTAAGCATCTTCTCTTCGTCACACTATGAATCAACTAAAGCAGGGATTTAAGTGGGCTCGCGGAACATTTACCTGCCATGATGTGTAGTAAAAAGACGCAACGCGAATGCCCTTCTGCTCCAGGAATTTACGTCGAAATATCTCGTTCATGCTGGCAAGCCATTCCCAGTCTCCGCTATTCCATTCCGAAGGCGTTGCTACCGAAGTTGTTATTTCTGTCAAGTTCTCGAGGTGAAGAGTCGCAAGAAACACTATCCCCGCCGTCGTTCCAGCGAGGTTGGAACTGCCAATCGCGAGCCCATCGCGATGCTGCTCTTCGGCGAGAAGCAGCGCCTGGAATGATTATCATATTAGCAATTCTGCTACATCCTTTTGACTTTTCTGTGATTTGGTATACCTGCTTGATGATATTCCCACCGAAGCGATTCCCAACAAATACGGTCGGACGGCGATTGTCGAGCACTCCCGCCCCTCGTCTACGGTCGTGCTCGAGGCTCTGCCATAACACAAGCCCTTCTTTGCTTATCGATTCGCGCGACGGTCTAAGGTCTGAATCGTACTCGAACGTCATGACGCGCGCCGTGGGGAATGCCCGGCCCATGATTTCCATGAGATTTTCCCGCGATTCGGGGAAGACCCAGTCGGACCCCCAACCGCCGTTGAAGTTGTGCACCGCAATTATACTACCAAGAAAAAAAAAAAAAAAAAAGTCTTTAGCATTGGAAATGGACGTATTTTATTATATTTTTATTTTCTCGAAAATACCGGGTTTTGACGATGTTGCTGCTTACTCCACTTCGTAATCTTCATCGTCAGGCTGGCTCCACACGAACAGTTCGCTCCTCTGCGCGCCGTCGTCCTCGGGAATTGTCACCGGCGGGCCCATTTGCCTTTCTCAATCAGCGACTTCTGCTCGACTTCGTACCGCGGCGAGCTACCCGGCCGGGGTGAAGCGTCGTAGCGATCCGGCGGGACTGTACTCAACATGGCGGTTTTCTAATAAGAAAGCTCATTGAACCGGGATAATTTCTGTCGTTTGTTAGTGGATCGAATGCAAGTATTCTCCAAAAAACACAAGGCTGGGGAGAGGGGAAGGAATCCCTCACGGTTTATAGGCTCTCCATTCCGGGGACTTTTCCCCACTTTCTGCATCTTGAGGCTGAGACGGCGATTTCTGCAGACGCGCGAATTCGTCTCGTGCATTGCGGCTCTGCCCCTCTCCTATTCGGCCGATCCGTGTCCGTTTTCGATGTAGTCCCGCGTCAATTGTCGAGTGAAAGAACTAGGCTGGAAGCCATTGTGGCTGCAGAGGCGGTGGAGAATGTTCTATTTCAGAATTGTCGTGATCGAAGAATTGTAAGGTTGGGAAGTGAAGAAGAATGAGTGGTGGTTTTTTTTTTTTTTTTTTTTTTTTAAGGTTGGTGGACACCGACAAACTCCTCAACACCAGCATACGAAACTTTTCGCGACCATCTAGAATGATCACGATCACAATGTACTCAATAAACATGTTTTCACAACGAGACACCCGGAAGTCTAAGGAAGCTCAATCTTAATTTCCATTCCGCTGATAACCTGTCCTATTAACTAAGTTACTTTTCGTTCTTTATTATTTCTAATCCCAGTTGAAGGTGCTGTTACGTCAACTTCGTCAGCGACGGTGCACCCTCTCCCGGCGGATTCGAAAACTTCGTCTGCACAAACACCTTCATGAGACCGTCGCTCTCCTTCCTAGCATCGAAACGCCTGTACAGCTCGTCCATCTCACAGAGGTCCACGCGGTGGCTGACCATAATCAGCGGATCGAACTCCTTCTTTTGTATCATCTCCAGCAAATCCTCCCAGTACTTCCTCACCGGCGCCTGCCCATTCCCAATGAAACGAATGCCAGTCTGCATACAGCCCCAATATTAAAATGGTTAGTATACCCGCGTAAACACCCGTAACACCGACCCTACCGAACGGTCGAACGCTCTGTATCATCTCGTTGAGTATCTCGCTCGTGTCCGTCTCCGCCCCAACGCGGTCTCGATCTTATGCAGTATACCCTTCGCGTATTCACCAGCTGCACATTCGAGCGCGACGTCTAGTCCTTCAGGAGCGAGAGCTTTGACTTCGTCAACGACGTTGTTCTTGGCTGTTTTGTAGTTTATCGTTTCGATGTTTGGGAGGTGCTTCTTTGCGTAGTCGAGGCGCCACTGGACGGAGTCGATTGCTATTACGCGCTTTGCGCCTTTCATGAAGGCGAATTTGGATACCATTAGGCCGATGGGACCCATTCCCCATACACCCACGGTATCGCCGCCGTACACGCCGTGTCGACGACGCAGTGGTAGGATGTCGGTAGGACGTCGGAGAGATATAACGCCTGCTCGTCCGTTACGCCCTCGGGTATTTTCAGTAAGTTGACGTCTGCGAACGCTTGCCGGACGTACTCCGCTTGCCCTCCAGCGTATCCTCCCGTCAGGTGCGAGTAACCTAGAATTCCAGCGGTCCTGTTGCCGTACATTGCGTTCTCGACGGATGAGGAGTTGGTGCGCTGGCACATGGAAGAAAGCTTCTGGAGCAGAAGCGGCAGGTTCCGCAGGATATCTGGAAGGACGCGACGACGCGGTCTCCTGGTTTGATGTTCTTTACGTTTGGACCGACTTTTTCGACGACGCCCATGTATTCGTGGCTATATACGAGATAATTAGTGAGGATTGTTAATGGGGAAAGGAGGGTGGATATATACCCTAGGATATCACCGTTCTGCATCTCCACGATGGCGCCGTGGTACAGGTGTAAGTCGCTACCGCAGATCGCTATAATCCCAGCCCGTCAGCAACTATTCTCCACATTCAAACGTCCTGCTCTGACAAGGCACTTCGAACTTACTCGTTCCAGTGACTTTAACCACGGCATCCTCGTTGTTGACAATGTCGGGTTTTTTAGTCTCCACGACAGCGACTTTGTTCTTCCCTTGCCAGATGAGCGCCTGCATCATCTCCCCCTTGGATCGGCGGCGTACCCCTTGACGTCCGCATTACCGGGATTGGCGACATTGTCCTTTGAAGCCGTTCCTTCCTGCTGCGGCCGAGGTACTTCTCCGCCTGGTTCGCTGCAAAGTTCGCTGCCATTGTTTCTTTATTCGACTGTTGAGTAGTTTAGACGTTATTGTATATCGATATCTTTGGATGTAGAGAGACTTTTATCATGATTGTATTGTTGATAATGTTTTAATGGAGTTTCAATACTTAAGTAAAGAGGTTGGATTTATTTATACATAGCTTTTTGATTTATTTATTATTATTTTTGACGGCAATGGCGAGCCGTTTCCTGCCCCGCATTTCCACTTTCGCCCCCCCCCCCCCATTTCCATAAAGCTTCAAAATGAAGCTTTCATCATGATATCATGTTCACATTTAAAGCTGTAACATAATTGATTGGCAATTGGATCGCATGGGCTACCCGCTACCGGGGCTACACGGGAGGCGGATCCGAACCTCAAACCGCAAATGTGCTTTCATCGGATTGATTATCCGAAGATCTCCAAATCGGTCAATCCTCCAATTCAGAGCCGAAGATAACCCCCGTGCCCCCTTTGCTTGATTCACGAATCACGGCGTGAAGCCTGAAGTAGCGGTAACGAGGAAATATCGCGGCAGTTCCTTCGGCGAGATTGAAAGGTTAAATCTACTGGCGAAAATGACGTAAAGGAACATGCTTGGTTTCGTGCATCGTCGCTAAAAGCGGAGGGATCTACAAGGTCGGAGAATTCCGAATTCTAGCGAGGTTTTGTGTCACCATTGATCGCAAGGTTCACGGCGATACCTATAGCGGAGCTATCTGGTTAATGATGGGAAGAGACTATTTCTTGTCAAGGGTGCTGGATTTGGAGAAGGTGAATGCGTTAAGGAAAACGATGACAGTCTGCTGGGGCGAGGGAAAGGATAATGATTATGAAATTTAAGACTGGTCTTTGTAGAGCCTAGAGAGGTCCCAATAGAGCTAGCACGATTCGATACTTTGTTTACTCTATTTTATAATATTAACAAACCATATCTTAGAATATCTCAATACTATTCCGCTTCCAAAAGACCACAGGATGTATCCTAACCAATTAGAAACTGTCTCCTGATAGAGGCTACGACTTGAGTAACCGCTATTATCGGCACATGCTCAATCGAGCCCATCCTATATAAGATTTCTTCCAAGTATGAAAACAGTTTGTTTTAATTTCCCCGAGGAGCTTTGATGTGGGGCTTCGATTCGGCAGATCTCGAGCTGCGACTTGTTACTAGTTCGGCGATATATGCAAGTTTCAGCTCACCACGAATTTCCCCGCATGGCGCTATGGTTCCAGGTCCGGCCCGTGCTGCTGTTCATTGGATGCCCGGGTTATTTCATTAATACTAGGTATTCCGATAATCTGGATCAAGGCGGTCACTTTTGAGGATATATATTTTTTTACAGCTGAGGTGGATACTGTTTGTACAATTGCGCGATTTTGATGGAACTCGACACTGAATTCAACAAGAAAGAGGTCCTGTCGTGATAAATGCACAGTACGCCAGCCTCCCGAATTTTTATCGTTGTGGATGGAGGAGCGTATGCATTCGACGGTATATGTTAGATACTTCTGGGTATATAATATATCCAGGCTAGGACTCGTACATAAATATCTTCTGATGTGAATTCGTAGACTTCATCCTGAGGTTGAGATACGGTCCTATATCCGTGTCCTTTGTTTTTTATCACGGATAACTTCTTGTCTTTTTGTCCTTGCTTAATTTATAGTAAGTGATGGGTATCGAGAGCTCATGATCGAAAATTTGGAAAGGTTGAGAATTCCACATGTTGAAGGTAGAGTAGAGTAGAGTAGTTTAGTTGACTTCATTTCAACTATTTATTTCCATTCTGCAGTAATCAATGACTTCCAATCCTCCTCTTCTCAAAACATCCAAAACCCCGCAGGCAATGGCTACACTTCGCCAATCGCAAAACCTCCAAGCAGCTTCGGAGCGAGCGAGCCGGGTACCCACCCTGCCATTGCCGGACATTCACCCGGAAGATCAAACCCAGCACTTCTACCTCTGAACCAGCTGCAAAGTAGTTCTCCAGATGGAGCTGCTGATGGCGCGCGCGGTTCCTTCGATAACTTGCCGCAGACCGAAGCCGCCGTTCCAAAACTGGGTGGGCCCTTACAAACCTACGACGAAAAGTTCGACCTCAACCCCGTTACAGGTTCTTGTTCCCTCACCATACCCATTGACGTCCCGGTGCCCGGACGAAACGGCTTCCACCCACGTCTCGCACTCTCGTACAGTTCTGGCAATGGTCGAAGTCCCTTCGGCTTCGGCTGGAGCCTTAATATCGATGCTATCACTAGAGCGGGTATACATGGTAGGGCATACCAAATTACGAAGCGAACGGGGGCGATGTTTTCTCCTTATCCGGAGGGGAGTATTTGGCTCAGATCGATATCTACGAGAGGAGCGCGGAGGATGGAGCGGGCTACGTCGTAAAGAAATACCAACCGAGAATAACGAGCGGGAACGTGGCGCGGATAGAGTATTGGAGCAATAAAACGGGTGTCGCGGATGCATTCTGGAAGGTTGTTTCCAGTGATAACACGACGGCTATTTACGGCGACACTGTGGAATCGCGCATCTCAAATCCGGCAAATCCGGACGGGGAGGTATACTCGTGGCTCCTGTCGGAGACGTACGATTGTAAGGGGAATGCAGTTATTTATAATTACAGAGCCGAGGATACCGCGAACGTTCCGTCTGATTTGGCGAGCGAGTTAAACAGGGCGCCTTTGTCAAATCGCTATCTGGTTTCTGCAAAGTACGGAAATACGAAGCTGTTTCCTAGAGCTGGTCGCGGTGAGTATACGGGCTCTTGGCTGTATGAAGTTAAGCTGGACTACGGCAATTCTGGACCTGAAGGGCGGTGGGAATACCGTTCAGATCCGTTCTCGACGTACCGAAACGGCTTTGAGATACGGACGTACAGGTTGTGTAAAAGAATCTTGATGTACGGGCCGGAAGATCTTGCCGACGGAAGGGATCCGCTGGTTAGAGCTGTAGATTTGGAATATGACTCCTCCGGAGGGATGAACCAATTGAAATCAATCAAAGTCACTGGATACGCTGGAAGAAGGGGTCTCCCAAGAGAAGTCGATGTCGCTTCCTCCGTTTTGTTTGGATTATACTCAGGCTCCTGCTCCGAAATCTTTAACGCTAGAGACAACAGAGGAGAGCGTTGCCGATGCAGGTGAAAGCGGTATCGGACCGTCACTATACCGCTTCATCGACATGGAAGGCGAAGGAGCCCCGAGCCTCGTGAAGCGTAACGGAAACGGGTGGTTAGCAAGAAGAACCTCTCGCTACTAAAGAACGGGGGCGGCGCCGCCTTTGGTGAATGGCAGCAATTGTATAAACCAATGCCGAACTCGCTTCGTCGATGCTCACAGACATCGACGGCGACAGCCGGCTCGAGATGGTTGACTGGAGCTCATCGGGCTTCTACCGTCAGGACCCGGACGGAAACTGGGAGGATTTCCGGGAATTTTCATCGGTCGCGAACATTGATATGAATGATCCCGCGCTGAGGTTCGTGGATTTGACCGGCGACGGACTCGCAGATATTCTGATTGTGAACGGGGACGACGGGTTTCTGTGGCATCGCTCTCTGGAACAGAAGGGTATGCTCGGGCGGAGCGTGTTGGATCGAGCGAGAAAGACGGCCCCAAGCTTGTTTTTACGGACCCTTCTGAGGCGATATACCTCGCTGATATGACCGGCGACGGCGGCGCGGATCTTGTACGCATACGCAATTCAGAAATAACCTACTGGCCGAACCTCGGTTACGGTAGGTTCGGCAGCAAGCTCGTCCTCGATAATGGACCGGGCACTTTAGATTCGTATGAGAATTTTCTCAGCGCGTTGTTTCTTGGCGGATACCGACGGCTCAGGCACCGCAGACCTGCTGTACATGCCCTCCGATGGTCAAGGTGGCATTAACCTGTA
Source organism: Pezizomycotina sp. ARF18 (assembly GCA_002224055.1). Lineage (NCBI taxonomy): Eukaryota > Fungi > Ascomycota > Pezizomycotina sp. ARF18. Next base: position 350,008 of record AZLU01000007.1, on the reverse strand, counting down.
CAAGAATCTCAACGGCAGCAGGTGGTCCGACCCAGTCTATATTCTCAGTTTCCCGTAGTCGACGATATATCCACCGTCACGACGGCAGATCTTTTCGGGACCGGTACGGAGTGTTTGGTCTGGTTGCGTCCCGATATGAGGATATCGTACATTGATCTCTCCGCGGAGGAAACAGGCCGAACCTGCTACAGTCTTATAGCAACGGACTGGGTCTAGAGACGGAGCTCCGGTATACTTCTTCGTATCAGATGTACTTGGAAGATGAATTAACACCTGGCGGGAAGCGTGGACGAAAAAACTTTCCATACCTGTACAATGCGTCACCAAGCGAATACAAAAAGATACCGTCGTGAGCGACTCTCCGCGTGGTGACTAGGTACAGATACAGGAACGGCTACTACGACGCCACGAGCGGGAGTTCAGGGATTTGAAATGGCGGAAGTTTGGGACGTCGATGAGGATGCTGCAGTAGGGTCGTGTACGACGTCGTGGTACCACTTGGGTGGCATGTATAGCGTTTGTACAAGCGATTATCAGAATAAAGACAATGTTTTACACTGCGGGCTACCTAATTTCGATAGCTCTTTCGATCCGGCGGATGGTTACCGCGCGCTGAAGGGCACGCTGTTACATAGCGAGACGGCTGACCTTAGTGGTTGTTTGTATTCCGTGGAAGACCATGCGCAAGCAGTGGTGTTGTTAGCGAATTCAAAGACTGGGGGTCCCCACGCGGTGTTCCAGGTGCATCCTCTGGAATCTGTAACTTGCGCTATCCCCGCGGTTTCGGAAGGATCACCACCGAGGAAACAGCGCACGCTGGTTATGGAGGTAGACGGGTACGGCAACGTGCTAAAATCCGCGAGTGTATCCTACGGTTCGACGTTGGCGACCGCGGACCCGAGCAGAAGAAGACGTGGTTAATCTATAGTGAAACCCAAGTTACCAACGCCATTGACGATGCCAATCGGGATCATTCCGGGTTCCGGCGCAGCAGTCCTCTAAGAGCTTTGAGGTTGAATATTCCGAGGGCGTGCCAATTACAGACCTTGTCAACGGTCCGAACAAGAAATTGATTTCACAGCAACGATCCACGTATCTAAGCGACGACCTTACGACGTCGTGCAGCAAGGTAAACTTGAAAGCTTGGGGTTGATGTATAAATCTTACTCCCTCGCGTTTATAAAGGAGACCTGGCGGCGTACGGCGATGAGAACTTCCTATGGATGAAGGCGGATACGTTGACCTCGATAGCGACGGAAACTGGTGGACTCAATCGTCTACAACAACGTACTCCGATGCAACGTCGTTCTACACTCCCACTGGAACCGTCGATCAATGGGGAAATCAATCAGTTCATCGAATACGACCCTTGTCTTCTATTCCCGATCAAAGCCACAGATGCATTGAATAATACCACGAACACTACTTATAATTATTTCTCCGGCCAACAGGTGAAAACCAATCGACATGAACGGAAATGTTTACGGTCGTGGAGTATGATCCGCTCGGGCGGGCGTTAAGGCAGGCGTTACTAGCAGGTGGCGATTCTCTGACGGGCTCGACGACCGATGTCCCGCCGCGGTCAGATGAGACAATCGAAGAGTGGGCGAGGAATTTCCTTGGTAATGCGACAAGCGGTACTGTTACGGACTACTCGAACCAACCGTTTGCCGTATACAACGTTACCAGGGAGAAATTCGCGGACCCGCAATCGAAGCTTATGCTACTGTAGGTTACCACGACGGTCGAGGGAGGGCGTTACAAGGCAAAACCTGAGTTCTTCTTCTCCTCCTAAATGGCTGGGATCGGGTTTGGACGGATTCGATAACAGAATCACCGGTACGGGAGTACGAGCCATTTTACTCTAGCACTCACGAGTACGAAAAAGAGAAGAAGGAAGGTGAATTTGTGATGTCATTTTATGATGCGCTGAAGAGGGATTTGGGCACGCTTTTATCCGATGGGACGTGGAGGAAGACCGTGTACGGCGTTTGGAGGGTTGAAGAGTGGATCAAGGAGATACGGTCGGAAAGGATATCAGGGACGATAAGGATATAGGACGCCAGGTGCCATCCGATGCGCCTTCAAAGTTCGATGATGTAGATGGAAGGGTAAGGTACATGGATTCTCCTACTGTCAAGGTACTGGACTCGATGGTCGGACTTATAAAGCCATTCTCAATAACGGAAGGGACGGGAACGGACAACCACTGTTGTACAGTACGTTGACGGTGTTGTCGATCCAGGGGAAGGTTTGGGTATTGTGGATTCGCTGGGAAGGACGGCGCTGAGTAATGACTACGATATGCTCAACCGGACTATTCACTCGGTGTCCATCGATAACGGTGAGAAATGGCTGTTTTCGGACGTTAATAGCGCTGAGGTTTTACACTGGAGTCCGAGGGGTAAAATCAAACAGACGTATGATGCACTACGCCGTCCCTCGACGAGATTGCCGACGCAAGGTGACTATCAGCCATTGCTACGGCGAGTCGTCCGAGCAAAGGGTGACCAGCTCCGGGGTAGGCTTTACCGGATCCGTGACCAAGTCGGCGAAGAGATATACCATTACGACTTCCGTGGGTTAGTTCTCAAAGGTGCAGCGTCAGCTGACGACTGAGTTCAAGCGTGATATCGATTGGAAAAAAAGCGGAAAAGTAAAACTTGAAGATGAGAAGTGGGAGACAAGGCGCTCTTTCGACGCTCTGGGGCGTACTACGAATCGGGTCGATCCTAATGGATACGAAACAACCTTTGAATATAACGGATTAGGCCAACTCATTAAAGTTAAAGCTGGGAATTCTGTGACCATGAGTGGGATTGAATACGATCATCGAGGTAGACAAACTAAATCGTGCATGGGCAATGGTTGCGCGACCAGTTTCGTCTACGATCCTAAGACACTTCAGCTTTCAAGAAAGACTACTTCAGCGGGCACAAGTAAGACACTACAGGATATCCTCTACGAGTATGACGCCGTAGGTAACGTAACAAAGATCACGGATAACGCGGATCGGACGTACTACTTCCGCGGTTCGATTGCGAAACCCGAGATGAGCTACTCCTACGATGCAATTCAGAGACTCGTACACGCTACGGGGAGGGAGAATTAAACCAACTAAGCGCGGATTCGTCGGATCTGACCGTCCCTATTCCTGACACCCACCCGTCTAACGCGGTAAACATGGCGAATTACGAGGAAGACTACGTTTATGACAACGCGGGAAATATCCAGAGCGTTAAGCATTCAAGTTCAAATACAAAAAATACGCCGGGGAGTAATTGGACAAGGAAGTACAACTATATCGCAGGGACGAATAGGCTTGAGTCGACAACTATTGGCGATGTCACGACTTCAACGTTTAATTATGGTGATAATGGACTGCCGAGTTCGATGGGAAGCTCAAATTGCTGCAGTGGGATTATATGGACCGAATGAGCAGTTCTAGTCCTATCCTTGAGGAAGCCGAGGGCGTTTCTACTTTTTACAGATACGATTCCAGTGGGAGACGTGTTAGGAAAGTTGCTCAGAAGGCGGTGCGGGTAGGCCTGATTTGGTCCGCGAAACTTTGTACTTTGGGGAGAACTACGAGCGTTTCTGGCTGCGCGAGGGTGGCAAGAGTGTACCCGATGAAGCGGTAGTCCACACCAACCACGTTCGTGGGGTAGGCGGCGAGCGCACGGCTACCGTAGAGACCCAGGAAGGCAAAAATCCGCTGATCCGCTACCATGTTTCCGATCACCTAGAGTCCGTAAGCGTCGAGCTCGGAGAAGAAGGCGAGGTAGTTAAGCGCGAGGAGTACTCGCCGTACGGTCAAGTTCGGCACTCTTCCGGCGCTGAGGGCGGCAGCGGCGTACGAGGCGGTACAGGTTCGCAGCGCGGGATAGGGATAAGGAAACGGGATTGTACTACTGCTCCACCGTTACCTCATACCCGGTATAGGTCGCTGGCTATCGCCGGATCCTATCGGAGTTAACGGCGGGTTGAATTTATATTGCTACGTCGCGTGTAATCCTATCAACTCGATGGATCCGGATGGTCTCATTAACGATCCAACGAAGCCTTCAACGTCGGGATTCGCCGGAAGAGACCGTTACAGGGCGGTAGGGGCGGCGGCAGTGCGGCTAAGACGACGAAAACGGCACCAACGGACGGTCCGATATATCCTTTCTCGGGACGTACTTCCGCGTGCAGAACATGCACATGGGAATCAGGCAGAAGGACAAGCCTGAAGAAGGATCTAACGTCCTGGAATTGCTGAAGGCGCGAAGGGTTACGACCACGAACTTCGCCTATACGATAGAGGACGTACGCCGGACGGCGGCGGACCCTAAGAACGGTAACAAGAAAAATATCCCGCTATGGCTTCCCGGAAACAGCACCGGGCATATGTACGTCAGCCAATCGGTACAGGAGACACGCTACGGGAGCCGTTTGAGGACAAAAATACAGCCACGATCGAAGATTCGCCCGGGCATAAGTCTCCGCTAGCGGGACCTGTTTCTCCGAAATCTGGGACATTTAGAGGGCAGGATTTCATGAAGGCTAATTACGGGAATAGGAGTGTCATGTCTTTCCGTAAGTTTGAGAAACTTTTCATCGTGATTCATTCTACCATTTGATACACGAGAACCAAAATGCGAAAAAAGGCAAAGAAGCAAAATTAAAGTATAAACGGAGAATAGAAGGCTTTGCGGTGAAGTTCTTGGGAAAAACGCGCTAGCTAGCGTATCCGTATTGCCATTACTGTCTCATAAGCTAACACATAGCCTCTCTTCTAAGTTCTTCCTAGCGGTTTGGAAAAACTCGTAAAGTTACCCGACAACCCGAGTAATATGGTACCGGAGAGTATGGGAGAGAGCCGAGAGGAGGGTGAAAGCGAGGAGAGGTCCCTGGCGCGGGCAGAGATGCAGCAGGTGGCGGCCTTGGTATTGTTGGCTTCAGACTGAGAGATCCGGCGAATCCATTAGTCCTAGATGAGGATTATGCCTACACGAACTGGCAGGATTTTGCTAGGGCTTACGAAAGAAGGGATTATGTTGAGGCGGTAAGCTACGGCGGTAGGAAACTGTACATTAATACAGACGCTAGAATACAGGATTAGGACAATGTACAATCCAACGGTATATAGGAAGGAAGGAGGGGGGTAAGATCGTAATGGAAAAAAAAAAACGATATCACAAGCTTGCCTTCTACTTTAAAGCGGAGGCAAAGCAACGACTTGAAATGAACCCTAATGATATTTTTCTTTTTGAAGGTAAAGCAATTGTTTGTTAAGTATTGTTAGCTTTTTTCATTCTTTTAATGCATATATATCACTTGCTTTTAGTTCGTATATAGTTTTATTACCTTTGTCCGTATGTGGAGACGGACGCCGCGATAATGGTGTATATCTATATTTATTAGACAGAAGTTTGATGGACGGGAGCAAAATTACTGTAGAGGTTTCCACTCCCGGGTAGGAAAGACCCGATGAGGATGATCGTCGCGCGATCATATGGCCGACCCGCTTTGCACGCTCAGAGCGTGGGGTGATTCCTTTCAGCTGAATCCATCGAAAAAAATTGCCTTAAAAATATTTCGCGACTTTTTTCGCGTCACGTCAATTCGCATTATTACGAAACCTCAACGCCGACGAACGTCCTCAATTCCTCATCACGATCGTGACTTATCGCGGGTCGTCATCGTCAATGGCGACTCCTATCAACGTCTCCAGCTGCCTTCTTCTCTCCCCTCTAATTGCCCATTCCCCGTTCTCCTCCGACACTCCCGCTCTACGCCTACAATCCCCGCACCAAGCCGACGCCGCATCTCTAACCGAGATCGAAAGACTCCCAACGGAGCTCCTCTTCGAAGTCCTCTCCTACCTAGACTACTCAATCATCCGCTTCGTACTACCCCCTCGTCTGCCGCTCCTTCCGTACCTTCACCAAAGAATGTCTGTCAGCATTCCGCCTCGTCTCATCCACACCCATCGACATGTCATCTTCCGGGAGGACGCCCACCCATCGAATTCGCCTGGGAAAAGAAGCCGAAACACGCTTGGAACGTATCCATATGGGACGTCGTCGTACACCCCGCGCTGCGGCTGCGTGGGATATCTCACGCTGCTTCGGCGCGGACGAGCACCTCCTCCGCCGTGAAACCGCTGCAGCCGAGCTACATATCCGCCCTCGCCGCATTGCGCATTTCCAACCCCGGCGCTTCGTCGAGCAACGTTAGCGTCGCTAGCAGCGTCGAACCACCGGACGAAGGCTGCCAGCTGTTGGTGTGGGAAACCGCCGCCGTGCATGCCACGCGCGAGGATCCATACCTGCGAAAGAGCAACGCTTCCCCAGCGCGAGCGAGGTAAATCTTCGTCTTTGCTGAAACTTCCGTCGGATACTCGACCGATCGCGTACCAGTACAATCACACCTTATCTCCATCGCGCACGAGAACGTTACGATACCCGCGGTGGAGAAACTGGTGGTACAGTTCTACTGGCACGAAGTCGGTTCGGGGTTCGAAAAGGGGAGGGTGACGTGGGGGAGTGGACCATGCGATTTGGAAGATCTTGGCGAAGAGAGTGAAAGGTAACGCTCGAATTAACACGCGTGGAGGTGGACGGCGGATTGTATGGACAGGAATGCGACGAATATCTGGTTCGACGGGCCCGTGCGGGCTAAGGATGAACTCTAAAGCTTGTGGCGAGGCCTTACGAGCTCGAGAATATAGAGATCCTAACAACTAAGGATAAATGACACGCCGTAATGGTTTCACGATTTATGATGTATCATAACGAGATCACCTTCCTTGTCCCTCCCCTTTCTCTCTTACTTACTTTTATTTTTTTGTTTCGTTGGAAGAAAAGTCCAAGATGTGTTCAACTGCTGGAGGTCGGCGGCAAAGGGCAATTAAACGAGTGCTTGATATAAATCTATTCAATTCAACAGGCGTTTGTTGTATATAAGCAGTATTTACTTTACTTTCCACATGGGGCTGTAGCGACTACTATTAATGCCCAAATTCACTCAATTCAACGTTTAAATGTAAACTAGAAGTGAAAAACATACCGCAGTTTTCTTTTTAACGACGCCGATTTCTCAGTCACAAATTTGCTACAGAGAAGTCTTCATAGGCACAATAGAACTACAGCTGGTGCGGTAATAAACCGTAGAATACGGGGCTTTTGTTTTGACAAGTTTACTCCAGCTTTATCTTAAATTCAACTGTGCCTGCAATGTTATAAAAATGCATGCATATCTAACCACTTCGCCTTCTTGAGAGCAGAAAATCCAATCAGGACAACGAATCGTCGTAAGTATTTAAACACAGATTTCCATTCAGAACTAAATATATAGTATATCTGCATATTTTTCAAAAGAATCGAACGATCAAAGAAAACATTGAACTAGGGGATCTTTTAAGAATTTGGATAGTCCAACTAATTACGCAAGTGGTTTTGCATTCAATAACCATGGATAGGCTACAGCCAACTGGTTATCTATAACACAAAGTTCAAATTACAGCTATAGTTGTTATCACTCTCGATTTTCAAGTGTTTTAACTACTTGTAAACGCCTCAATCGGACAAAAGCATACACTCGAATATGTTGTTATGCACCTTACCGTAAGTGTTTCTAACTTATCCGAAATATACATAATCCTCTAACGCGTATGTTTTCGATAGGTATAAACTCTACATGCTGTTACATTATAAAACAAATGGTATAAAAGACAACCGTCAGAAAATAGGTGGATGAAAATTACAGTGAGATTGAAGGTGCTTAAGCTTGACAGGGAAGAAAATGCATATCATATTTCAGTGCAATATGCAGACTAAAAACAGTAGATATCTAAAAAGCTTTTGCGCACCAGTCTATAATAATTCTGGCTCTACGATCCCTATGTAATGAAGATGTCTGCCCCGTAATCCTGGAGCCCGGGCCAGATGTGCTCGTTTTAAATTTTTTGCTAGGGGGATTTTTTCGGTGGGAGCAAACGCCTTTCTATCTCGGTAGCCATAAACCGATGAACGTTCTTCAGAAGCGAGATACCTCCTTACGCTATCTTCGACCCTACGAGCCGGCGCTATCGCAAAAGCCTTTTGGGATACCGAAAAAGTTAATTTATCCTTGAAAACTTTTCTAAGTCAGGTAAAAAAAATTTTCCCTTCCTCATCGACGCACAAAATCCACTCCTACATTATACACATCACCACCACTACTACACCACCAACACGGACGAAAGTATTTCAAAACAATTTCTCCGATAGGAGAGCATAAACAGATAACATGCTAAAAGCAGTGAAGGCAGCTTCGGATTGAGAAATCTCAAAGATAACGAACACTTCATATTCCATAATGTTTATTTATCGCAGCACGACCGCGAAGCTACTGCGAGATAGTATTACCTCTACGTAATCGCTCAGGGCCGTCGGCGGTTCCAATTAGCGACTACATAGATAGAGATGGCTAATGATAGGCATCGGCAGCGAAAGATAAAG
>AZLU01000007.1:0-330000 GCA_002224055.1 Pezizomycotina sp. ARF18 | reverse complement strand
AGAAAAGACCCTCTCATCATACGTTGTCTGTTTCAGTAAGTGCTAATGTTGTATGTTTCAGATCCGTCCGCTTCAGCTTCGGCCCCCCTCTCGCGCTTGTCTGACCTCTGTGACACGTGTATCCCCGGATACACACTAGCCTCTGGTGCTTTCCAGCACCTAGATGATGGGTGGGCCCGGCCAGCTCTGCAATTGGCATGTTGCCTCCCCCCACCCCTACCCAGCCCCCATGCCCGTGGTGCAAGCTTGACATCGACGAAACTCGACAAAGAACGAAAACCTGGACGATGACCTAAGGGACGAGGCCAAGTCCTCCTGATGGGCAAGGTCGCATCCAAACGACAATCTTGCCGTCTTCATGAGAATTTGCCGACCAGAAAGATTGTTGAGAACATGGTCAGGGAAGCGGTGGAGCAGATTAAGTTCTCATCGAGCTCTTGTCCAACTCCAACTCGCGTGTCAAAACAACTCGAAGCCTTTCCTATGGGTGTGGTCGCTCCAGTTTGCCCAACGAGAAGCTATCAGAAGCTGAAGCGCCTCCCCTTGAAGACTTCTCAGGCAATACTGCGCGCAGCAATGTGAAAGGACCATCGAATATTGTTAGGAAGCCGCGGGAACAAATCAAGCTCTCCTCCAAACCGCCTGTTCAAATCCACGTGCGAGGCGCCTTCGGGGCCTTGGATTCATTGTCTTCTCAGAATAATGACTCCCCGGAGCATTCTCCAGGTCGCCGATCCCATAAAACGTTCTGAGGGAGAGGTCGCCAACTCCGAGGCTCGCCGCACTACCGAAGCCGACAGCGAAATTTCGCCTTTGTCTCTCTTGTCTCAGAGGGTCACTACCCATCCAGCAACTCCGAGCTGCGAAAGGGATGTTAATGTTATTCTAGAAGTGTCCTGTTAATACTCTTTTCTTCAATCAGTTGTTTTTCGTTTAAATGTTCTGCTTGTATCATGTCCCATGAGAGTTTTGTACTTCGCGCCCACCATTTCAATGGGACGAGCCACTCATCGCATGCACCAGCCGTGATAACCAGTTCATCCCGCAACCCCTCCCAAAGCGATCCGCGGGCTTCACGTCCCCACGAGGCGCCTGTCGGTTTCGCGAGCAGTGGAGTACGCCCATACGAGGACAACGGGAGCATCCACCTCCTCGACGACCTGCGGGTCAACGGTAAGCATTCCGAGGAAGATCTAGAAAAAAGCGAAACCTTCAGAGCTAACAGAATGCTATCCTGTCCAGGTTGACGCTGCGAACGGTATCCCTATCCAGGGCCAGCCGTTCAAGGGGATACTCGGGGATGATGAGCAGGAGCACCCAGGATGACTTCAGCCCCCGTCGGATCACACATCGCCCGTAATAACCCGAAAACGCCCCATATATGCCATATGGGGCCTGGAATCTCTAGCGCCCCACCAGGCGGACGTTGTTCCATGCCACCCGCCTGGATATGATCAATCCCGCTTATTATCCTACGTATACTTACTACTCCGACTACGGGGTTACGTCGCCGCAGGGGTGCCTACCTCGGAACCGTCTTGCGTAAGTTGTATTCCCTACCCCAGATTCTTACCACGAGATTTCGGCTGACGTGCTTTTGTTTGTAGGCTTGAAGCCGGCGCTCCCCAGCACCCCTCTCAGCCGGTCAGTGGTCAAGAGCTTGGCGATTGCTCCGACGCTTTCGTACGGGAAGATCGGTTGCGTTTCACCTAGGGAGGTCGTCGACAAGCTCGACAAGGCAAGTCGTCGTCGACAAACTACACGACGCTAGCACCCGTACATGAACATGATAGGACAGTCGGGACGGTTGCAGATGAAGTCGAGGCGGCGATGCGCGATGCGGAGCTATGTCGCAGAGTAGCTCTACGAAGCCGGCGGTTTCCCTCTAGTCATGCTGGCTGGGATGAACATAGCTGCTGGCCCAAGCTAGCGGCAGCGGTCTCAAACGCCCTGCGGAGGTGTCGGGTACATCCCAGACATGCTCCATGAGCAGATCGACGAGTTGAAGGGGTTCGTTGACCAGCCTCATCTCTTATGCGGTGTTGATTTACTCTCCTTTTGATTACCTAAAGCTTACAATGCGGTTGAAAGGGAAGGATAAGAGGACAGTATCAGCAATAGAACTCAAGAAACCTAAACATCGCTGGGTTATTGGGGAGGGGTTAAGGGGTGGTACTGGTGGAGGACTAGGCACTTCGAAGCCGGCGGAAAATCCCTATAACATGTCAGCACGTCCAAAAGTGCATCGATGCAGGTTTGGACATCACCTGCGCTCAGGGTGAGCAAGGGTGGTGGCCACACCGACGATATATCGCAGATCAATTGGGAGAGTAAGTGATTTCAATTCCTATTGCTTCGTTGTGAGTTGAGTGATCGAGTGCTGATTTGAGAATGATTCGAACTTTTAGATGTTAACATCCTGGGAGCGGAGTGATCGGGCCACGTCAAGCATGTTCAGAAGTGTATCGATGCCGAGCTCAAGATAACACTGGTCCCGCTTCAGAGCCCGTCGCTGTTGAAGGGGGCCCGCCACCACCCTGGGAGATCCTGCCGATGCGCCTGGTGAGCCCGTCGTTGAAGATGGCGCTGCTAAGGGTCGTGGCCGTCCTGCTAAGCGTGGTTGCGGCCGCATTGCAAAGAACCTGAAGGCTCGATGGAACTCTTCGAGGGAAGATCTTGCGATGATGAAGTCCTCCAGAGTCGGCCCGTGGCGTCCGTCGCTCCCGCCGTAGGAGCAGTATTCCACCTCACACAGGAAAAAAGATTTTGAGGAAATCGAGGACCGTTGATAACACCTGCGCGCAGGGTGGTGAAGGTGGCGGTCACACAGGCGACATCGCGAGGACCTGTAAGTTGCTCCATTTTAGCTTATTCTGTTGTGACTTGATTAGCAAAATGCTGATTTGAGACCACGGTTTGAACATTAGGAGGAAGATCAGCGCCAGAGTTTGCAGACCTGTAACACGGGTCCAGATTGACCTGGATCAGACATCGGCGGGCTCTGATTGTGACAAAGCCAAGAAATCGTGCATCTTTCGCGGGCTGATGACCCAAGCTCTTTCCGCGGCCCTGTCCTTCCTTCTGCCGAATCCAACAAGAAGGATGGCGAAATCTCTGCCCCCCGGGGAGTTGATCGAACTCTGGCATTAATGGTGTCCTCAGCCACATGTTCGCGACTCGCGACATGCGACGGTTCCTCAAGGATAACACGGAGGCCGATCTCATCGAGCAACCCTTCGAAATTTTCGACGTTCATCTGGAACCCTCGTCCGGCCACTTCGAAGCTTCCTCCCGTCAAGCAAACGCCCAAATTCACCAAATCCACGGACCTTCGCCTTCTTTCTCGTCATCCTCGCATCCTTTCTCACCGTCCTCGCATCTTTTCTCGCCGTCCTCGCATCGCACGAGCTTGGAAGCTCAGGTCCTCCCGTTGGTCCAATCCAGTGAGGTCGTCCCGCCCTAAACGGGTTTCGGTATACGACCGCAGCCAAGTACAAGAGGTGAGTAGGCTGGCACATACCAGAAGTTACGACATGCCAGTGCTGGTGCATTCCCGCCCCGTAGGTGCATTTTGCCAGGGCACTGACCTTCGCCACTCAGCTTCCACCTTGTTTCTGGTAAGTTAGTGAGGATAGCATTGAAAATCCCAATATAAAAATATAGAAAGACCAATACTGACTGTTTTTGCAATGCTGAGCGTAGGCCACATCCGATATATCCCCGACAAGCGCGGCCGGAGTCCACCCATTTGGCCCAGTTCTCGTCGCAAGTCTCGCCGCTTCATCTTAAAGCTCGTAACATGAGGATCCAAGGACAATGACAAGAAGATAGGGAAGGCTAGGAGCGGTCCAATCTCAAGGACAAGAAAGAGATTGGTTCCTCGACCCGTGGGCCTCCGCCTAAACTGTGGTTCGAAATCCTCGGCCTCCTCGACTACGCATCCTCAAGACCTGTCTCACCGTCTGCCAGCAGTTCAACGCCCTCCTTGCCCGCCCTTCCCCCACCAGCCGCACCGACATCGACGAGAACTTGTTCCGCGACTATTTCACCATTGCCCGCAACCTCAAAGTCCTCCTGAAACTAACACCGACAATGCCCCAGCCGAGTTTCTCGACCGTCAGCCCGATCGCGTCGAGGCATCAATACTATAAGCTTCAATGGCTTGAGTAATAAATTGCTCCTAGTAAGGACGCCGTTACGTTGCCCTAGGCCCCGGGGTTTGTAGACGTGTGCTCTCTGTCGTGAAACTAGATTTAAGCCAGTCCTTTCGCTAACAAAAAGGATATCTAGCAACTGCTGCACCACCGAAGAAGAGACCGTCCAAGGCGATTCCGACCCTCTTCTCTGCCTTAATTGTTGTGTATATAAACGCAGACACAACAGGGACCGCCCGCTCCGCCTTCGAATTCACCAGCCTCGACGTGATCAGTTTGGCAAGAGATAGTTGTTGGAAGAAGCAAGCTGCTGAGTATAAGAGACGGCGCCTCCGGCCTCAGGCGAACGCGAAGGATTGCGGTCCGCACGTCGAATTTACGGCCAAGGAGATATTTCTGTGCCTGCGGAGTATGCAAGCTCAAGGACAACGCCAGGAAGTTTTCGATCTTTGAATCGGGTGTGCTCCACCCCCCCTCTTTCCCCAGGCGCCAACCCTGCCGGCTCCTGGAAGGAAAATAAGCTGAGCTTTGCCAAATCACCCTGTCCCCTCGTGCTCCGAAACCGTCTTCGCAAAGGGAGGGTACTGGCAAATCGGGGTGTGTGGAGGACGGTGAAGCAGCGACGGCACGATCCGTCTTCACATCACCACCGCGGATCTGAAGAAGCCTTGCTGCAGCTACTGCTGTTAAGACATCACGTCGGGTGTACGAGATGGTCGGGTGAGCGCCAGGCGTTCCGGCCCGCCATCACTGTCTGCCTCAATACTACAACCGACTCGGGAACGAGGAAGGTTGTTGAGAAGAATTATTCTTTCGATCTTAGGACGGCTACCAAATATTCGGGAAGCAATTATTGATCTTTATTTGCCTCCCCACGCCCTCCTTGCTTGCGAATCCCCGATCCAGGCAAGGACAGAGAGGGGATGCCGGTTATTGTTGCTCCCAAGAAGAAACGCAGCAAGCTACACATCCGTCGTCTCTTTTGGGATGATAAGGGGTCCTCCGCCAATGACTCCAGCCGATAACGAGCGCCAGGATTTACCGCAAGCTTACAATGACCTACACTCCAAAGTCCTCCTCCCACCTCTGACGGAGCCAGCAGCCCCTCACTGAATACTCCGACGAACACAGACGACGCTGAAAACCACCAAAGACCCTTCTGACGCTTTTAAGACTACGATCCCTAAGGAAAAGAATCCCTACTGCAACGCTGAGCCAGAAGGGGATCCTCGGACACGTGCTTGCGGCTCGAGATATGCGGAGAACACGGAAGCGGGGCTGGCCATCCTCGACTTCTACTCGAGGAACGACTCTGCCCTCAGACTCTTGGTTCTGCCAAAGTCCCGGCTCAAAGGCCAAAATCGCTCGCAAGAGGGAAATCGAGTGTCGCGACAAATGCAGCGCACGGTCGGGAAACGATGGGGCCGTCCTATCGGGTCCACGAAAAAGGAAAAAGTCCAAGAGCTGCGGTTGGTGTGTCGCGCCGCGATTTTTCCATCAGAGAAGGTTGAGCCAGCCTCAACGCCGAGAGCTCCGCGCCTGCCGGTCACCACACGACGTTTCCGCCGCGACGACGAGCCGGGCGACAATGACACAAACCTCTTCTACGAAGAAGTGTCGGGCATGCTCAAGTCTGGCGGCGCCCGGGCTTCGCTATGATGAAAGATGAACCGATATCGGAGACTTCGGTAGGAGCTTTGCTATCGATCTGTTTCTGGTCCGAAGGGTAAATGGAAGGTTCCTGCGCACGAGTCAACCAGGAGAGAAGGGGATTAAAACCGCAACCTACCATGAACGATGGCCGCAAGCTGACAAGATCTTGGGAGCGGCGTCGGAGAAGGAACCGCTGAGTACGGTACCGAGGACGGGGCGGTGTCCGTTAGCAAAGGCGGCGACGGAGGCGGCTCAAAGTTTAACAAGTACGGATCGTTTTCTCACGAAAAATTCAGAAGCAACGATCCGGGTCTCTCTAGGGAGGACGAACCAGAGGCGAAGACGCCGAAAACCGAAAAGGCGGAAGTTGACGGCACTAAAAAGACTGATAATGAAGGCAATTCGTATTGGAAAGTGCGAATCTCGAACCGTAAGAAACTAGTATATAGCTCGGGCGGCTGACATCTTCATTCTTTTTTTTCTTTGAATAGATAGGTGGAAGGTTTCGTAGGGTTACCGTCTGCGATTTCCAAGGCAACTGGTTATTTGAGGAATATCAGGCTTCCGAAGCACCCAGCAATGCATCCGCTGCCTCTCTGATTGACTGGGCGAAAGGCCGTAGTGGAGTTCATCCCCATGACGAAATTGATCACCCCAGTTGATCACGCAGACCGCTCTTCAAGAAGGCGATTGCGACCCCCTCTGCCACTCCCTGGAAACGTTCCGCCAAAGAAACAATGGCCGCCGCCCAGTGTTTGCCGTCTTCGGTGTTGGGAAGCACCAGCTTAGAACGATATCCGTCAATGTCGACCACGCGTCGGGATAATCGCGACAGAGGCAGCACCTTCAACCATATTTAGACCCTCTCGGAGTGGTCTCACGACTGACTGGCTCGGAAACAAAATGGATCAACAGATGAACCGGCTTTTCCTCGCTCCAGCAGCTTCATCGTCCTCGGCGCCCCAGTCTCCTCGCATCCGGGCCCCACCCCCACCCCAGTCCCACCTCCGGGACCCCAACTCCCCTAACAAGCTCCTACAAAAAAAAATCTCCCTTTGCTACACTCTAAAAAGCTCTCCATACAAAAGGTTATTCCCCCTTTCCCCCTAGTAAAAGCGATGATCGTGGAACCGGTAGATATCATAGAACACGCTTGCTAACTTTTTTTCCTTTCTCGTAGACCTCCATTTTCACTATCCACCATAGTCAAAATGCATTTCTCTAAAAGCCTCTGTTGGGACACCACCTCCGGTGTGTATATAAGGGAGCTCATTCCCCTCAAGCACCTCAAATAGACATCAATCTACATCCACCTCAATGGTGTTCCCACAGCCTCTATAGTCCTTTTCGCCAGCTTAGCTCTGGTCAATGCCTTGCGGCAGTAAGTATCTCCATATATTCCCCTAAAAGTTCCCCAAAAACTACTAATTTCTACTCCACCAGTCCGAGAATACGCTGTGGTGCTTCAGCGTGCAACATTGGGGCCGAGCAAGTGTGGTGCTTCGGCGCCCAACAGGACCCCCTATCCCCAACCCAGAACACGCTCTGAAAATTTCGCATCGAAGGTGAACGAAAATGGAGAGAAAAAGAGGTGGTCGGTTCTTGGTAGCCCTCTCGGGAAAGGCTCTCGACCACGATCCCGACGCCGAAGCCGTTGCTGCCACCGACCTTCCCAGAATACGTGGCCGGGAGGGTGAACATGAACATGACCGGGTATGTCAAGCATGCCATGGGATGAACGGAATCGTCCACGGCGTCAATAGCCGTGCCCCCCCCCCCCCCCCCCGATCTCCTTTTCGTCTTCGACGAGTCGTATGACGCCAGCTCATTCTAGAAGCCTATACAGACTCTATATTCGCTTCAAACCTCTTCCACAAGACTAAAGTCGACGGCGTCGGTGTTTTCTCCCTCGGCAGATTCCAACTATAGTTGTTACACCGCCGGCGGTTCTGCCTCTCGTCTTCCCCTCGGCTACCACCGTCGATGACGATAGACTCTCCTAACATCATCTACGCAGGGTGGTGAGGATGGCGGCTACACTGGCGACATCCCCACCACCGCTGCGATCCAAGAGATTCCACCGCAACCGGAGAATCTGATAAAAGTGGTTCCAATGAAAAAGAGGACCAAGATCAAAAAGAGACCAGAACCAAGAGAGTGAGACAAGAAATCTAGGAAGCAAAAGAGAAAGGAAAGCAAGAAGAACAAAGATGAGAAAGCCAAACTCACGCTTCTTGAGAATGAAGCTCCGTCTAGCAAAAGCTTGTCTTACGCCGCATCACGGGGAAGCTGGCTCCGCCTCATGATCATGGATGTGCAAAGCGACCAACTTGGCCCTTGTCAATGGATCCTTGACTGAAGAGAAGGCGAAAGCGATTATTGCCTACGGACAAGAGAACTACAAGCCGCCTGCCTTGCATGTTGACGGTCCCACAGTGGCCGGAACCCCTGCGCGGCGCCCCCTCGATACCTCCCATCCGCCAGTGGAACCAGACACTCCCTCTAACATGGAGGTTGGGCTGGAGTTGTCATGCTGCCGAAACAGATGGTAAGTAAATTATAATGTCCTTTGCGTATTTTTATAATCACCTACTTCGAGCAGATGGAGCATGGTGTTGACTACTTACCTTTGAATTTTACAGATCGGCCTGTTCCTACCCCCCGCCCTGTCCCAGCCCTCAGTAGGCTCGCATCACCGAAGAGGCTGGCGCTTCGGCCGTTATGTAAGTCCTCATGTTATATTTTTAACCCCCCCCCCCCCCTTCTTTTTTTTTCCTACTATGGAGCGAAAACTACAGTAGGTATAAGAGTTCTTCATTGACAATAACTGCGTCGAGTAGGACACTTGAGCGCATCCCAGCCGATATCCGTATCGAAGGGATGACCGTGGCCTTCCGCGGAGTTGGAAGTATCCCAAGAAGGTCAGAAGGGATTACATGACGAACAGGCGCCGTCCGGACTCGGTGCTCGTCTCAGTCACAGCGATCGCAGCGCGGTATCCGTGAGTGTGCCTCTCCGGCTAGCGATCTCCGCAAGGAGAAGAAGAAAAGTGCCAAGGCTGTCATGGTTGGTTCCCTGCTCAGCCCAACACACCTCGGCCACCATTGAAGATCTGAAAGCGGACCTTGATAGAATTATCGCCCCCTGGACCTCTTGTTGCGGCTTGTCCGAGTCTGTCAAGATGCGCTTCCGCAAAAAGGGCGCGACGACCGACATCGAGCAGGAAAACACGGCTCCTGAACCAGCAGCCGAGGGAGTCGCACTTGATCCCATCGAACAGATTATTCCGATCAGGAAATCTGTTACGATCGACGATCTCGATCCCCAATATGAACCCGATTACGAGGAAGTCGAGGAGCCTAGGCGTTAAGAGCCGCTGGTCAAGGTCGAGACTCGAAAAACTAACCCCCCCAGGTCGGCAGACCGGCGCGAAAGACCAACTACGACTATACGAGAGGCAAGCTTAACGAGCTTGTCGAGACTCTCGGGGGCCAGCGCATTGGCATGGAAGACGAACTATGACTACACAAGGGCAAGCCTAATGAGCTCGTCGATATCAGCATGGAGCATTAAGGGAGAACATCCACTTGCTGGTATATAGGATTCAACTCGCCTTCTCTCTCTTCGCTGGGTCTAAGAACTCCGTTAAATTTTGCGGATAATGACGCGTTGTAGCTGTGAGATGGTCTGGTCCACTTGTGGTTCGAGGATTGCCGGCCTTGCATTGTGCGGCGTACTCGTCTTTCTCCGCACCCCCCTCTGCCGTGCGCCTGCGTCAGGCGTAACTATGAGCAGTTCAACGCGTGGAGCAGGCGCATCCTCCCACCACTCATATCCGCCTTGTGGTGGCCTGCGGAGCCCCAAACCCGGGGGCCGCGGGATTGGGGGAGGGAAGGCCTGGTGGCTGAGGGCTCGTAGTATGATTCCTTCACTTTGTTTTTTTGGATCAACCTTGCTTTTTTCTTTTTTAAGGAAGGGGATTGGTGACTAATAATTGACCTTGTGTACAACTAGGATTGTCTTTGAGCTGTCCGCTTCGGCGGGCCCGGTTGTTTCTGCCCGGGAACCTCCCCTCCCCTAGAGTTCTCACTCGACAAAGCCATCTCCAGGATTTCTTTTCGGAGCAAGTGGTATGCACCAACGAACAATGCGGGTACGAAGCCGAAGAGTCCCAGATGATTTACGACCCGGTTTTTCCTCGCCGGCGCACGCGCGGCACTCTACTCCGGACCTGCTATACTAGTGAACATCGCGGCGCCTGAAGTCAGGAAACAGTGATGGATGACTATGGGACTGCCCAAGCATCGGGCGTCCCGGGGCGAGGTTTGGCTTGGCAGGGACGCGGCAATCTGAAAAACTTCGCTGTCTACACATCGGCGGCCGGTGTCGAGCGCGTCTCGAGATAGCCGCCGGCAGGACATGTCTGCGCGGGGTCTCCATAGGGTGGTGGTGGGGCTGGAAGTGGGACGTCGAGATTCGAACTTTATATTTCTTTCTTGACTATATGAAGTTCTTGTTTGTCAGTGTCGTCTCTTCTGTGAGAGTTGGTTTTTCATCCTTATGTATTGGAACACCTACCTCCAGTTTGTATATAAGGGAGACCGCTTCCGCTGTCAGACCAACACCTGAATATACACCCATATATCCAAGCTGCTTTATCGGGAGGGAGTATGAGGAGGCTTTATGATTTAATGGTGTGACGCTGATGGCGGCTTGGCGATGCCTTTGGCGGTATTGAGCTGAGCTTCTGCAAAAGTCTTTGTCAAAAGCAATGCGCTTGATGCGCTACTGTGAGCTCACCTGTCTTGTCTTGTCTTTTTTTTTTTTTTTTTTTTTTTTCCCCAAGGCAAAAAATTCCACTATATAAAGTCCCTTCACGGAGTTGAAAACTTTTGTAGAATACTTTTACTAACACAAACTACTTTCAAAGCAAGCTTCCAGTTCACTAGAAAGCAGTTACTACAACACGCCAAAAGCTCTCCCCAAAGGTACGAACGGATTCCTTACATCTATTCCTACTTATCTGAAGATCGTCGAGGCTGATTGCTGTTGGGGAGGTTAAGCTAATTAATATCATAACCCATAGCCCAATCCCCCGACTCTTCATCAACTCCACTTTCTCTTCACGTAAGTACTCTTCATTTATTAATTATCTATTACATATCAGATAAGTCAGACTAAACGCTAACGGTTCAAACAGAAGATGACGCTAGACTTGCTGGATATGCACAGGAAATCCTTCGGGAGATCCTCGGCCAGCTGGACTACGAGACCCTCGTGTTCAGTCTGCCCCTCGTCTGCCGCCTCTTCAACACGCTGCTGGCCGCGCCCTCTCTCGTCTCGATGAGATCAGGTTCCGCACCACACCGTCCCCTACCACCCCGGCCAACCTTGGAGTCCGCTCACATAACCGTCCACCGTTCTTTAACAGGGTGGTCCTCCAGGGCCTCGGCAACCTCCTCGAGAACGCCGTCCTCGAACACAACAGCGTCCCGCTAGTCAACACCCCAGTCTGGGACGAAGCCGCCACTTCCCCCGCCGTCTCCGCCATCGCCGTGCGCGGTAACTGCTGGAACCGCTTCATCATGAAGAAGGCCCCAGTTACCGTCGGTGATGTGTTTACCCGCATCATCGAGCGTCACGCGGAGTCTCATAAGTACTCCGACGCCGCGATCGCTCGCATGTCGTATATCCTGCCGCTTCCTACTCCGTTTACCTATATGGGTATGGAGGAGAAAGTGAGGGTTGGGAAAACTACAGGTTGGTAGCGTATCTCATCCTCAAGGACGACGAGCCGACTTCGGATGAGGATGGCGCGGCGGAGGAGTGAGCTGGCACCGGCGTTTCTCTTCCCTTTGCCCCAGCCTCCCACCCCCCTTTTACTCACTACACAAAATGCATATACTCGCGGATCGGAGCTTCCTTCCCCTTTCATTTGATTACGGCTTTCCCTTTGTTTTTCCTGTGTTTAGTTTATTTGGGTTAATTTGGGGTTTTTGTTTTCTTATGTTCCTAGTCGATTTGGGTCGGATTGGGCTAATTTGGGTTTCTTTATTTTATCCTGTATCTCTGGTTCTGTAATTTCCTATGTTCTTTTCCTTTGTTCGGCGTTTGGGTCTTCATCTGTTAAATGGTTAGTTTATAATATAATATTTTACAGTCAAAGGCCAGGCAACGTCCTGCGCCGATATCTCTCATCACTAAGTCGAATATCTAAATGTTCTAACAGTAACAGTATTCATGTAGACGGGCGAGTCCACGACAATCGTCAAAGAAGTATTTCATCACACCATATCCTCCTACTAGACTTAAGGCACCTGTGAACAATACGGTAAAAGTTTTTCTGTTTGAAAACTCACTTTTAGTAATACACGGAGTACAGTGAAGTAATAATGCCATAGAACACCTCTGCGACGCGCCCCGCCCTGCTGTTAGGAAGAGCTTTAGAAACAGATGCCACGTCGTCAAACGCCTGTTTTTTTGTTTCTGCGAAGTCCCTCAAGGGACGTGTTATCCGGGGCGTGCAGCATTTTCATTGTGCAAGATCGCAGGAAATGAGTTCAAGGGCCATTGCTAGGACATCGGCGATCGTCGTTGTATAGCCCCGAGACGCTCAAAACGGAAACGAAGGCTTTTGGGATCTACTGCATGAAGGTGTTTACCCCTAAGCCAAATTCTAATTATTCCGTCATGTATTATATCAATGCAATAAATTCTTCTTAGCAGGAACTGAAGAATAGGAAATTTAAAAAGGACAATACTCACAAATTGATTACATCCGGGCCTTTAAACGCTTCTGTTGATTTTCTTCAATAGCTTTTACTATCCCGGCTGTTCTATACTTCAAAACAGCTCGTCGAGATCTCACGTAAACCGGACTCGTCATGATCGATGCTCATACGAATCGACCGGAATAGTTCGCAGATCGCGAGCATTATCGAGAAAGGGCTGCTGTCAGCCGGTGGGATCGGCTAAGGTCTATTCGTACAGGTATCTGAATCCCTTGCCGGCGAAGGACGGGACGGCTTTTTTAAGAAGTGTATTTCCAGAACTCAAGCTTTCTTCCCCCAAGAGACGATGAGCAGATTTCACCTGGGTGACTTTTGGGGTGGCTGGATCGAGAGACTGCACTGCTCAGTCTATCTAGTCCGAAAGTGAGTGAGGTAATATTTGCAGACATCGGCTGAAAATCAATGACAAAATGACAAATTCATGTGATTTAGCAAGAATCCCATGTCTAGATTGTAAGACTATTCCTTTTAACAAAGTTTACTGAAGCATACAGTGAATCAGTAGCCTAAAATATATGTCTCTCGTCTCCATCTTGGATGTATGTCAGAAACGCAAGGTTCCGGGCCGCGGTGGATATCGGGGATAATTTTGTCTCTCGTTATTACAATAACCATATTTAATACCAACTAAGTTAGCGATCCTCTACATGGTCTGTGAAAATCTTCAGGCTAGAATATAGAGCACTCCTTGTGAAAATCTCCAAGCTAGACTATAGAGTATTTGAAAAAATCGGCTTATATCCGTTTATGCAGATAAGCAGCTTATAGATAACCAATGGAAACCCTGGAAATTTTGCTGGCAAATGCGTTATATGCTATAACGTCGTCGTGATCTACATAAAAAAAGGAAAGGCAAGTGGACCAGATATCCGACAAGTTTCCTGCAAGATTTACTTATAAAGGAGATTCCTTGCATGGAACAAACTTGCAACTACTCCTTTTCATATTCGCTCTTCAAAATCTGGGCGGGTCATGGCACCATGGTTCCTGGACTCCACAGTTGATTGAAAATCCCTGTTTTCTGCCCACGCCGTAATCACCAGCTCTTATGGGCGTAGGCAAAACGATAAACATGGTGCAGGTTCACTGTGAGCCTCTAATAATTCTCATGCTTTCTGTCTATTCCCATAGCGTGATAATCGGGATAACTGAAGTATTATTACCACTTTCTGTTAAACCCCGCCGTTTTATTATTATTCCGCCGTTCTTGTTTTCATGCAAATTTTTTGTACCGGGATTGTCCATGGATTTTAAGTCAAATAATCCCGGCCATAGGGTATTGGTACTGGCGGAATATCGATTTTGCGGAGGTTTTTGACTCGTAGTTCTGTGTCGCTATCGGCCGGTAGCCCTACCTTGCCAGGGATGTCGTTTGCAAGGCAGCCACTTTTAGTCCGCCATGGTGGATCCGGGGGGTGAGGATTTACAGTGTACTACTGCAAACGGAAGGAAATAGAAATAGACCTAATATTAAAATGGATAAGGGCTTTTAGAGAGTTATAATACGGGAAGGGCGTGTTTTTTTTATCTGAAAGGTAACGTCGCGAGGCGAAGCGCGAAAGCGCAAAGCTCGGGAGGAGTCTTGCTTACTTCCAAGCTTGAACTAGCACTATATCAGGAATATGGTAATATTACATGTTTAGAAATGTATATATATTTTTAGATAAGGAAAAAACGAAAGTGTCAATGAAGCTAGCGTAGGCAATTTGGAATCGGCCGATTCCCGTATACAGCAGCTGTATATGGCGTTTTACTGTGACATATGAGAAGTTTGCTTGCGCTTGTAGTATTAGAAGTATCTCTAAAGAATTCTTAAACCGTGAAGAAAAATATTGACATTTGAAGAAAACTTTCAATATATAAAGGGTGATAAACACACTCCGAGGAAGCGGTTCGACCTAGACACAAATTATATCTCTCAATTTCATCGCTGTATTGTACCTTGGATCGCTGTCTCTCTAGGTCTCATATACCGAAAAAATGGCACCGACGGCCACTAGACCTTTGTATACAATGGCAACAATGCCCTTATAGAAAAAGAATCCACAAAACGCGAACTAGTACCAACAACTTCACCTAAAAAGGACAACATCTCCTCCTTCCAGCCGTTCGACATTGTCAACTCCATCATCACGTTTAAGAACCAACACCATCAGTTTTGGTGGGACAGAACAGGCTCCCAGCTTGCTGAACTATTAAAGTACGCCGGATACGAAAAGTCGGAGCAGTATACGGAATTACTTTTCTACGGACTACACGTTATTCCCGAACTTGGTCCTTCACCAGATAAAGATGGGTATTTGAGGTGGCGGAGTCCGCAGACGCCCGATGGTACGCCGATCGACTTGAGTTGGGAGTGGGGGCTCGATGGACGAGGTGTTATTAGGACTTCCTTCGAACCCATCGGACCTAATGCGGGAACAGAGATCGACCCATTCAATCGGTACGAGACGGATGCATGGATTAAACACCTCGACAGTCAGGGACTTGTGGCGAGCCTGGATCTAGAGTGGTATAATCACTTCATGAAACATGTACTGCCGGATGATCTTGAAAGGGTACGGATGACGGATAAACTCAACTTCGAACTCGCACCGAACGCCGGAACATTTGTCACACGTGATATCGGAGGAGCGGACCGATCGTTAAGCTTTACATTTTCCCGGGACTACGGGCGCAGGAATTGGGTATATCGAACCTGGAGGTTGTGATACGAGCTATTAAAGCTCTTCCGGCGCAACAGTACGAATCGCTTAATCCGGAACCGATGCTGGACTACCTCCGCGAAGCTGCACAGAAGTGGAAGATGGAAACGGGTATTTTTTCGATCGATCTTATTTCACCGAAGGCGTCAAGAATAAAACTGTACACCCGCGCACCGAATACGACTGTGGAATACCTCATCGACGCCCTAACCCTTGGTGGACGGTACGATATAAACTCGTACAGCGAGAGCGTACTGAACGATGTCAAAGACTTCTGGAGGATTTTCATCGGCGATGCGCCCGCGGAACTACCATCTGGTGGAGAGGAGCGTGCAGGACCGGGCTTTTACTTTACCATCGGCGCTGGAAAGCCTGCTACGCCGAAGGTTTACATTTCTCCGATTTCGTTTGCGAGAATGATGCGGAGGTGCTCGCGAGGTTGCGGCGGTACTTTGAGACAAGGACGGATAGCAATAGGGAGCTAATGCTGAGCCAGATGGATAATTACGAGAAGGCGCTGAAGAGTATTTAGTAAGTATCACATACTGTTTATCTATAAGAAAGGAAAACACGGTTGCTGACAATGGATCGCAGTGGAACGAAACTATTAGAGGACCGCGTCGGCAGTCATTTTTACGTTAGCTGTGCCTTAGCAAAGGATTCTCTGAGAATCGTAACGTACTTGTGCCCCAGCTTTAACGTTGGATTGGGGATGGACGCCATTAAAACACGCAAGGGTCTCGCTGTAGACTATTAGAAAATTTTTGATTTCATCTCAATTAGTAGCTAGCATTATTTTCAAATTACGGCTTGCGTGCAAAAAACATGTACTAGATCTGGATTTTTTTTTTTTCTTTCACTTCGCAGCTTTTCGTTTTCTGTGTGCGCTAGATGTATAAATAATAATAAATACAAATTGCTTTAATACTACATAGTACATTCTTGATCTTTTATGTATCCATATACATTTCGTTATAAAATACCAAAGAGAGATCTTTTCCCGAGCTAAAACTTCATATTAAAATAACTTATCTTTAGGGATACTAAAACCCAATATCTCCAGGCGAACTTCGTCCGCGGATCATACTAATCCCTTACCGCATCCGTCCGATTCGTAAAGAGCAGATCCCCAGGTGTCTAGACATACCGGAGGTTATAAAGTTCAAAAAATTCGTCATGCATTGAAAATGATTGCTAACATTTTTATTTCTCCCCTCGAACCCCGCGCGCATTTGCATTAAGTCTAAAGGGTAATTGGTGCCGGAATAAGAGGACAATCCGAGTAGTTTATCCGTCTTGGAATCTTGCCTTTGTTACCGGTATAAATGGTTGTGATGGGCGACGGCGCCGATCTCCGGAGGAGAGGGGATGTATGGAGAAGTAATATTGAACATGCCGGTATTGTAGTAGGGGCCTTGGAGGTAAGAACTTTTTACTTTTAGTTCCCATGAAGGTCACTCCGGGACTTTATGGGCCCTACCACTACACATACAGCCAGCTCAGGGCTCCTTTGGATATTCCGGAGAGTCGCTTAGGCAGATACTTATAGGAAGTTATTTATTGAGCTGGCACTTTGTAGCTAGCTCATTATTAAAAGAATCAGTCTGGAGCATTTCGAGATGCAATTCCGTGTCACGAACACCCCTTTCACAACAAAACCAACTACACAATAAAGAAAATCGTACACGCACGACCTTCGACGAAGCTCCAAACGCCGAGCACTCTCAATTTGGCAGTAAGCAAGGGCTAAAACCTCTATTTATCTTCAAAGATTCTTTTGCGGAGAAGAGTGAAATATTTGTTTCTAATCAGGAAACCAAAAAAAGAAAAACACCTCACCATGTACATTACGTCAATCACCACCAATAATTTATATCACCACTATTACAGCTCTTTCTATTTGAATACTTACATAAACTCCATCCTATAGGCTCTAGTACTTATATAATACGTAATATATACGACAAAGAGAGCGTCATCGTATTCGAAATTAGAAAGTAATCGTTTTATCAGATACTAAACGAAACACAAATTAACTCCATATATCCCGATCACGATGTAAAATTTCAATCCCCAGTTATTTGAGACCCCTCGTTCTACTTGTTCTCTTACTCAGAGAAAAGACGATACTGCCCCTTGGAATCTACTCGCGCCATCCTTTGAGTCAGATAACAGTCTGAAAGTCTTCTCTGGAAAGGATATTCCTACACAAAAGGAATTCTCTTATTTCGTCAATGAGATGTGCTATAGCGTGCTCCAGTATACATAAAGATCAAGATCGTTTGATACATTCGCCGCAGCGTGATTCTTGTATAGAATCGAGCGTCATTCTCGAAATACGATAATTGCACCCATACAGTAACATGTTCAAATAAAAGGGAGTTTGATAATCGTCCCCTGCGAAAAATCTTGATGAACTGATACATCATTCTCTCCGAAAGATCTCGATGAACCGATAGCTCTCGAGCATTCGCGTCGGCTGATACAGTAATTTCGTTAAGTGTCGAGAAGGATAAGAAGCATTGCAGCTTCTTCATACGAAGCCAAATGTGACGATCGGACTGCATCCTTCTCCGCATACGAAGCCGAACGTGAAGATACGACTGCGCCTTCTTCGCGATAGAAAACCGCACGTGAAGATCGTACCGCACATTCTTGCCATAGCAAACCGAATGTGACGATCGTATTACATATTGTCATAATAAGAAGCCAGCAGTGGTAGCTCTTCGGCGAGGGTGCATTACCGCTACTCCTAGATAACACATCTAAGCCCGAATTTAGCAGCCGTAGGAAGAAATGTTTGTCGTGAGCTACTAAATACTGTAGAGAAGGAACCGGCAGCCGTTAGTATAAAAAACCGCTTTTTGCGCCTCAATCTGACAATAGGTCAGCAGAAGGGATTACAATCATCATTAGCAAAGCATTACAACCGTTCCATTATCACCGTGTCACAACATGGATTCATAATCACGAACAAAGCGCAAGAGGCGATAGCGGACACATTTCATTTCGTCGAATCCACCGATATGAGAGGAACGCCGATGTATGGCGAAAACCCCAATTTGTCGTTCAAACTATTGAGAGGATAGTGGCAATCAAGTCGACCCAGTTTCCATAAAGGCTTAGACAGGGAGACAGTTTGAACCCTCGAAAATTGTCGTCACTTATCCTATACATTTGAACGTTATGATGAAGCATACCGGCAGGCGGTAACCTACCGTGCGCAGTACACGCACCGGGGATCTGCCCCTACACGAGGATCGGAAAGCTTTCAAAGATACAAGCGACTTGAGCGGTAGTAACGTATACTATTCATCAACATTCATAATAAGGCAAGCATCTTAATTATAATTATCATCTAGGTCATCATCTATAACGGAATGATAAAGCTTCAGGAGAAGAAGTGTAACCAGGCTTTGGAGGGTACCACACCAATGAAACATGCTTAATATATACCTCTTGTTTCTAGCTCAAAATCATAAAAGCTTTCGTAGGAACATCTAGACTAACCTATCGAAAAACGACACGCTGAAGACAGTCACCGATACAATGCTGTAAGCCGCCATATTCTCCGTATAATACGGCTTTGCGTTGAGGCGCGGAGAATCGGATACGCAAAAAGGGTCGGGCTTTCTCTAAGCCTAAACTGATAATGGTGATGTTTTGAGACCCGCAATGTCTCCAAAAGACGATAAGAATTCTCTGAAGTGTCGCGGAATCATATAAACTTTCATGGAAGAACTGCGCTCAATACTCTATCTGTCCGTCGTCAATAGGCATAAGGCCACTGAACAACCGCCATAAAATGTGAAAATGAAAAATTACCTGCCTCCTAGCATACAATCCGTATCCACGCTACAAAATCTCGCGTGCTAAATTCCTTCTTCCAAGCCTATAGCCCCGTATATAATTTTTAGCTTGGATACTAAGTACTACCCTCATAATAAGATAGATTAATAAGGTCCTCAGATTAAGTCGATTAACCACCAAAATACGCCACGCTAAAATAGCACCAACATGATATCTAGATCCGTCGAAGACCCGTGAGAGCAAACAGCTAGAAGATAATAGTATTTGCGTACATTGAGTACCAAGTATATTTGCAATAAGCGCGTGCGACCTTCAAATCAAGTGACTTGGTCGGTCAGCTTAACCTGTGATCATGAAGAATGAAGAATTTGTGCGATGTGATGTCTGACATGCATAGAACGGACACGCGCGACTATATAGCTTTTCGACGGAACACTTTCCATATTGTACGAGCTCTAAAAGATTTTCCATAGGATCTTATTCATTGCAGGTTGTCCCTTAGATTGTTTGTACACAATAACCCAATAGGCTTCTCTGTATACGGTGGATAAAGATCTCGCAAATTTCCAGATGTATTGATTTACCACAAAATTGATGCTGGTTCACCGTCCTTCGTGGACCAAAAGAAAATATCCGCCCCAGCAGATTTAGTACAATATACTACGTCGTACAGTTTAATACGAAGAGAAAATTACCACTTCAGTACCTTGCCAACCAACTGCCACCATTTTATTTTCGAATTCTCAATATCTCATAACATAATGATCATCCGAGAGACTTTTGAGAAAAGGACATTCGCAAACAGTATTTCCGCAATCATCGTTCTAGCATCCTTCGGATAGAGTAGCTGAAGTGGGATATCATAGACAACCGCATGAAACTGTTTCATGGCTATGTTCATGGAATAACGAAAAATCTATAAAATAATAGGCCTCTTCAGGGGCTTGCAAGTGCTACCAGGCACGTACGGGAAACAAAAGTATAACTATTGGAGCATAGGAACAAAGACTCTACATCCACACGTAAATCTCTAACATGGGTATAAACAAATCTTGTAGAAACAACATACGCTCAGCTAAGAGCCGACGATACAAACTAAAAATACTAAAAGTTTCATCCTGATCAAGGTACCAAGTCACTCCGACAAACCAAATGAGAATGATTCATAACCGAGTCATGCACTTTCAAATGGTCAAATCTCTTCATGATATGGACGATGTGATTTGGTTTATCTTTCAACTTCAGGCCGCATACCAACTCCAGGTAAGTACCAATCCAGGCCTTTTTTCTCCATAGATCTTAAACCTTTTATCGGGAAAACTCGTGACGTCATTTGAGGTCCATATCCTAAAATGCTTCGATGCGAAACCCCTATCGGATATCTTTCACCCCATGAAAGCAATTTTTTTATAAATCACCCTTGGTGGTTACATCGAGAGTTCTTGTCTTAAGGGGATTCTCAGCCACGTGTAAAGGCAGCTAACTAGAAGACGATCAATCTCAACTACTATCCGCCATTAATGCATAGGTGGCAGATATATCTCGAAAAGGTCCATAATTCACTGCTTCCCGAAAAAGCTGTATACAAAGATATTCTCAACGACTTGAGTGAAACCATCATAAAGTTTCACGAAACGCAAACGTTTGATACGAGCAACGTCGATTCTCAAGGACGTCTTGACTTATAACAGCGAAGAAACAAAGACGTCCAGACGTAATATACCCGAACAAAATTCCCAAGCATAAGTTTTATCCAAACTCCAAGCGAAATCAAACCGAAGAAAGCTCATTTCAGACGTAGCCGCTCATAAAATATTGTTGTATTTTACGGAGTATAAGAAGAAACCAGAATAGTAAGCAGGCAAATCTGTACTATATGCATATATGTTAATCACTAGAACTATCGGATACTAGTATAGCGTAAATTACATAGGAAGCATACATTCAAGATTTCCTTATTTCTCTCTTTCTTTCTCAGTGTCAAAGTATTGCCGAGTGGGCATCACTTAGAAGTCTCATCAAGCCTCTTGTCATATACTAGGAAGACGATAACCGGTCTCCTCCCAGCAAACCATTTAATCTCAATTTGCGTAGGCCACTGTTTATACTTCCTCGGTGAATAAATCAATCTATCCGATATTCATACATAATTGCAAAAACACAAGTGATATTCCAAGAGCAAGCGCAATTCTATAACTCTTAAAAGTTCTCCGTGTCCAACATGAAGACGGCACCATCATTGAAATTGTTGCTGAATCTGAGCTCAGCAAGCGCAGGGCAAATATCGCGAGACGACTATTCCGGCCTAATCCGCTACTTATGAGGCTCACCACAGCCGCCACTCTGCCAGCGATCACAAAGTCGATGAGGAATCTAGCGCTGTACAATAGATATATCTCATCTCCAAAAAAAAAAAAATAAATAAAAAATACACGCTGATAGGCTACAAAAACGTATACATTCCATTTACTGTCTCATGATATCGCACTACCAGGAATCCCTATACTGACTCCCGCGTCACAATCCCTAAAGACAAGGTTTCCCAGCATTGCGGGGGTTTAAAGCTCCTTTCCCTTTTAAATCGTATAATTTCGATTCGGACCGATCAGATGGCCTCTCCTAGCACCTTGGCGATGTATCTATCCAATCATAGTGCTCTCTTAGATCTTATCTTATCTCCATATCTCTTAGCAAACCATCATCCGAAGACCCCACGCGACACGAAAAGAATGTTATTGTTTATCGGCTGCCTACTACGTAATTCACGAATTAATCGACCTCCTCATTTAAAAGCCTCCAACTTCCCCTCCCCTCGTCCTCGTCCTCGTCCTCTCTCCTCCTTAAGATCCTACTCCATACCGACCGCAATGCCTGACAACGATCCTTCCCAGAACGACCCTCTCCTCCACGGCATCTTCCACCAACACCGCGAAGACCACGAAATCTCCGCCGACGTCGCCGCCGAAGAGTCTCGCTTCTCCCGCTACTCCCACCGCGTCTCAACCTACCACAAAAAGCTCCGGCGCTTTACATCCTCCAAGCTCTTCCACCGCCTCGTGCTATCGCTCGTCATTATCGACACTTTGCTCGTTATCTCGCAGCTCCTCCTCGACCTATTTATTTGCGAAGCTAAGCACCCTGCGGACAATAACCTCGGCGATGTCGATTCTCCGTCGCGGCACCGCATGAAGGTGGCGCTGAAAGCTGTCGAGGAGACGAGTTTCACGATCAGCTGCGTCTTCGTTGCGGAGCTGAGCTTGACGCTTATAAGTTTTGGGTGGGTGTATTTGAAGGAATGGATGCACGTTGTCGACAGTCTCGTTATTATTGTGGGTTTCGCGGTCGACGTTGCGCTGAAGGGACCGGTCGAGGAGGCGGCGAGCTTGTTGGTTGTGCTACGGTGAGATTTCCTAACGTTTTTTGTGGCAAAGTGATTAATATACTAACGCTGTATATAGACTCTGGCGCATCGTCAAAATGGCCGAAGAAGTCGTCGTCGAAGCAATGCAGGAGGCGAATGAGGCATTCGAAGCTCTCCAGGAGCGTGTGGACGACCTGGAGAAGCAAAATCGCCAGCTAAAAGACCAGCTTAACGATCGATCGGAAGATTGATTATACCAATGACGTAATTACGCGTCTAAAAAGAATAAAAACAAACTAGTTCTTTGGAGCATTAGATTAAGCGGCGTCGGGTTCGGTTGCTGGGATATTCTTATTCAAGATTGACTTTTCATTTTCATTATTTTGCTTAGTGTTTTGGGGCGTCTGTTTTTGCTGGATACCCTCATATACCTTCATATTGCCCTTATTTCGCTTTGCAAATGCTTTTGCATTTATAGAAACCCTCCCCTAAATGTTGTTCTCTTTGAACGCTTCTATGAAGAAACCAGTTCTTTACTCTATTAATACAATTAAGGAACTACCTCTATGTCTCGCTCTATTCTAGTGTTTTACAAAGGAAGTACTCTAAAAGGAAACAAATTAGTATTACTCTATCTCTTTACTCTATTCCATCTCCGCCTCTCCTCCCTGTACATCTCCCTAATCCATCTTCCATTGAATATTAAGCAACGAACCATCCCCATCGTGTCCGCCAAACGCCTCCCACAGATCCAACGTCATATCGACGCTATTATCATTCCTGCTCATATTAGTATCCGCAACCGCAGCCTGCTTAACCTGCCCATTAGGCCCCTTAATACTTATCGTCCTCCCGCACAGCTTATTATGCTGCGACTTCCCGAACTGCTGCATAACGCTAATCGGCATAGCGACCAACGGCATCCAGTCCGGCACCCGTCCTTGAAGTACGTCGATAAACCACATGAGCCGGAATTGTAGAATTCCTGCCGGGGTCCAGAGGGGTCGCCGAAGCGGAAGATGGAGCCGTGCTGTTGGTTCCATTTCCGGAGCCAGCCGGGAGGTTGCCGGATGGGGAGGAGGGGAGGAGGAGGGTTACTGCCGCCGTTGGGATTGGAGCATTGGCCGCTGCGGCAGATGAGGTCGTCGGAGCAGTCGTTTTCGTTTCCGCAGGGGCTGCCTTCGCAGTGGCCTTCCCAGGAGCAGCGCTTTAGGAGGACGGAGGGGTTTGCGGTGCGGGGGAGAACGGCAGCGTTGGCGATGCTGGCGGCGGCGGAGAGGAGGAGGATGTTGGTGAAATGCATGTTTTTTGTTGGTTTATTCAAAGGAATGTGCTGGTTATTTGTAAAGGAGTGTGTGGTTGCTATTCAAGGGAGTATAGATTGCTTTAGATTAAGGAGCGGATATGTTAACACGAGGAAAAGATAATCCGAATGATGACGGAGAATAAAGGTAGATGAAGTAGGAGGGAATGGCTTATTATATACACGAGATTTCTCATGGCGATTCCACCGCGACGAATCCGGCACGTATGAACAGGAGTCATTCCAGGAAGGTGGCCACTACGAATGCTTCAAGAACATTGTAGGCCGCGAATTGCGAAAAGATGGTCTGACGATGTGAGATTGGTCTCTTCGGAGGATCTCAGGATCATGAGTTATTTTGATATCGTAGCACGAGAAACACCCATACTATTCTGGACGAGCGAAGCATCGTGATATTAATTTTGTTGCTTTGTCAGATTTCATGGGACGATATCGGCAGCACCGGTTCACTAAAGACGTTGTTTAAAGAATTACTTCCATCATAAAATCTATTATCATGGGTTGCAACTCTTCTCCTCGTCATAAACCGTAGTTTAAATTTCTAAAGGATTAAAAATCACGTTAAGATTGGATGAACAGGGTACTTTCGTCTCGCTCGACCCTCCCAAGCCATGTTCCCCTTTCAGAGATTACTCAAACAAAAAACATACGTTGGTACCTTGCATACTCCTAACACGAATCGTAGTATTAGTTTCTGGCCATTTATATTATACTATTCCGTTTTCCTTAGCATGTCCTTGTTTCGTTTCTGACTAGACAAGGATGCCCTTGTAGATTATCGAGAGATTCGTAAAGTTTTACCTAAAAACGATCCTGGACCTAGAGAAAACGTGTTTTTCTGCGATATTTTTGTGCAACGGAATAACATGGAGTAGTGGCCGCAGCCCTGGTGCTCGCAGGGAACACAAATGAACGAATGAATAGAATAAGCCTCAAATTAGAAATTTTATAGTGTTATGCCTAGCTAGCTTTAAACCCCAAGGAGCTCCGCGATATCGGATGAGAAAACAGTAAATAGTATTTTATTTTCCTTGTAAAGCGTTATAGCTATTATTACTCGAATAACTATTAAATTTTAGACGTTGAGACGTGCATGACGCCGGCGGTGCGTATTTTCATCCGATCGGAAAATAACTGACTTGCAGGTTTAACTAGTCCCGGGGATTTAAGCTTCTGCAAATTACCCTCCGCGTTTCACCGGGTATTAACCCACATCGTCCCGTCGAAGTCGGTCGTCTAGCGATTCAGGATGATTTAAATTTACTATCAGAAGATGTTTTTATCATTACGAAGGGTTATAAAGGATATAATTAAATACCTTCCAGGTACGGAGAAAAGCTGACAGCGTCAAGGGTTGAATTTATATGCCCACGTTCTTGTTTTAGGTTGGGATGCAAGATAGCCGACTGTATCTTCAAAATATTTACACGGTACAGAAGACCAAAAAAGAGGCTTATTTGAATAGATATAAAGCGTATCTTATAAAGATCACAAAGAGGCACTTGCAAACCCTGGATAGTGAATAAGTGTATTAAACAAATATTGAATGATTTCTACCTATCGTTTCGGCGGAATGACTGTTGTTCTCAAATCCCTGCGTGCTTACGCCAAGGCTCCCGATTCCAATTTCCCATTTAGCAGAAGACAATAAGTATATCACCAATATATATATATATATTTTTGCCTTGCGGCATTCGGTTATTTTCGAGTCAAATGACTTGTATCTCATGGGACGGGAGATTGATAAAAGTGGATAATTTTATTGGGAAAACCAAGCCGTGGGTTTTCTTTATCGTATATAAGAGATGTGGGTTATTTTCAGTCGACAAACGTGGCAGGTGAGATTGCTATGTTCCATCCGATTCATTCTGACGGCAATGGTAGGGAGGAAACGAATTCCGTTTCTTTCGCTTTTTCTGTATAGGAGAATTTGCTCCCCGTTCACGATACTTAAAAATGAGGCTCAAAATCATAGCTACTGACGAAAATATAAGAATAAGCTGACTCTATAATTCTTATCATTCAACGTGGCTTTAGAGTATTGTGAGGAATATACGTATAAAATACTCTAAATATTGTTATGAATCCTTTGCGGAGTATATAGCAGACTTGCGCTGGTTGTAAACTACGTTCGCGGCTTGTACTACGTGATCTGGTCCCTACGAGAACCATACTTCAATTTGAGAAATAAAATCGCGAAGACTTTCCCTTGCGATTTTTAATATGGTGAGATTTGTCATATTTTGGTTCCATTATCGCTAGTATGTCTTCATATTCTGTAAGAAATTCCTTTTTGCTGGGCTCGCATATGGCTGCCTTTTTGCCTAATGTTTTAATTTCCATTGTGCAGAATAGTTGATGTTATATAACTTGTGTCAGGCTGAGTATTGTGCCTAAATCTGAGGTTTTTTAGAGCCTCGGGGTATAAATTACTGTGTCCGGGTAGCGAATCGGGCTATTTTTAGGTAGCGTTTATTGATTTGATGATACGTCTATCAAAATCCTACACAAGATCTCAATCATGGTTATTCTGAGTAGTCTCGAGAGCATTCGTAAAAATTTCAATTTGGTGCTCGAGTTGGAGTTTCAAAGGTGTCTTTAACACGACCTTATCACGTCGAGCAGCTATGTCTTCAAAAGTCTAGAGTGTGTAGCCTTATAAGAAAGGAGGTATAAAGTCGAACGCTTTGGCGAAAAAGAGTTTCGTGTTTTTATCAAATAAAACCAAGAATGCCTGACTATGAAAGGTCTGCGTGACGCCAAAATTATGGCGTCGTTATCGTCGAGGTTCTCAGTTCCTCCCCTACCGATCGTTTCCAATATGTTACCGGCGACTTCGTCGGAAATTCTTTAAGATTCTGTCAGAGAAAATTACACTATTTACAGCACACGTTTTGGCGCGTCTCGGTACGTATAGTGGCTTTGCGGTAGCTAGCGGATCCCATTCATATTTTTAGAACTCATACAATCGACGATTATGTATCACGCACTCCTAACTTTATGGCCTTTTTCCGAACTTCTTCACGTAATAGCGTGTGGACATATGATAGCGTTTCTGGCAAATTGCGTATCGTACGGACTTCATAGGCTTCGCGTCGCTTATCGCGAGCCTAAACTCTTCGATAGTGCCGAAGATTGGGTTTGTGAGGGCTGCCTTAATATCGCTGTATCCAACACTCCCAGCACAAGTATTTACCTGATTTGATTGCCTAGCAGTGGTTGTAAGAGCCTAGAAGCAATCATACGGTTCAAAGAGTATCTTTGAAGAAGTTCACCTTCGTGTTTCGCTCTCTACCTGAAAGTTCGGATTTCAAAGGTCTATGGGTGGAATCGTCACGACGAAAGCTATACGACGTCCGAGCAAATCTAACGGTTTACTGAAATTATCCGGTGGCGGTCAGTGTTCTTTGGTTGCGCGGTGTCGTTCTTCGCATTCCTCGCCCCCCCCCCCCCCCTTTTAAAAGGGTTGTAGTTTTATGTTAGGTTGCGACTCCATGGAGGTACTGCAAAACTTTTAATCTTGAGATGAAGCGCAACACAATATCGTCAGTCAATGATTTCTCGCGAATATATAGACAGTTGGCGCTACGTTCTGGATTAGTCTCGTTAAGATGGGCAATTTTTTGCACCATTGTGGTTGTACGATGTGTTCCGAATATTCGTTTTATCTGAGGAAGCAAATACATATGAAACTACGTCTGTTCTAGGAGAATAGTATGGAACGCAATAGTAAATTATTCTTGATTTTTGCCACGTTGGAAGTGCTTAATATCCATTTTCAAGGTCTCTACCGCGATTATGTTAATTGACGTCGCGGCAGTATGTGACAGTGCATTCCAGTACCCTTTTCTGACCGCGTCCTTCAATACGATGTATGTGTCTACTTATGTCGCGTCGCCTACGCGTCTTTTATCTCAAGAAAAGCTTAAGAGTTCGTGACTGTTGCTAATTTTCCTCCTTCGAAAAGCGTATGCATTCGGGACTACCCCGGCTTTTACTTTCCGAAAAATCATTCAGGTTATCAATTGCTATCCTTTCCCGGAAAACTCTATAAGTTAATAGCCGCTGCAGGTTTTTACTTTAGAAAGTCGTATACTTTAATAATGATTGCTGTACGACATTCCTCTCTAAAGGGGTGTATGCGTTTGGGACCGCTGCACAAACAACTACCCGTATGCATCGCGTACTGCCGCCGAAAAACTTTATCTGTATACGTAGTCGACAGCGTCTTAAATCGCTACCTGTATGTGTTGCTTTCTGTTACTGGGCAGAGATGCTAAATATACCGTTAGAATGGCAGTGTATAATTTGTTTTGTGTCTTATAGTTGAATATCGCATTTTTCTAGCAGCAAGTTTTACTATTCCGGATCGTCACTCCCTTGTTTTTGGCTTTATTTCAATTACGCTATGGGTATCGCGACACCACTTATTTATAGGATCAGGATATAAAAGAGATACGAGAGGATACATTTCAATTCCTTGTGCTGACACGTGCCACGTAGTGCGGTGAGCTATATAACCTGACTCCTCGTCTTATAGTTGCGCACAATATTCGTTTGGACAATAATGAAGTGTGTTAAAATACTAGGCTATTATTTACGTGACACGTCCTGTCGATTCATAATACCGGCCCTGGTTGGATTTAATTTCCCTAAAATTTGTGCGATCTATCGCGTCGATGTCTTCTGGCGAAAGTTGAATACAATGTCACTGGAACGCACTGGACAAGACTAAAAGTCACTACCTATTGATGACCATTTTATCCAACGAATAAACGGCTCTCTGCTTCCACAGACCTTTAGTACTTTACGAATCTGCGTGCATTTCGGCCCGGAAGGCCTTTAATGCAATTACCACACGGCAGGTCTCATACTTCCCTAA
Source organism: Pezizomycotina sp. ARF18 (assembly GCA_002224055.1). NCBI lineage: Eukaryota > Fungi > Ascomycota > Pezizomycotina sp. ARF18. The sequence goes on along the minus strand of AZLU01000007.1, from coordinate 301,320 downwards.
TATAGAGGCGACCGCGCGATTGTGTGAAGATTGTTCTATATATTTATACTACCAAAAGTCCTTTGGCGATTTGGAGCGGCTAATCCTATGATGATTTCAGCTCCAAAGATAATGTTAGAATTATGAACGTCGCGAACGCTGTCAGCACGACACTGATGCGGTAGCGTGAGATGGGTATCCTTAATGTGGATTCCTTAATAGAGGTTTTATCAGCGTGATCGGGTTCTACGATCTAGAATTATTCATTATCACGCATGAGGTCTTATGTGTCCACGGTGTCTTTTCCCTAAATTCTCTGCCATCCGGAAAATGAGATCGCCCGTTTATGTACGGACGACTCTCAGCAGTATACGATGTACAAAATATTTGAACACCGTGTGGTTCCCAGTTATGATTATTTTATTGGTTGTTGACGGTGTTGATAAGGTGATTCGTTGTACCTCTCTAACCCGAGAAGGCTGAATTTCTAAATAATCGTTTACCTTCTTGCGACCCTGGTGTTAAAGCATCGTACTTGTAAACAAGGATACAGTAGTAGTGGATTAGGACGCGAAGTGGACGCTTTTGCTGTTGAATCGAATTATGATGTTGCTGGTTTTTTGTCCTTGTATCCCCGGGCTAGATGTAGCTTGATTGTATTCGAAGGCCTTGAGTAGTGATTATATCAAAAGAAACTACTGAGAGAAAAAAAATTTTTTTTGCTGGAAAAGACCTTGAACACAAGGGAAGCGTACGGGCAGGCTCTGACTGAGCTCGCGATCTTGTCAAATGTATAGGCTGCTAACAAATTATTGGTACCAGGGCTTTTCGCACATCAGATAACACTGGTCTCGGCTTTACAACAAACAAGTACCAAAATAGCAAACGCGTCTATTAGGTATAAATCATTCATCTAAAATCGATCAGCATAGACGCGCCCTGCCATGCTGACTTTTCAAACTTCGTTATACAGAAAACTTTCAGGCTCAATCATAGTTCCTTCGTTTCATCTCCATCACCGGCCTTCTGGATGACTCATAAGAATCTATCGACCAAGATCGTCATACTATATCCGTCATACTCTTACCACTAGCAGCCGTCATGGATCTTACCACAACATTACCGCCATCTACCTTGCCTGATAATGGCTCGCGACTATCTATACGTTCACTCTCTACCTCCGCAGATAGCTTAAGTTTCTCCTGCGTTTCACTACATATCGTTGACGCGTCGAGCGTACTCAAACCTGGAATCGCGCGACCGACTAATCTCCTTGCATCTCTCGACAAAACGCTATGGTCGGTAGTATTCCCGTTAACACCGCCGTTGCGTCGCCACTTGCTCCAAGACCGAAAGGATAGAATGTCAAGGGGAAGCTGGACCGCGGAGATTGGTCAGGTTTAGAACCCGAGCGGAGTGTTCGAGTCGACGATACGATGATCGGAAGATTTACGATGACCATCGCCGTGAACTGTGTCGTCATTAGTAAGTTAGCCGAAGATCGCGACAACGAAAAAAAAAAAAAAAAGGGGGGGGGTTAAGGGTAGCAACATTTTCGCGAGTCGACCAAGCAAGCGCGACCGTGACGCTCATATCGTCATAGATGGTCAAGATCGAATAAATACTACGCAAGAAGTGGAATCATTATGATTTAGTATTTCGGAGATCGCAAAAACGGGTAGTATACTAAAATTCACTGGGAAGATTCAAGGTTGGAGTTTGAGAATTTACCATCTCAGTGCAGACACAACAACGATAAAAACGCCGGAGCAGAGCATGAAGAAAATGAATATTTTTCTTTGTTTCCGCAAAGTTAGCTCTCAAATGAATCAGGAGAAATCTGATAATCCAAGGGTCACTGACTTTTGTGTCGACATTCGCGCCTTCCATAAGAGGGTGGAGGAATCGAGAGGATAAAGACATCGGTTCTAGCGTAGTGTTGTTAGCACATCTCGTGAGGCTGAATGTAGGATAAGCGCTTGGCCTTCAGATCGGTTACTGGGCTATAACTTACAGGAAATTGGTGATACCGACGAAGAAGAGGTTCGCTGCTCCAGAAGTACAATCTGTTCATTGAACAAGATTAATCAGAAAATATCCATTTTGAAAACATCTATTTTGGCAAAAGCCTGGCCGCCACTCCCGCTATTGTAACTTACTTCCTGGGCAGGAACGATCTGCCAGTTCCGCTCAACGTTCGAACCACATTTGAATATATTTGTAGAGACGCCTCCAAGAAACGTCGCGCCAACTATCCAGGCTGCGATCGTGACAAGCTTTTCTTGCCGCAGACCCAGTGTAATACGCGAGAACAAGAAAAGCATGCACCCCTTGCAGCTCCAGAGTAGGGTGACCCAGGCCAGCCAGCTGAAGAAGTCAGCAATGGAGCCGATTTTCAAGCGGTGAATCTCGGTGGATGTAAGTTTCTCTGCGATGTCCTGAGTAAGTCCAACATTGCACCCGTAATTGTCGATAATATGGACCGAGGCTACATCGTAGTGAAAGCGACCTGTCATTTCCTCAATTATTAGTGGAGAAATTACTGGAGTGTTCCACAGTTAGAAGCAACTTACGTATGCCACCAGGATAAGATAATCATCCCTTTCCATCCTTTAAAGCCCAGTTGAATAGTCCTTAGGATCACCCGAGCCAAAACGAACACCGAAGCGATTGAGAAAGTGTCCAGTTCTCGATGAGATCGCTACTGAGCACCATTTTACGACGTGTAACGCGAAATCAACTTTGGTTTCTAAGAGGACCTCGTTGGGGTCGAAACTGGCGACAGGGATTTCCAGATGATATATATGCCGATCGAATAGCGCACCAGTGGAAGAGAAGGAAAGCTGTAACATGTCGTTCGCAAGGGTGACGTGACATCCAGAGCCTCTACGGCCAGAAAATCGGGGTCGAAATTTCGTATTTCGGGGGAAAATCCGGGATTGGGATAAAAGGGAAGGCAAAATACGCGATACGCAAGGGGTACCGACCCACAAATATACGTTATCTAGTCCTGGCTTACCCCACAATACCCTATACAACTTCGGTATTACTTTCAGTATTATTTTTCTGGGCGGCTAAATTGGTATTTCCGGTCTCCGCGGGATGAATGAATAAAGAGGAAAACTGAAGAACTGGACTCAAGATCGAAAAAAAAAAAAAAAAAAAAGCCACCGCATCGTATATGCTTACTGGTATTAGTACTAATCCCCACCAGCTGACTATGCGCCTCTGGCAGATAGTGGCAAATAGCCTCGCCTACTGGGAGTCTACGACCCGCACGCGAATCCTTGGCTTTTTTAGGTTAGATTGAAATATCATGATAGATCGGGAAAATGAATTTCCTCTTCCGAACAAGGGTTGCATTCTCAGACAGTGAGTCGTATCTTGAAAAACGCAGACGAGCAGATGGTGTCTCTGTCGTGGGGGAAGCCGATTCTTGCATTGCAGAACAACAGTAAGTAGAGGAGGACTGCAGACGGAAAAATATGATCATACTGAATAGATACTTATGATTTTTCCGTCGGCCCATTGGCCAAAGTGCAAGTGCCTTTTTTTGTGAGAGTTTTAATTATTTTTGGCTTGAGGACTTTGGCAGTTAAGGTCCCCGACTCCCGAGGCGTCGATAAAGCAGATGCCTGAACGCCAAACAATATATGATCATCAAATTCAAGCGAGATGTGCGTAGATCTACCACCTTTTTGCTGTGCCTGCCACTGCCAGGTGCTTGCTCGCCAGGAGCTAGGAGTATTATTGCCAGGAGCTAGGAGTATTATTGTGGGGATCCGGAAGAATGGACGAATCGCATGAGTTTCTCTTGTTTCGAGTGCCTGACTCGACACGAGGGACCAAAATGAGATGTTGCGGATATTTTTCCGTACCTCTCTGGAATAGCTTCGGAGGAACGGTAGCCGGAATATCAAAGCTCTCTGGCTCTTCAATAGCAATTTATATATATAAACAAGGCAATACTGATATACTAATACCACTAAGCAGCGAGGGAAGCATGTGTATATTGCTGTTATATTTTTTTTTATATGCGGCTAAATATTTTGTAAATAATATAATAGCACTGGGCCCAGACCCCCCTCCCTTTGGCCTGCGGCGCTATTTTTTATTTTTATTTTTATTTTATTTTTTTTAAATTAGATGTCACCTGAGGGCTACACCCCTGCACCTCCGCTGTCACTACGCAGTAGTATAATTTTTATATATATTTACTATAGTAATATTATACACCTTTGTGTAATGCTGAAGGTCGCGACCCTTAGACTCCCCTTATACATACATCGGTATACGTCTATCGTTAATTATATATATATACTTCTATTACATATAAATATATATAATTATAAGATATCTAGGGGATTGCATTCCTCGGACCCCCTGCCTGCCTGCGGCACTATGAGTCTGCGACGCGTTACGTGTAGATGTAATGGGGATGGAGGTTTGTTTATGTTTTTCGAGTTTTCATTTTGTGCCAAGCAGGCATGCTTATATCAGAATGGCAGTCACGTGAGCGTCAAAGCTTGGCAAATTGCATGTTTTTCAGCGCTATTGTCAAAAGATAATGCTCGTTCCCCGCAATTATCTCAGGGGTATCATCATTCGTCTGTATTGACATGATGCATGGAAGCACTTTTGTTTTCCTTCGTCTAATATTGTTAGAAATTTTGATGTTCCTCTCTGAGGTACCTATTAAACAACAGCTTTACTTATTATTATTACATAACTATAATCTGGTATTCCACTATTTAGACCAACGATAGCAAAAATATGAGATTGCGCTAGTATCAGTCCATTATATATTTATTAAAGGAATCTGTAATATTGTGTCCCAATACTGTTCAGAATGGTTTTCCACTCGCAATGGGGTTAATATACTCTTATGTGCGACGATTCAGAGCACTATGCGAAATTCTCAATTGATTAAAGTTTTCTTGTATATGAAAGATACTATTCTCTTTGCGTTAACCATAGAATGTCGCCTGTGGAGAAGAGTCAACTAGTGCTTCATTATGAAAAAGTATGAGCGTAATCCTAATTTCGTCTGCGGCAAGTCAACATCTGATCCTATTCCTAGGATGTAGCATGTATCTCTTAGTGCAATTCTAGATATATATTGCAAGTAGCATCCATCAGTGAGCAGCTCGAAATATCCTGCTCGCGTTCCGACATTTACTCATTTCGGCGTCCACTAAAGCTATAAAAATTGAATAAGAAATAGCAGACGTTTAAACAAAATTGTCTCCAGGATTGCACTCGTTAGTTTGTCAAAGGAAAGTTTTGAGGCTCTAAGTGCAAGGCGAACATCACACGGATGGGTTTGTTTGAACTATCACAATGCCTTCGCTCTGTATATCCATTGTGATGGATCTATTAACCCTCGAAGAGCTAAACAGAATGAAAGACTAGGTGTTCGCGTGGAGGGAAAAATCACGTATAGCTGCAGTCAGGAAATTGCGGTTTTAAACCAAAAAAAAAAAAAAAGAAAAAAAATTATGAATTATGGAAGCAGATAAGTGAAAAGTCTAGTTCTCTGAAGTAGCCCCTTTCTTATTCGCTGCATGGGGTAGGTATTTGTAAACCAACATAGCCGTCAAGCTGAGACGTTGGGGTAGCCAGCGGCACTTTGTCACTTCATTTTCCAAAACCAGGGTCAGATTGATTCTACAGAACTACCTCTGTTTAAACTGATCATGAGTATTAGCTATATCCGTTACACCAAGTCTTGTGTTTGTAACCGCTCTCAGCTCGACACCCTTGCCCTGAAGGTCTTTAGCCCTATTTCGCAGCTTCCTTGTACTGCAGTAAAATTGTCGCGCGTGAACGGTCGCACTAGTTTAGCGGCGCGGGGGAAGAAGTCAATGCCAAGAAAACAACCAGCTCACCAATACTAGACTTTGCGAACCTTAGAATGACATCGCAATGTCAGAGATAGAGCTTCAATTGAAATGGCCCAACGGTGCTCATGGGGAAAATGTTGCTCAACAATTAATCTTTCTTATAGAATTAGAATTTATAGCGCAGTCGAGAGCTCTTGAAGACAGTAGCGGCCAGCGACGCGACCGCCGCGAAGCTCCCCCATATTTTTTGCGAAACGCTTCGCTAAATCTAGAGCGGGTTGGAGCCCAGTACCCTCTCATGGTGCCTGAATTAAAAACCGTTGACTGGGCGTCTGAATAGCCACCCAATAGGAAGAAGCTTCTGGAAGCAAATATACTTGGTAATAATTCCACGTGGAGTATATGTTGGGATATTTAACAAATCTGGCTAATTCGCCGAGGGAACCGGGGTTGTTAATCCTGGTTCATTCATTCTGTGTTATTGTATTTTTCTACGCCAGAAAAAAAAAAAAAAAAAAAAAAAAAGAAAACAAGCTCGCACCTAATATAAAGCCTTGCGGCGTTTGATGTATAGACGTTAATTCGGAAATGTCCGAGAAAATACCAGACTGCTATAAACCTGGTTTCAAGGATATTAATATATTAACCGAATAGAAGAATACAAAACACGGCCACGATCATTGTGGTATTGTTGGCATTCACAATTATACCCTATTTTTTCTGAAAGTGCCTGCCCCCTCCATCAGATAGCCCATACAAATTATATGTCAAATATATCTTCCCAAGGGTCTTTAAAAATGATATTTGTCTTCTAGAACATTTTTTTCGCGCCTTTATTTCCTGCCATCTCAACGTTCTAGCCTTCCTCCTGCAACTGAGTAGGACCATTTCAACCTTTGAAAGTGTTACAATTTGACAGAGCGATTACTAGCGGCTCGTAAATCTGTCAAGTTGCGCATTTCCTCTATGAACCAGGGTTCATACGGACGAAATTTCGACTCTCAGCGAATATCAGTTCGTCTCGGAATTTTGAATCTCCGCCAATATGACATCTTCGTCTCCACAAGAGTCTATTAGACCTCATTCTCTTTCGGAAGCTCATGAGGCATTAACTGACAGAAGGTTCCTAGAACATCTCCAAAGATCTCAATACGGATGACTTGAACGTGTAAAGAGCGAAACATGCTTGTGGCAGCGCAGCCAAATACACGATCCACTTTCTTCACCAAGTCCGGACACGATGTGTGGCCGTGGGGTTGCGAAGCTCTGGAAAAGAGAAATATGGGAGTTCCGTTCCTGGGTAAATCTCCTTATCGGCATTTCCGCGCTTAGACAGCGCCGGTCGCGGCCAAGATAACAAAAGCGCTCACCTTCGACGATGACACGAATGCCTTTAGTATAGTATTTACGTGCTAGATGCTACTGTTCTTCCGTTGACGTTCAATCAATACCATTTAATATACGACGTAGTAGCATAAAGCATTTGTATGTCTTGATCTATATAAGGATGGATCTCGACCCCATGATCCTCCTTTTCTGATATGCATCAGCACTATACACTACGACAATCAACACACCTTCTGTGAAGGCCCTTCTCTCTTCAATTCATCTCGCTTCTTTTCAACATCCTTTCCTTTCACATAATCTGCGTTCCTAATCACTTTGTATCCGTTCTCTCAATAGATTCTGCTATTACCTATCAGATCTTCTCAGCGATTTCAAGCATTATGTTCAAGATCTTCCACCTAATTCTCTTCACACTCTTTGGCCTGGCGCTCACCGTACCGCTGCCTACCAATACCCTGGGAGATCACAGTGGCACTGAAGTACAGAACGCTCAAACCTTTAGCAATGAGTGGTTGCAAGACTTTGTCATTAACGACAATTCTGGAGTGAATATCACCAATGCCCAACCTGAAGAGCATAGTGCAGTCACAGTGAAGCGGTCTATCCCAGGGTCGTACTATGCATTTACGGGTATCACCGGTAGCATCTTCCAGTACGGGCCAGCAGCTCCCGCACGTCGCCAGTTGTACACGGCCGGCGCCTGTGGCCTTTCCACATACTTTACATCGCGAGTTCCACCATCGGATAACACACCTCTTGTCGCGATGGCATTCAACGTATTCGACCCCATGGGAGCCGCACAGCATAATCAACTATGCGGAAGGAAGATACAGATCAAAGGCCCCAACAAGGTCGTGAGAACCGCTATCATCGCTGACAGGAATTTAAGCTCCGACCGAAGTATCGATATGACGAGCGACCTCTGGACGGCCTTTGGCGCGAGGGATGGCGATGGAAGTGTGATTCGTGTACAGTGGAAGATGCTATAGTAGGATAGCGTCGGGCGCTATCGCCAGGGATTCTTCAACTTATGTAAGTGTCTCGGTAATGCCGTTAGAGGAGATCTACGTTCTCAGACATTTTTGCTACATAGAGGCTTACCTAACCAAGGGCTTCCCAGATTTATCACTTCGACAGTGGTTACTCATATCAAACCTAGGTGTTGATCACGGGTGTTCGGTGCACTCATTTTTATAAGATTTTGGTTATAGGGCAAGAGATCCCAAGAGCTTCAATTCATAATCTCTATATACGGTTGGCTGGTTCCGTTGCCCCCGGCCCTGGGCCCCCGGTTGGGATTTTAGGGCTTATCGAAAAATATCGTATATTTCGGTCCGGAGACCATTTAAAAGTTCAATTGCTTCATTATTTCCTTTTATTTTGCCTTAGAATCGACCTAAAATTATTCTTCCCCCAAGTTTTATTTTATATATATATATTTAAGATAACGGTAGGCTCTGTGTTTTACTTCTGGATAGAGGAGTTCATAAAAAATAGATGTATCTAAGGATTAGCAATCACGTTAGCTGGCGCTAAATTATTGCGAAATAAAAGTGATTTTAACATATATATACATATAGATCCTTTAATCTACTGGTCTTTTTGGAATAATACTTGAGAACTCTCGTAGCTAGCTGCAAGTTTGAAATCGTAAAACCAGCCGCAGGAAAAGTGCAAATGACATCCAAGAGCAAGAATATAAGCTAGAAGCGATAGGAGAATAATATAGATCTCTAATGCGTGTGATTAGAATTATAAAAACATATGAGTGCAACTACGAGCTACACGACTCACGTCCTAGCTTTCTCTAACCCAAACAAAAAGCCATCATACTTTTTGATCTTTTTCGCATTGCACTTCCATATATTTCTACCCCAAGGCAACTCAAGCCTTTTTTTGCCATATACACAAGTGTTACGAATTGCAGTAGCCAATCAAAGAAACGCATTAGTGGCGAACCCTCATGATTACAATATGGACTGCTTTTGAATCGCGTATCCCTGTCGGAGATACTAGCTAGAATGTGGCTGTGATATGATTAACAGTGATCACCTCTGTCTAGCGAGCAGGATTATAGACGCTGCTAGCCCTCCATGAGAGCGACAAATCAGTGGAGAATGGGGATTATAATCACAGATACTGAACCTTAGCAGGAAAGAGTGTGTTTAACCCCTGCATATCGGTATCCACATCGTGACGTGGATGCGGCTTTTCATCTCCCATAGCGCTGGCATGCAAATTCGGGGAATGAAGTGTTCTAGACCAAGCTTTACATCTAGATCAATGGGGGCGAGTCGACCTAGCTGTGATTCTAGCTATTACGTGCTAGTTGAGGAAATAGCTGTCAATCGTACGTTTCTATATCTGTGGCTTGAGCCCAGATTGTTCTCTGCAAAATCGACCGCGATTTGAGTATCGAGATAATTCCTGGCATCTTGGTCTCATTGTTGCTGGCGGAGCATGGTTTGTCGCCTTTCACTATTTGAGACAATTCCCTACAAGACATCGTAACCTTTCTGAGACTTTCGTGCTATTACCTGTATTCCCTCCATTCTGTCTATAAAAGGGAAACTTTCCGGTCGTTTGGGAGATCTATATCAGACTTGTCCTATCTCATTCAGCGCAACTAGTTAAGACAATCGACTGCTCCTTCAAGATCTTATACATCACCTATCCTTCTAGATAACGTATCGAATCAAAGGTTACAGAGCTCTGCTGAAAAAGGTTTGAAAAATGGCCATAACCCAGATGCCTAGATCCCTCGAAAATGCCTTTGTCTCCGTCGGGACCGATGCTACAACTCAGGACAACAACTTCGACTACAGCGTTCAAGTAACGCTCGAAAGCAATTCCACCTATACCCTTACGCTAACCGCTGCCAAGCGGCAAAGCGGCAAAGCGGCAAATGTATCGCAAATAGTTACCCACGTGCTTTCGTCCCCGCCCATGGTGAAATACCGTTTGCAAATGGGGAAGTTCACACTGGCTGTCAAGGAGAGGTGACTTACACAGCGGTTGATGCGCCTGACGATTTCTCTTTTACGCTTCATTGGAATAACCCGTACAGCTCCGCCAACACTTAACGACAAAACGAAGCACAATCCCGACGATAAACACTACACCGTGACCAGATCCGGCTCGGGTGGGGGAAAGAGCGCGAGGATCTCTTAGACATTCACCACTACTACCTAAAGCAAGACATAGGAGAATTGAAGGTAGGTTTCCAACCGTATTTCTTTCTAGGAAACTCATCAAGCATCGCGTTTAGAATATTAATCCGTTTCTCTTTATACTCACATCATTTTGAACAGTTGTCGAAGTAAGCCGCCTTCATCCTTGCCATTAAAATTGGATGTATTATTGAGAATATATGGGTAGGAGAATTGAAGTAGAGACTGTTGTGTATCATGTACTTGTATGAGAGATATTTATTTTTTTTTTTTTCTTCTAAGTTTCATGAATGGTGCCGAAGTTTTTCGAAAATTGGGTTAATAGAGAAGTTCTTCGTTAATTTAGATCAAGGCCAATAAAAACCACAGCCTGGGCTCTATTTCCCGATTTTATCTACGAATCACGAGCCTATGAGAGGTTACTATTATTTATGAGGATCTAATAACGCATACACGATACCCTAAACAAAACCTATCATCAAGTACAGAAAGATAAACTAAGTGACCAGCTCTCAGTAAATCTAAATAGAGTCCTTTCCGTTGCAAGAATAGAACCCAATTAAGAATAAGTGAGGAAAAGAGAAGCCGTAGAGGTGGAGACTCGACAATAGCCGGGAAATGAAAGACAAGTTAATGCGGCACTATGGTGTGACGCGCAAACCCCGCATCCCGGAAGAAGCGGGAACAGAATCCACGAGATTGAATACACCAGAAAACTCCCGCCCAAATCCGAGTTTCCATTAGAACGTTAATCGTTATTATGCTTGTGCATAACGACATCCAATAGTCTTTGCCATGGGTTTGTGGCGTTACGACATTGGAATTCGTTCCTCCAGGTGAAAGATCTCGTTCCGGGCGTGTAGTACTCTGTGGTCGCTGCAGAGAACTCGTTTGCGCCTTCGATTGCGTAGCAAATGCTTGCCAGTTTAGCTCCAACCGCTCATGGGGGCTACCGCGCCATTCTCTGATGTCTTTCAAGGATCGATGAGCAAACCACTCCGTGTATTTCATGGGTATGGAGGCTTCTGTCGAAATCTGCAAGTAAAACGCATGTTTCTGCTCCTTGCTCAAAGAGTCGATTTGATTGTAGTAGCTTTTGCAGATTCTTCCTACGATATCCTGCATGCTTACTTAACATTCCTTGTACCGGGATCACCTAGATTTGATGGAAAATCCACGGGCGGTTTTACACGTACCTTCTTTCGTTGCCACTCCGCATCTTTAGGCCCGTTATTGTCTGCTTCTAGGTTCAAGGCGGCCCGTATCTCCTTGGCGGAAGAGTATATTGACTTGTATTGGTATTTGTCAGTCATATTGGTCTGAACGATTCTGTTAAGGTAGGAGGCTCTCTTTGGTTTTTGTGATGAAGCAAAAATCTCATCTCCGTCAATTATTCAAAACACGAACTCACGAACTGATATATGAGATATTGCAAGCAACGAAGGAAAATATTTATATCATAGTAAGCAGTAACGCTTTGATTAGCATTAACCCGTAAGATTATATCATTTGAATATGAACATCAAGGGCACCTGATCATATTTTTCCGGCTAAAATCGCTTCTTACCAATAGGCACCCAGTATTGGTTAACAACAATGTGATATCGCAGTAAACTAAAAGACAGTATATTGTTAATTCTGTTATAGTTTCTCACAATTGGATTTCTCGGTGTCTCGTTGCGTGAGCAAGACTATAACGCTAATCCTATAATTAAATCCTAATATCAGTAAGTATACTGGCTATTAATTACAAAATCAGCAATGTATTTGTATCGGTGGTGAATAAATCTTGGCTCGGAGCAACCCAAGAGGCCTGCCTACTTCGTAGGATCCGAGACTGCCCAAGAGGAGACAATAAAAGATTCAAGGAACAAAACAAGAAGAAAATTAACAAAAAAGAACAATAACAAAAGAACAACAATGGATACTTGCTGCTTTTATAACTGTACGGAGGAGTAACGCTTGCTAGTTCTGAAATTTATTTCCTCTCTGAATAGGAAGACTAGGAAGATTTATAATCGTCCTTTAGAAGTGCAGGTACCGCAGCGCAGGATTGGGTGGCGAGCTGCCGATGATCTATCATGCTAAAGTCCGCTCTGAAACAATTCAGCTGAACTTGAGCCTAATATGAGTCCAACTGGGCGTGCATGAGATCAAACATAGTAATAAGCATGTTTGCCCGCAGGAAAAGTAGGAAATTATGAATAGCGTGCATCTGTAATAGGTTTGAAATCATCGGATAATATTCGTGTGATTCATCGAACCGCAGAGCCTCCCAGAGTGACTTGGCGTTTCCGGGCTGTGTGACGCACGGACTGCAATATCGTCGAATTCGGCAGGAAAACCGTAGAGCCGCACGGTTCAGGCCGAAAGCCAATGTCAGACGGGAAACTATAATATCTCGGGAGCGCCGTTTTGGGGCAGAACATTCTCGCTGAATTTAAATTATCCATGTCAGCATGGCAAGAGTATTTCAGTACATTTAAGCTACGATTTAGACTTCTTCAGAGCCCAAACGTGTATTCATTTATTCAAGGAAAGACGAACGAAAGGATGAAGGAGCTGTGGGCGTTTTTCTGATGATTGATGAATCATTTTATCATCTGAATTATAAACCAACAACGGCTCACACCTTACCATCCCTGTAAGTGTAAAATGAACAAATGGCCAGAAAATTAGGTCTTGTCGGATGCAAAGTCCCGTGTACAACGTTTGTTATATCGTTTTACGGTGAATGAAGGATTTCGGTTATCGGATGTGCCGATTTCAGTACCACTTCTGGAAGCTCGATAAGTATGTATAAATATATCCCATGTTTATGTGCCTTATATGGCTTCAGGGATTTCCAGAAAAGAGATGCGCTATATCACCATTTGTCTAAACTAAATTTTCCGTGTTTTCCGCTATATTCGCTTGCGGTAAAACGTTTAGGAAGGCGCATATCGTCAAAATCCTTGCAAAAGTAAGCACTCGGAAAAAATTACTGGATGGAATAATTACTGTGGGGCTTTCATATTTTGTTAGCAAAGTCTTGTTGTCCATGCTAGCTGCTGCGATGGAGAGCTCCACTCTCCACCGATGTACCTTCTCTGTGTAAGGGATCCTGGTACTCTTTGGTTCTAATTATCTCCTGGTACCTTTCTTGAAGGATTGCTGATACAAAAAAAAAAAAAAATCATGCAAGGTCGCAACGCGGTTATGCATGGAAATCTTATTCCCAACTTCCATGAGTGCATACTTCGAGGATTTTATTGGGTACCAGGATCCCGGTTCTCCCGAATCCAAAAGCGTACAGGAAGACTTATTGTAACTATATCTACGAAAAGCATAGCCCACCCCTGTGAATAGCTTATCTTTCGACTCCTCTAGTGCTTGATTTGAAACATCATGGACGCCTTCGATCTCAATTGCCGAAATACCCCACTGGAAGCTTCTGTTGTTGGTGACAAGGATAACTCGGATTAGGAATTTTTAGTAATTTCAACCATCCGCAGGTGCTGATGCAAATACAGGACTATTTCTCACGACGCTGAAACTAACATTAAGGCTAACGCTATAGGGCGAAATAATAGGTATATAAAGCTCCCCTGTGGTCGCTTGTATTCGTCTTTTTCTCTTCCCATCACCCATCTCATCATCTCATCTACAAAGCAAACTCCTCTACTTGCTCGCTGAAATCGACGATACCTGCTCCAATATCCATCTATCACTAGGAACTCTCTATTTCCACATTACAAAATGAAGGCCGCCATCATCGCATTTTTCGTGGCTATTGCGGCTGCTGCTCCTTCAACTGAAGTTGAAAAGCGGGCGGACGGTGGTGTAAGTCTATTCTAATTATTTCAGTTTTTAGTTCCCCGAAGATGTCAGCTAATATCTTTTGCGAATGCATAGGCTTACTTTTGTGACGACGCCGGCTTCAATAACGCGCACGGCTGCTACCACTTTACCGGCGACGGCTGCCAGAACCTTGCTGACATCGGATGGTAAGTCTCCTGTTCATCATCCATCATAAATGACCCACCGTTGTCATGATACTAACTCTCAACCAGGGCCAACCGTATTACTGCCATCGGCGCCGATCAGGGCTACTCGTGTACGCTTTTCACGAAGGCGAACTGCGAATACGTTGACTACCACTGCTGCCCGGGATGCGAGGGCTGCGGTGATCTCCCGACCCAGCTGGATGTCAACTACCCCGGATACAGTGACCTTTCGAAACAAAGGTACCAATACCAGGATAGGAGTTTGAGTATCCAGTGCTGGAGTTAAATGATGGCTTAAAGGGAGGTGATGGAAAGTGGAGTAGATTTTTAGCTAATAAAACTATAAACTTAAGGAAATTTGTAATAATTATAACTACATCTTTTAAAACCCTTAATTCTTCCGAGGTCCAGTCTATGAAATTGGAAGAATTAAGTATGAAACCTCCATAGTGATAGCGCAACGTAGGTAGCTCGAGACTACTCATTTATTTACTTAAGTGTGCATGCACACAGTTTTCAGGGTTTCAAATCTCTGATTCTGTACTAAAAGTATACATATACCACGATTTCTATGTTCCTTGGTATATGGAAAACCGGGCCAATTTTTATTTAGCAATACCAATGAACAATATAAAACAATACCAGCCCTAAAAAGAGACAACGAATATAATTACAAAAGTATAAATGACAACGGAAAACTAGAAACGATTGCGCCGCGCTCGTAGCCAGACGAATGTCAGCCTAATATAACAAGTAGGAACACAAAAGCTACAAGCATAGTCTCGATCATACTCTCCAAGTCCAAAATCTGAGGTGGAGAAGGAAGGGACTGGGGTGTGATTTAAAGAAACTGAGCAAGAATATATCAAGCCTGAAGATACCTCCACGACTCACTGCTTCCATGATGAAACGCACCGACCCCACGAGCGTCTCGTCTAAGAATCTCGCGGATACGGTGTCGTCTCCTGATACTGTCGATGCTGTCTCCTTGGCTACCATCTCCCGATCTGTTTGGTGCGAAGATGAAGAGATACTCCGAGGACCAGCCAACAAAGGTGAGAAGTTTAGGTAGCGTGCTACACCGTCAGACAACTCACTGACCAGTGTTAAAGCCAGATCAGTTGTCGAGGAGTGTCGTGAGCGCGACGTTGCTGCAGTTTGACCGCTAGTGTTTCTCTGTATGCGATTTTTCATTGAGAGAATCGAGGCTAGCTCTGAGGAGCGAGGTGAGGCTGCAAGAGTTGGCGTCCGTGGCCGATTCTGGATACCAGTTTTATAGTTCGCTGCCGATTCGTTGACACTCGGTAGTACTACTCCGAGCTTTTTTTCAACAAAATTCCGCGTGTACATGCGCGAGACTCTCGGCCCGCTCAAAGCACTCACCGAGGTATTTAGCTCACGGTACGTGTTCAAAAATATATGCGCAAGGGCGGAGTCCGGATTCTTAGCCAGGAAGGTAGCTCCTGCGGACGCTTGCTGGAGTAGGACCTTACTATAATCGTCGCTTTTCCGTGGAGGAATCAGACAGATAGGAATGCTGAAGCAAACCAGCTTCAGTAGTTCGGTACCGGAAATACCCATGAGCTTTTCCGCTCCCGTGGCCCACAATGCGTGCTCTGGTACGGCACTTTCCATTTCCTGTCTTTGCCAACGCTCCCACAAGCAATAAAAAATTTCAATGGCCGCATGCTTCTTCACGTCCGACTTTTTGTTATGGGCTAGCAGGGCTGGCACGATCCCGCCGTCGAAATGATTGCTTGAAGTTCGTCGTCGCACCACTTAACGCAACTTCGTAGACACGGGTTAGTCATTGAACCATCCC
Source organism: Pezizomycotina sp. ARF18 (assembly GCA_002224055.1). NCBI lineage: Eukaryota > Fungi > Ascomycota > Pezizomycotina sp. ARF18. Next base: position 285,173 of record AZLU01000007.1, on the reverse strand, counting down.
TTATCTCGAATGGGCCGGGTTGTCTTCGCAGAATCTTATCGGCAAGATGGCTGCCGCCAAACAGTGATACGGCGGGAGACTCGTTTTCCGATGAAAAGGAATAGTAACCAAAATTACGCATAAGGTGAACATATGCCAAAAGGTCGAGAGAGCGATTATCTTCCGGCAACTCCTGAAGAAACCTAATGTCTGTGAATTCCAACGTCAACGCGGCTTTAGTAAGTCTCTTAGCGGCATTTTTATCTCCAGAGTGCTCATATCGAAGTGCTAGCTGCGCTTGAACAAAGAGCACTTCGAGATTTGCAGGCTGAATGTGTATCTCTGCAGATGTGCTCGCAACCGAGGTCATAGCTTCGATCATCTTTAGCTGAGATGGTTTCGCAGCTGAACGTGCACACGCGACTTTAACCCACGACATCATCCAAGAGGGTGTTTTAAATTTCCAAGGAGCCCCAATATTTGCGCGTAGAGGGTAAAACCATCCGTATGGTTTTCCAACGCAGAAAGAAAGTCTGCTGCGAGCTTCACGTTTTGGAAGTCCTCTGCGAAAAAACTGTCTATGGGGCGAGGGTTCTCAACTTGTTCTTGTTGGTGTGTTGAAGTATCAATGCCGGGACCACGTTCGTGGTTGATCCATTGTTCGAAACTACTGTCTTCAAAACTTCCCTGGTTTATCTTAGACGGCCCTAGAGACGCGACCGTGCTATTCCGGCGTCAAGCTTGTGGTCTGGATAATCAAATGAAGAATCTACCGTATAATTCGGTAGGTTGTCGCGAATGGCACCGGAGGTAAATTGTTTCTCCGGTTTTATCCAATTTTCGTCGTATTCAAGGAATCGAGATTGAGACTCCTCATTGACCTTTGCTGAGTTAGAGCCTTCGTCTCTGTTATTGTAAGTTCCTTCAGCCGGCAAGCTATCGGTTTCCCCAATGTCTTTCGGGAAGGTTTTCTCTGTATATTGATCTTTGTGAACGTCCGAAATGGTCGGCAATTGGGTTTCGTTCGATATTTCATTCACTGGGTCGCTTTGTCGGTCGGTAATGACGTTTATTCCGTAGGGAATCACCTTCAGCGTCTTCGCACTCGATCCACTCTGGTGTAGATCGATCAACCCATGAGATGACGCCAAGGAGCCTCCGACGCTTTTCTGGCGGAAACTCGACTTCGTCGAATAGCTTCTCATCCAGCTCTGACAAAGGTGGCAGTTCCCAGAGCAATACACATCATCACAATCCAAAGGAGTGGAGTGTAAAACGAGCTCTCTCTTTCGCTTTGGCGCTTCCAGCGTTGAGGCCGAGGCAGGACTATCGATATCAGAGGCGGCATCCTTTTCGGTTTATACCTTTTCCATCCCCACTTTTTGAATTGCCCTCTATACTGGCCTCGTCTAACCTCGCCATTAGAAAATCAGCACTCCGTTTTTTTTTTATTTTATTTGTATGTGATTTCTTTTTCTTTTCCTTTTTTTTTCTTTTTTTTACGGAAGTGCAAGATAGCTCCGCTTTTAGTAGAGTTCGTTATACTTACGTGGGATTAAACAAATTGGTGGTACCTATCTTAGCGATAATCTTGTCTAGCGTCGAACCAGGAGTATGAAAGAGAGCATGGAGCTCTTTCTTTCGATCATCCCACTCCTTGGAAGGAATCCGTTTGGCTCGCTTTTCCGTCCCTTCTTTGAAGGTAAAGTTATTCGTTTGCTGGGAAGCCATAATCTGGACTTCTGTATATATCCTGTTTTGTATAACTAGGATAATTCGGGATACCGAGAGAACTTTATATAACAATTCACGGTGCAGTCGCTGGGTAAGACGCCTCGATATGAAACTCATCCGGACTACCATGTTAGCGACAAGGTACTCAGCGTTTCGATTCCATGGCTTATACGATCAAGATCCTCCAGAGTATCGGGTCTGCGTATATAAATTCTCCTCTTCCGATTCTGGCTTTATAAATTGCAGTACACCGAATTCAGGGGGAAGTAGCCGAGATCATTGCAGATTCCCTGATTCGACACTAGGCGAAACTTGAGAGTGGGATAATCTGGTCTGAGGTTAATGACGGGACTTGCCGTTGAGAGGCTTGATCGATTGTACAATGTGGGGCTATTTTCTAGAGAGCAGATTACTGTATACGGTAATCGAGAATTGGTCGCAAATTTGGTATTCTTAAGGAAGGCGGCATCATTCACAACGCACATTCCGACACCTTTTACGTAGTCTAATAGGTACATATACATATTTATATATATATAACATTCGAAGATTCAGGCCTTGCAGTTTATATTTCTTCATCAAATTATCTACTATTCTTAATGTAGTTCCAACCACTCTTAAGTTATTAGCGAAATCGTTGAAAACTCCTATAATCTCATTCAGCTAGCTGAGATACTCGGCTACCGCTTGCGTTTAGAGCTTGGGGGCACTACTTTTACCATCTACCCCGAACCCACTTTTCTCTTAAAACCCCTCGATGGCTCCCAGAATACTACACGATCCGCCTGTCCCCAATCCAAATGCCTCCCTTGCGTTCGTCGGAGCCTGGTGTGAGGATAGTTCTCGGTCGGCGGAAACAACGTTACTTCCGATACCCTCTGTTCTGGAGGACTCCGTAGCCAATCGTGTCGAATGCGCTCCCTGCACCCAGCAAACTCATTCGAGAATCCAACTATCATCATCAGCGACGATTCGTCGGACAATGACCCGAACGACTCTGAACCGGTCACTGAACGCCGCAAGAAACCCCGACACGATTACCTGAGCGAAGTAAACGAAATGCTACGAATGGTGCCAACACGGCATCAATACCTTGGAAAGACCTGGGCAAACTTGTCACAGAGCTATCCATCGACGAAGTCCGATAGAATAAGTTGAAGCTTAAAGTGCGTGGGGAGCATCTTACGTGGAGATTATTCTTGCATTTTCTTTTGTTACAACCGCTTTTTAAATTTTTTTAATCTGCTTCATCCTTGGTCTTCCTTTTTTTTTTTTTTTTTTTTTCTTATCTGGGTTCTTTTACACCGAGCGTACCCTTTATAGAATCTTTTCCGGCGTTATTTTTGAAATTTTCGGGTTTACTATTATTTCATCACGAGAAAAGTGTTAGGCTGATTTACGTTGACTTTGGTAATTTCTCTTTGCGCCGGGCATTTGGCTCCCGGGAATCTATTGTTTTTAATGCTTGGTCTAATGCAAAGTTCCCCTCTAGTTTTCTACCAATGGTTGTGACGAAGTTATACTGTTATTATTTCTTTGTTTACTATCCTTCGGAGAAAACAACAGTTGCAACGATATATGAAAATTGTAACTTCAAAACTTTGATCATGCCTTAAGCTTAAGACTTCATACAATTTATCGTATCGCTAGAGATTGGTGTACGATTTCACTCGCTCCTGAATACGCCAATTTAGCCGCTCTAAGCTCCTAGAAAATGAACACAATACATTATCATAAGGATAGGAAGAGGAAATTTAACTGTAACCTATTCCCGGTTGCTTACATATGCATTGAACGTAAACGAATTATTCAGGTACTGTGGATTTTTTTTTTTTTTTTTTTTTTTTTTTTTTAGTAAGAACTTCGGATGAGTTGAATACCTTGAAGGTCACGAAAGTACCCCATGGATTCTCTTAGCTCTTTGACCCCGGCTCGCAACTATCCAACGCGAATAATGGTGCTCCGAAGTGTGATTATAGCGGCCGTGAACGCATAGAATCACCGTCTTGCACGGGAGAAGATTCGAAATCGGCTGAAAATATTGATGCACCGAGTAAAGCGCGCGTCTCAGCGACATCAATCAAAACGCGCCTCTAACTTACCTCGAAGTTCTTCGTTTACTCCCTGAAAGACATTGTTCATTCTCACCAATCTTTCACGACTCCCTTCCCTAGGAATGTATATGTCAACTAACTTCACCATGGAGGAATCTAACGCGGGTCTTGTTAAGCATGAGTGAGCACATGTGTTCTGCTTCTGATTCGGCCTGTATTTAAGAAAGCACTTTCTATTGTTGATGCTCTATTGGCTCACTTGTTCAAAACAGAGACGAATTCTTCAACCAAGACCTAGTGGTACCGATGTTGGCAATTATTACAGCGATTTTATTTCGAACGCGGCCGCGATACAATCTTTATCTTCCTCAAGCGCGACCACGACACTCCAGGCGCTTTAGAGAACCAACTGCTCGATGTGTTCGATCCCGACGTCGACAACAACGGCGGGGATATTGAGATGATCGACAGAGTTACCGCCATTCTCTCATCACGTAACATCGGAGCTGAACACGTCAATTCCAACGTTTGCATCGGGTTCAAGATGGTTTGCGGTGAACTTATGCCCTGCAGCCCGCCGCATCTGACTTCAGGTTACCTGCCAAGCTTTCCCGGTACGCGCTTGGAACTACACGGAGGAAGCATTCTCAAAGCCGTGATGACAGATGGCAATGGCCAAAAAAAGACTTTTGCCTTCAAAACGGTACGCGACACGCTGAGTGCTCACCGGGTTGATAAGGAGCTGGACAACTGCAGAGTCCTCGAACGATCTGGCGTAAAGTGTATTCCCATGATCTTCGGGGCGGTTTACCTGGTTGGTAATGTCACCGCGGTTGGATTCCTGCTAGAGTGGTTTCCCTTCGGGAGCTCGCGGAGGTTCTATAACTCCCCTACAAAACGAAAACGCGTTTCGCCATGGAATTACTTTGATGTTATATGTGAGCTGGAGCGGCATAAGTTAGTACCTCCTAACAGAACTGCCCACATATTAACCAGTCTAACAGCAACTAAAATTACTTTTTTCGTTCTTTTTACTTTTGCTCGTGTTTTCTTTTGTTCAAGCAGATCCAAATACCCAGACATTACATGCGCCAACATTCTCGTGTCCGAGAATGGACCGTTACAGATTGTAGATGTACCGGCCGACTCTCCTACTTACCCGTTTCGGCACCCCGCTCAACGCTCCAAGCATCCTCTATGGGAAAAACAGTTTTGGAGTTGGCTAGCGGTAAGCGGCCGCGGAGAGGGTTGGAGTGTCAAGATGTTAAACAGTTGTATCCTGGCTTCATCGGTGAGATGATTTGGATGTGCCGCGGCCCCGGTAGGACTCCCAAGGCGTCGCAGGTCAAGGTGCACCTGTGCGCTAAATTTTTTACGACTAGGTGTAAATAAAATTAATATTTTGTCAACAATATCCTACTGCAAAAGGAAGAACGCGGGTTCGCGCAGCGACGCTGCTTTGATCGATTCTTAAATCTTCTTTTCCGTTCTATCTTTTCCGACAGATACTCTATCATTTAAAACAGTAATAAAGAGAAAAGAAAAGAGTTACTAATTATATAGGTGAGAAAGCAGGAAAGGCCTAAAAATTTATAAAAACAGAACCGAAGCGGCATTATCCCTTCTCGTTACGAAAGATACCTTAACTTGCCTCCCGTAGCGGAACCCTCTTTAATCGAACATCGTGACAGCTTACCAACACACCCTCTACACGGGTATCCTTGTATCTCTTAGTTCCCCAGTTCAAATTCTTCAAGATCACATCCTTTCCTCCTACTTTCCACTCATAAGACCTTGTAGGCGAGGTCCAGGGACACCAAATCCACGTAATGCCGTTCTGTTTTATTCTTTCGGCTTCTCTCGATATTAAACCTACAGATAGGTAACCGTTTTATCGAAATAAACTTTCGTCGGAGGATCCCCAAGCCCTGGCGGCTTTTGATGCCGGGACCATACGGGTTACCTGGCAGGTTCCGCGAGACCGGTCCCTTCCAGCTGCTGAAAGACGGCGTCCTGTGAGGGTCATGTCCATGGCGAGGACGGTCTGGACGCTGCGGTAGATGTAGTAACCGCCATCGGCTATAGGTGCGATACCCAGCTTGGGATTTCCGATATTGATTAAAAGGTTGGAGGCCATAGGATCACCCCATAAGGGACGGAAGTTAGTTATATAGGCCCCGTGAACCTCACTAGATCTGTAGGGTATTTTCAAAATAATTCAATGTTCAGTAATCGGAACATAAAAAGAGAAACTTGGGTCAAATTTTGAAGACAGATATTCGATGGGGGTTGCTCTTACGGGTTGAAAGGATCTTCCACTCGGAGGGCGAACCGCTGTGGTTTCGCGACAGGTTTTTCAGGAGGGTCCGCACCACGGCCTGCGGAAGTCCCAGCGGAAGGGCTTGCGGGAGGGTTTGCGGGAGGGTTCGCGGGATGGTTCGCTGGCAGATTTGCTTGGGGCTTTGCAAGAGGATTGCCGGAATCGTAAGCTATGGCAGGTCATATGAAACCAACTATAACTAAGAAGACGATGCCCAGAAATGAAAACCTGCTCATGTATTCCTCTATATATATATTTAATGGCGTAGTAGTCGGATGGAGAGCAGTGAAATGGCGCGTATGCTTCTGTGATAATTGTCTAATCGCATTTTAACAAGCAGGGGTCGCGTTAGCCTATTTAAATATTCATTGTTTGTATCCACGCCCTTCTAAGTAGTGTGCGAGACTTTTGCAGAGGCTAGATTTTGCGAATTTGGACCAGCAATGCATATTTTTGATGTTGGCCCCGCGTTTCGTTTTTCACCGCCTTGGGTTCCAATAATGCCGGCGCAGGTTGTGCCAAAGTTAGGCACACTCGCTTAAAAGATTCCAGTGCAATCATTTATGCCGCGGACCGCGTGCTGCTTGCTTAACGTCACAGCCTCCACACGGCGTTGGTATGTATGGATTCTATTAGCCGGACCAAGTATTTGCGCACAGAGCCACATTTAAAAGCTATTAACCATAATATGTGTGACGGAGCACTGGGTTCGCTAGAGCGAGGTAAACTTAGGACCATTCGGGAATCATTTTGTGCCTATGCCTAGCTGGCAAAAGAGAATTAATTTCATCGGTTGAATTTGCGGGGCGAAGAGTTTCTTTCTCGAGCTCTCATAGCATGACTTTTGTGAATCATTTATAAGGTCTCTTCTGAGAGCGGGTTGTAGTTTCCCCTCCCTCTTATTCTAAAGAAAAGGATTTGAAAGAATAGCAATCCATCTTGTCTTGCTAGATCCTCGCTCCGCTTTCCATTGTGGTCTAGATTATAGTCCATGTAGTTGTCCAGTACTGCCAGTTTAAGAAACATTGTCGACTATTGGCGCGAATTTACTGTATGACAAGGCATTGATTAAATGGTTGAATTATTGTCATCTCACAATCTAAAAACACGTGCACCAAAGCAAAGAGCAGATAAAGTATATGTCTTAAGCAGAATATCTCCGGCCGATCTGGAGGATCTTGTACTTTGTCCATTTCCATTTTCCCTTGTCACATCATTTATATGTTCCACAATTGAAGATAAATGCAAAGACGTGAGTACAAAGCAGAGAAACAAACAAGAGCACAATATATAATAACTATATTCACATTTTTGATACCTATAATATCCTAACACTTGCCCGCTATCTCGTACCTCTTCAGACGTATGTCCTGACATTTGAGATAAAAAAGTTTCCGCGACCATATATTTCAGACAAGTGGTAATCATATTCATTGAAGCCCTTATTTCCCCACTTCAGTATCTCATGCTTCACACTTAGTGTGTCCTCAACCTTTCCGGCTCTCCGGACGAGGACAATAATGCCAGGTATAATCGGAGGGACTTTTGCTGTCTGGTAAATCTCCTTCAACCAGATAATCGTTTTCGTCGAAATAGAGACCTGTTTTTGGCAACAGGCCAAGAGATCTCATGTGGCTTCCGCCCATTATCTCAGTATCAACGTTCCGAGGGCTGCCGGACGAGAGCTTTCATGGCAAATTCTTCAGGACAAAGGCCCAGTCCTCCCGTATGCCGAAAGATGCCAGAGCGATCCTTTGTCTAGGAAGAAACCGGCGTCCGACTTCGGCGGGATCTGGGTATCCGGGTTGCCGATGTTTATTAATAAGCGGATGGTCATTTCTACGAAGCCTCCGTTAACAATACTAGAGCTATATATTATCTCTCGATTCTTGGTCAGCAATGCTCACTTCTGGACCTATTTAAAAGATTATTTGGAACGCGTCCTTATACTAGTGAAATGAGATTAGAGTTCCTACCTATCTTCTGGAACTTCCGCCCGAAGGGCGAACTTCTTTTGTTTCTCCGCAGGCATGCTAGGATGGTACAAATGAGGGTCTGGGGGAGGACTTTTGGCAGGCGGCTTGAAGTTGGCGCAATGGCACTCCAGAGGAGGGTTATTCAGAGGCAACCTGGATAATGTTTGGTCTCGAAGAAATATCGATAAGTTCTCTGTTTGGGGTCGTAAGGACCCGTTCGACGAGAAGGTTTCTCTGGCTTGCGAGAATTTTCCGTTTGAAGGTCATTAGCCTGGCGAATGGGGCTGTGGCTAGGATGTTTAACGCTATAATTGGCGGGTCTGTTGACGGATTGTTGACTGGACGACTGATGGGAGGGTTGGCGGGATGATTGGTGGGATTGTTGACTGGAGGGTTGGCGAGACGGTTGACGGGGCTGTTAACGGGAGGATCGCATCAAAGGTTGGCGCGGACGTTGGGAGGAGAATTGACGGCAGGGTCGACGGGAGGGTCGCACCGAAGATTAACACGGTTGGCGGGAGGGTCGACGGAATGGTCGACAGGGACGGGTATCGTAGCAGCGATCTGAAAACTAGTGATTGCTGAGAGAACGAGGCCGAAAACGAGCGTCTCATCTTTGTTGTCAGTTTTTACAAATGCCGATGAGTATATTTTCGAATATTTACGAATTTCGCAGCTCGTTCCTTCCGGAGCGGAGTACAGTAGCAAAAACGACAAAATGGACTTTTACTTCCATATGGGAAGGAAATCAACGCCCTTAAGTAACCGCGTCGAATCACAAGGCATCGTTTTACGTTGCTCTGCATCGCAAACTCCAATATTCGGAAGTAGTTTAACCGGGGGGCTTCTAGAGTCGACAGTTATCGCGTAATCACTGGGGAGAGTTAGCACGCCGTCGATAGGTCTCGTTTTGGCGGCTGGGTCAACCATTCAGAAAATGGGCGCGGTAGCGAGCTAGAACTTCTTTCGGATGTTGGATTCTGGGCGAGGTCGCCTTCGGGAGGCGCAGATTGTTACGCATGAAATTCGGACCTTCATCGCTTCATGTAGTTTATTACTACCCTGCTGCGCAAGCCCCAAAGCACCGCCAATGATAACTGACTTTCCGTCCGTCTGAAACGAAACTAATTGTTCATATTAAGGTCCTCCTCGCCCAAGTGATTCCGTACTAGGGAAGGACTGTTAGGCAAAAAGGCGCTGCGAGCCTCTGAAATCACTTGTTATAGGCGTTGAACATTGCCTTCCTGGACCATCCTCAATGGCATGTAAAAGGTTTCGGCACGGAAAAATAGAGGGAACCCCCAGCGCAGGCCTTTTAAGCAGCCAAAAGCCATTTTTGTTTCAAAGGGCCACTAGTGAATCCTCAATTCCGCGCGCCACCCTTTCCCTAATAAAATATATCCTACGCTAGCACATATTGTTGTCGAGGAAAAGCCTCTCTTCGCACGTTTACCCTCGTTTTACTTTTGCTTGGATTTTTTGAGAATAGTGAGTTTCTTCCCCGCTCTCTCTCTCTCTCTCTCTCTCTTTTTTTTTTTAAAAAAAAATATTATCATTGGCGTTTGAGCTAAATCTCGAATTTTGCGCGAAATGGAAGGGCCATAGAAATTAGAAAGCATTTAATGCCGTTCCGATATTATAATAATATTTCATCCTATGATAAATGTATCCAGAGCAGAGTTTATAACCTTAGCGCTGCAGTTCTCTAAGCATCTGCATTGACTTGTGAGGAGGTAGCGAGATCTATAGATCTATCTCCTTGCACTCTGGACTTGGAAACGCGAGACTGGCTTCGGAAGCGTCTTCGTACAGACTACGAACACCTTTTATATTTTTGCTGCCAATCAGGACTAAAAGGCACTCCGATCCTCATTTAAAAGTTGCACATTTGTCTACGAAAACTCTGACTTGAACGACACTTAAAGGGATGCCGAGTTGTCGAATCATGGAATCGGTAAAGAAGTTCTTTGTTAGTTTGGAATCAGGCCATGACAAAAACAAAAACAAAAACAAAAACAAAAACAAAAAGAGGAATGAAAAGAAGATGAAAAAGTCAAAGTACAAATTCAAGAGAGCACACGGAAAGCTTTGGTTCAGTTGAGATAACGCAAAAGATTTGATCGAATAACATAAACGCGATAAATCCCGAAACCACAAGATCTGGGAACGAGATTATGGTAGTTTATAACTTTGTAGCCTTTAACTTTGCTTCTGAGATTCCAGGACGAACTTCTTGAGCCGGAGATCCACACATGACCTCTTCACCCCAGCGGTCGTCGGCTTCTGTATCCTTAGGGCCCCAAGTCAGTTCCCCCAAGAGGACTTTCTGGCCGTCCACTTCCTTTTCGTGGAAGTCTCCCTGGCTCTTGTCACCCTCACAAAAGTTCCAGGTATAGTCGTCGTGTTTTCGAGGTTTTCAGTCGACTCGCTTGTCGGCACGTCCCTTATCGTCAGATATCCTATCTTGGTACCGCTCTCCTGGAAGTGTACGTTCCCGGCTAGCGTCCTCCAGCGCCCAAGTGCCCTGCCTTGTCCATGAAAAGCTGGCTTCTGAAGTGAGCAGGGTTGTTGTTATCGAAGTGACCGAGTTGCAATGTAAGGAGATTCGCGGCTGCGTAGGCGCTTTTCCGTCGGCATGGGCAAGGTTTTTATTCTCGGTGATGAAAAATTGGAGTCGGGCGTCCGTAATACCTGTCGGCCTTGATCGTGAGAAAGGAGGGCTGGCCCGGCTCCCACGTATGCAATGAATGAACGTCGAGGCGAGTAAATCTAAAATGAGATCGAGCGAATTTCTTTAGTAAACCAAGAAACCCAGCGGAAAAGGAGCACTGTAGCCCTTGCCTTTCCCCTCCTTTCTTTATTAATCATTGGATTTTTCAAAGAACGACTCACTTATCCTTACGCATACTACCACTAGGCATCTTGTTGAGCGCCTCGATGTCAACCACTTCTACTTTTAGGGCAACTTCTCGGACCGCTGTTAGGCGGAGGATGATCGTCTGCACTAGCAACTTGCATCACCCCAGCAATCGCAACCCAAGTCAGGAAGAGAGATTTCGCCATCATTTCGATCGTCGTTTCGCTTTTTAAGAATCCGTGTTGTCGTTCGAACTTCAGAAAGTTCCCTGGAGAGTAATAAGAAATAAACGAGAGGAATAATGATTTAAAATTCTTGGGTGACGATAGAGAGTCAGATTTTGACCCTCTTTAATTTGACCTCGAATACGGAGGTCCGGCGTCTTATATACTTAGATTTAGATCCTTACCAGTACTAGATTTGCGGTGCTCGGAGGTTCGATTTGTGAATGGTCTCATGATAATGATGTAGCCTTGTGTAAATTGCCGATTGCTCCAGTTATTCGAGCGTAAATAGCGGAGATGTCAAGGTTGTTGCGATATCTAACTTGTTGTATTTTTTGAAGTGCTACTCGGCGTAGTTATAACGATTTTAACCAGCTATTGGAGGAGGCAAATGTATCCGCAATTAAAGCAATATTCTTGGCGTAGATAGACCTCTCAGCCACCGCCTTATGAAAGGCCTGATGCATAAAAAGCTTAGATTGGCCTGTCAACCGCAGTGACCATTTTACCGGTGCCCGAACCACTACTCTCGGTCTCCATAATGTTTGCAAATAAGCCTTTTGTTACATAATATAACTGGCTCTGCAGCAGGCAAGGTACAGTCCTTTCTCACATACTGTCGGCACCTCCCAGATGCTTCCATTTCATTCTGAATATTGCACGATGTGTCAAAGGTACTCATATTCTCACAAAGGGTTAAAGTGAATGGCGAGATCAAAAAATGAAGAGTCTCAATACGTGTCAGAAGAAGTATAATAAAAGAATAATCTTTATGCTTCAATGTCAAGTGGGGGGCAGTCTTTAAATACATTTGTTTCAGCTTGGTTTTACAGGTTGTTTCTTAAGTAATATATCCACGCAATCAAAAAGGTCAAATATATCCTCCCCATGACCCGGCATGGGAATGAGAATCCGCGTCTCTTGTTTAGGGCCCCAGTATAGGTCCCATAATTTCACCTTCTTCCCGCCAACGTTTGCGGTATAACGTCGGTCCCGGTCGTTTATATTCCAGCAGTACTTCCAGCCATACTTGTCTGATTCACCTTTATTAGGTATATTCTTGATCTCCAATATTCTTCCACGCCTGTTCCATCGCTTGTCTTCCTTTTCTCGAAACCTACTTCTGGTACTTTGCGTACCGGTGTACGGTATGGAAAGCCTCCTGGTGATCTAGCATAAAAGCTTTGCTAGCAAATTGATGGATTGAGACGCATGTAACCAATCTCTAAATAGAGTGTCTTGGGCGTCCGCCCTGACTCCTTGATTTTGTAGCTGAGTGTAGTATAGTCCCAGTAAAAGTTCTCGTCTTTCTCCGCCACTCCGGTGTGGGGATCATTCCCCCTAATCAATAACCACCGCAAGTCTTTGACCGGCTGATCATCCAGCTCCACATGATAGTCCTGCGGGAGGGTTATGAAGGTTCCGTCGAGAGGATTTGGACTATTTGTTTTAATATCTATCAGCGATATCCTTCAGAAAAAATTTAATGGGATATTTGACATGAGAATATTACGCATCTCTGGGGGTTCGTTTCTTTCTTTCTTTCTTTCTTTCTCTTTTCCTTTAGGGAAAGTATGAGATTGGGAATTGGGAATAGTCTCATACCTAGGCCTGTAAACTTTCACTTCGAGCGAAAATTCCTTGCGGAACTGATTGCCCGCGCTAGAAAACTTGAGTCCAGCAAAAATAAGGGAAACGGCAAGGAAGGTCCTTGTCATGACTCTTTGGCATGCGAAAGCTGGCTTCTTGATTAACTAAGGTCTGAGAGGTTGAAAACTTGCAAGATGCGATGAATGAACGTTATTTGTGCTTTCGCAAATGAAGGAGTTCTTTGATATTGGAAGGGTGGGTAATTGTATTCATTTTCTTACCAGCTTACTGATGGAGGTACGGCTTCTCTTCGGTTTAATTTATCTTTTTGTGATGCTGCCTTTTGTTCCGGCTAAATTGGAAAGATAGACTACACTGCCGATATTTTATGGTGATGTTGGTGAACAGAAGGCAAGCCGCGATCCAAATGTTTCATCGTAGAGGTTTATAGTTGGCGGAACGTCTTGGTTCGCATGAGTATAAATATAAAAGGCTATGAACAAAATATCCGACCTGTGCCGGTGTATTTTAGCCTCGGCGTGGTCACAGCCTTGTGCTTCGCTCGCACGTCTTAATTTTGGACATATTATAAACTATCGATTCGCACGCAAATATATATATATATATATATATATATGAGGAACTAAGAGTAGGTATCATTCTCTCTGTTATTTAGAGTTAGAAATAAGCTATCCGTAAATGTTTTAAAGGTTCAGAAAAAAATTTACCGGGCGGGCACGCGGGTAAATGCTAAACATGACCTGTAGGGCTGTGCGAATTTTAGCTCCTCCGCGTTTGCGCCACCTGTCAACTACCCACCGTCACCCCCGCACGCTGCGCCGACGTGCTGCCAGGCTTCCGCCTCTCCAATCAACAATCATAAAAATATTCTTGTTTTATTAGTATACCTTTTGATTTAATTGAAATTCAAAGCAATTATACTACGAATAATTCCTCTACGCGAAAAATATGTCCAACCCTCCAATATTGATTACACTTGCACAGGGGAAATGTTCATGACTTCTAGTTATCTATGCAGTTACTGGATTCAACGCTGAGCTACCTATTTGACTTGTGAAAATAAATTTGATTGTTAATCACATTAAGAAATACACGTGAGATGATCAATTCTGCTGAACATCGGCAACCTTTAGACGGAGGCGTGAAACAATAAGAACCAAAGATTGCGAAATACAGCAGCTAGAAAAAGCTAAGCGATATGTGATATGAATTCAAAATTCAATCTAGTTCCTCTTTCTTGAACTTCCATCTAAAATTCCAGTTAGCACATCAGACGCTTCTTGATCTTGAGATCCACGCAAGTGACCCTTTGTATATATCCTGGGTTATCTCCGCTTGATAACAAAGCCTCGAGAATGTCCCACTTAAGGTCCAGCAGCTTCACCGTCTTCCCGTCTATTCTTGCGGTATAGTACCGTCCGTCCCGGCAGGGGCAATACCTCCAAGTATAGTGGCCTGGTCTCATCCCCGCAGGCACGTCCGCCATGATCAAATATCAATACCCTTTTCTTATCTCAGGATAGCTTCGTTGCGGGCTTCGCCCCGCGGTTCATCGTGTCGTCTTCCTCCAGCATGAATAGCGGGGACCATAGCTAAGAATCAAGACGTCGGTTTCGCTGGCGATATATTCCCCAGTTCTTATGTTCAAGAAAATCGTGCCTTCTCGGGCCTGTTCTCATAAAATTTGTACCCGAGTCTTCTATCTTTGAGAAACCATTTTTTGTGCCGCACCGCTGAACCGGTGTTAGGGTGCTTGGTGATAATGAAAAGCGATTGAACACCGTCATCAAGCAGATCCTGTCGGCCGTTGGCGTATATCTCATACGTAGGGAATGTAACAAAACCGCCGTGGATACTGTACGGCTATTTCTCTCTTTGCTAGTCTATTTGGCGAAGTAAGTTTGTATAATAATCTCAACTATTGAAGTCGGAAAAGTTTTTTTTTTTTTTTTTTTTGAAGCTGAAATCCCGGGAACTTTGCAGTGGGCATCATCAGTGTCATGCCAAGCCTCCGAATCTCCCCCACTTTGCTCCACATCCCTCTTTTCCCTCCTTAGGGCGTCTTCAGAGAAGAAATTTCTTCAATCGAAAAGCCTTCAACCCTAAAAATTCTTATCTTTGGGTAGTCATATGTTAAGATATTTCCAAGGCTAGGCTATTGGTAGATATGAGCGAAAATACGTAATTATTGTAACGAATCTTTTGCTTCCGACCGAGTTTCCACCCATCGCGACCTAAAAATACTTTGGCGCAACGGCAAAGATATAGCTGGCGGTAGATATGCATCTAGTATTAGAGATATAAATAGTGCAAAAGAGATAATTAACGGTAAAGATACGACTACTATAGATACGGAGATGGAGATAAGGTGGTTATGATTCTCAAATGCTGCGTGTAGACTGGCGGGGAGTCCCGAGCCAAAAAAAGAGGAAGTCCGTGGCAATCTTTACATATAATAATACCCTATTTCAGCTTTCCTATTACACCTTCGCGTTTCCCCGGTAAAGCATTAGAAACCCAAAAACGTACGTGGTATCGTAAGCAACAGAAGGCTAACTATAAGCTAAACCCAAGGACCCGGACGAATTACTCCTTATTAACCCAAAATACAATATCTTTCATCTAAACCAACGCCTATCAAATACAAGAATTTTTTTCTCATAAACTCCTAACAACACTCGTATAACCACCGCCCCAAACTCTCCTCCCCCGCGGTCTTCCTCTCACCATAACTCCCCAGGCAAATATACCTATAACTAACACCCTTCTCCGCAGAACTCAACGTTCCCCCTCTAACGCATCCTAACAGCCTGCCCCCTCCATTCTTCTTCCCAGACTTACTCTTCACTATCCACGCGACGAAATCACCCACCGTCATCCTCTCCAATAACTCCGCTTCTACTTCCCCACTTATAAAATAAACGGACCCTCTTGTGCGTCGTTAATGTTAAAGCGCGAGTCGTACGATATCGCTTTCTCCTTCTCTACGCGCGTATTTTGTAGGGGTATGAATTGTTGAGTGTGGTTATGAAGCCGACGGAGTTGGATTCGGAGAGAAGAGTTTGGGTATTGCGGGATGCACGGCGTAGCAGTTTTCGGATTTATTGGTGATTTTGGTAGTGAGAGGTATAGGGGATGCGCGGAAGAGGTTTGAACGAAGGTAGGTTGAGGCTGCGTGCGTAGATACTACGGAGTTGAAGAGCGGCAAGTAGAGCGGATGGCGGTGGTGAGGGATAGATACGGCAGGTGAGAGAAGATGTGGAGGAGGAGTTCGGGGTATCGAGTCTAGAGAGGGCATTTTTTAGTAATGGTGGTGATAGAAGTACCGGGTATTTTTATCGAAGCATCTCAACAAGATAACCTTCCTTTACGGTGCGGCAAGTTCTAACAAGCTTAGAGCTAACTGATCTGAAATATCATTTTGATCTAAGGGAAAGGGAATTTATAACTCGCGAAATCATTCTCGATCTTCTTTAATAGTTTCAGCAACTGAAAGCTAAGAAAAGAATAACCATGAAATTTGTCGTAAGACCTTTTTCTTTCGCTACTATCTTTGTTCTTTTCACCGTGTGAGAATTATTTGGGTCACTTCGGATATGAAGAAATAGCGAAAAGAAAAGTATCGATGAACGCCTCAATGCGCCGGACAATGAAGAAACAAAGGAAGCCCGAAGCAGGGACAAAGCAGCCCCGTACTAAGTTCTAATTCCTTACTTACATGTCGCAATTGGCGAATTACTGATTTTCCCTGGAAAATTTTGAAATTAAGGTACCATGTATAATTTTGTAGGTAAATGACTGGTATCGAATTTTGCGATGCTGATTGGCGAATTCTGGAATCTTCACAGTTTCTTGGTGGGAGGGCTGAGCCGCTTGACCGCCTTATCGGACAAATATTTGCACCATGTAAGCGCCGGATACGCCGTTTACCCACCAAAAATCCAACCGGGCGTTTAGCGAGGCGAATTATGAAAGATTTTTGCTACCCGCGTCGCCTTCGTCTTCCATTCGCCTTTCGATATGAGAGGAAGTCAAATTTAATACTATCGCAAAGTGTTCCGCCTGGGTCGAAAAGGGTTTGTAGAGATCCTGAGAATCTCTGGAGCTCCTAGAAACCCGTAGAGCCCCCCCCCCAGCAAACCCCAACAAACTGGTTTTCTATATTCCATGAAAATTCTAATAAAATTTTATTCGGAATACGATATTGAAAAAAAAGACGCCCCAGAAGCCCATAACATAAAATAGGAATAGTAGCGCGTTAATCTGCTCGTTGATCTTTTCAGCCCCCTTCATGATCTACTTTTAAGGATAAAACCGCTTCGCCCGCCTAAATTCCACAGATTTCCTATCCCTTCCTCCACCCACCACACCAAGTATTTCCCCCTCAATCGCCTCCGCGCGGTCCTAACAAGCCCCACGCTCTTCACCGGACCTTTTTCCTCCTTCAGCCACCCATCCAAGTAATAATAATAACTCCCGTCTCCGGACCAGTATAAAACGCCGTATCTCGCTAGCATCCTCCACCCCTGCCGCATGTCGCACCCACCGCTCAGCGTGTTACCGCGATAACCGTCTCAACCCATGTACCACTTCTTCAACCGTTAACTCCTTCAGCTGATCTATCCCGTAGGCGTCCGTGACTTCATCACGCCGCGCGTACGCGTATGCGGCGCATATATTGTCCCGAAGAGCGGAGGTAGGGAGAGTACAACTCCGCCGAAGAAAAGTCGAATGCAATTCGGTGGATATGGAGGGTGGGATGTACGGATCGAATACGTCGGTTGTTGATGAGCCGACGTGTAGGATTTCAGGGAGGCGGATACGAGGGGTGGATTGAGAGGCAGAACCAGGTCGAGGGGCTATGGACTGACGTCGTGTACGCGTCGTCGTCGACTGTGGATTGTCGGCGGAATAAGGTCGCGGAGAGACGGGCGTCGTCGGCGTTTAGGTGGATTACGGAGCGGAGGCGGCGGCAGACGGAGGGAGGGTGACTTTGAGGGGAGGTAGGGGAGGTAGGAGAAGATGTCGAGGAGGAGTTCGGTGGGGAGGAGGGAGAGGTTCGCCATATCGTACGGGTGAGTATCGTGCTTAGAGTATGCAGTGTTGAGGGGAGACGGTCGTGAAGTCGAAAGGCGTGATTAGTTGAGGAGGAGGCTGGAAAAAAGAATAATGACTCTCTTTCTTTGTTTGATAGTGGGTGTCTAATTTGGGGCAGTATCGGACAAGAGACGCGGGGTAAAAGAGAACAGAAAGGGGATGACATACCCGGCCGAGATTTGAATCCTAAACGGTCCAGATTGAAATATCGATTCCCAAAAGAGAAATATCCGCCAGGACACTACCAGAAGCAAAAAATTGTCTCTTCAAAGACCCAACCGACGCGCGTTTGTTTGAACTGAACGTTTAAAACGCAACTACGGTTATCAATCCTCTACGACCGAGCTACTTCGAGCCCAACGATGGCGGCTCTTACCTCTTTCCTCCCGAACTGCTCGTCGATATCTTCCTGCACTCGACTACTTCGACCTCACGAGGCTCCGCCGCGTCTGCCGCCGCTTCAGCGAGGTCGTAGAGCAGCACGCCGGCTCCTCCTCTCTTCCACCCTCTTCCGGCGCCGTACGCTCCTCGAACATGACCCCCGCGTCATATCCAAGCGGTCCCCTCCTCGACCCCAGCGCGATACGCTCAGACACCTACCTCTTCACCGTCCACCCTTACATCCACCACATCCTCTCCCCCTCAAGTACCCCACAAAACAGCCATATCCCTCCACCGTAGCATCCGAAAACGCGCTAAGCTTCGTCGACATCCTCCAAACCGCCAACAGCTCCGCGCACTACGACCACGACGTACTCTTCGCATACACTCACATCAGAAACGCGACGCTTGCGACGCTCGCGACGCACGCGCCGCTGCAATCGCTAACGGACATCAGCGTGCCTTCTTCCTGTCTAACCCTCTCGGACAAGGATATGAAGCGGTTGAAGCTGTGGTACGGATTATCGAAGGAGTGTAAGTACGCGTGCTACAGGAGGGTGTTGGATACGGGGAGGCGGATCCGTACATGACGATGGAGGACACGGAGAGGTGCTTGTGGGAGATGGCGGAAGATAGGAAGGGTATGCGAGTTCGGTGTGAGGATAGGAGTAGGAGAAGAAGGGAAGCGGAAGCGGACGGGGGTTTCCGGACGTTAGGCTTTTTCTCGTTAAGAATGGGTAGGGTCGCGGGGACGACAGGAGGCTGCCGAGGGCCATGATCATAGCAAGTAGACGTCATGTGACCTTCACCTACAAGGCTTGGCGACTGAAAATGTGGGTACGACGCGATTCTAGAAATTAGAACCACAAAAAAAAGAGAAGAAAAAGAAAAAAAAAAGAAAAAAAAAGAAAAAGAAAAGAGAGTCGTTCAACTCCAGCCTGCCCAAAACCTTCAAGGGACCTCCTCCAATATATGTTCTCCTCCGTATGATCAAGAAATCATACGATGACAAGCTCCAGTCCTCCCCACAGAACTCTTCGTCTCCATCTTCTCCCATGTCGACTACACCACCCTCACCGCAAACCTCCGCGCCACCTGCCGCCTCTTCCACTCCATAATCTCCACCGCATCCGCCGGTCCCCTCGCCGAGCCCTCTCCGCAAACACGCGGAGCACTACGACCCCGCATCGCCGCTCTGAGTAAGACAAAGACGAAGGCACGGAATGCTTCTGCTTCGAGCTGCACCCTTACATCCGCGCCTCCCTCTCGCACGCCGCCACGCGCGCTTCCGCGCCTTAGACAACGCGTTTAACTTCACGCGCAGACGACGGTGAGGGATTACCTCCGCGTTTTACCGTCACCGGCGATTACGACGTCGGTTCAGCGTACGCGGCGGGATCCATGCCCAGTAGTCAAGTCATGCGGATGATGCATTCTTTTACAGTAAAATCCTTCCTGGAGGTTTTATTGGAGCGTAACGGAGGATAGTGAGGCTGTGGTATACACTTGGAAAAGAGTGTAATTACGCGTGCTATGCAGATGTGTATGGTTTGTTTGTGAAGTATGATAGGGACGGCACTTCGTGTCCGATGTGGGAGATGGCGCGCGATGAGGGCGGCGAGTGGAGGCACTTTTGGTATGGGGTTTGATATTGTTGAGGGTATTTCGTTTTTCGTGGTGGGGTTGTGAGGGCGCCGGTAAGGAAGGTGGGAGGGTGTGGTGCACGATCATAGGAGTTTTCTGCATGCTTGTGGGTATAAGAGGAAGAAAAAGAGGTGAATGGTATGACCGTGTTGTAAAAGATATATTGTAGTACTTTCCTTGAGACTAACGTCGCACAATATAATTTCGACGTATGTAATTGTTCGCGTGGGAACGAGAATACCTTGAACCGTCCAATATCGCTGACTTCACAGCTCAGTTATACCTGCTGGTACTTCTTAGGCAGTAGGATGCGATAATTATATTGAATAATTCCACTTTAAACGGTAATTTAATAGACTACCCGCTCAAACAAGAATGAAAGATCTCATAGTGCAACGGGAGAGCGCGTCAGACAAAAACCTCCAGGCTTGGAAGTAACAAGTCCCTTAACTAGGAGAAGACGGTTAAATCCGTGCCTAATCAACCTCCTAGACCCAAGGGCGTCATTTGGTGAGGCTTTCGGGCTAGACTCTCGCTGGATTAATTGGTTTTCTATTTATTTTTTATTTTATTTATTTTTATTTTTTTTTATTTTTTGAAAATCATAGTGAGTTCGTTTGTATTGTGATTAAGGAAGGGGGTTTATGTTTCACACTCGGCGTTTCGCGTCAATACCATACCGAACTTATTCACCGTGCAAATTTTTTGACAGAAGCGGACAGGGGTATACAAATTGCTCAAGGAATTAAGGGCTTTTTGATTCCGTACTAGTAAGGTAATTCACGCAAACAGTATACCTTTCGTACTGTATTAATACTAATATTATTGGCTTTAATCGTCTACTTTGCACAGGAAACTCTATACGATAGCGTAACTGATATCCATTAACTAATTCGGAATAGCGGCCTTTCCATTACGTGTAAGGTGAGCCTTTTGTCTCCGGAGATAGAAAAAAAAAACTACACCTTCTACTCCATACCGGACTTTAAAACCATCATGCTGAAGTAGAAAAAGGTGACAATAACAGGTAGAAATAAAGATTCCATCCAACGGGCACAGCTTCCTATTATTTTTCTTTTCCCCTTGTAAACCTCTCGTATCCGTTTCCTTTGGGAGGTATTTTGTCATCCTCATGGCAAAGCGATATAGGAACACTCCGCAGCGTGAACTTTCGTATCGCCCCAGCTATCGATATGCCATTTCATTCCTTTCGTTGTCACATCGCTCGTATATGCTTTGACGCGCAAGCCATTCCTACATCGATGTCTAGCAGCTGAAGCCATGACCACACGCGACGCGTTCGTAAAAGCTCTGGATCGAAATGACTCGTAGCGCGACGTGTTATATGTAGAACGCGGCCGCTGCTGACATTCGCCTGGTCGGCTGGATACGCGATCCACGAAGCACCTGCTTCGTATAGTTTGCTGCCGGACCACGTGTCTATATGAATTCAAACCCATCCCCGAGATGATACTTGCGTAGGTGTTTACGCGCCAGTTTGCGTTTTGTGAAATGCTTAGTTTATTCAACCAGACACGACTTTTGGTGGAGATGCATAGGGATAATTGAACTTGATGTATCTTGAGGTTTGCGGCTGAGGATTATTAGAGTATGTACCGCAGTGGTGTCAAAGGAGCCGATCTGAAATTTTCGATTGTTTCCTCTACTGCCAGCCATGAACATCCCCGGCGTAAAATAAAGTATCGGCCCAGCTCTCAATGTTGATGTGCTGTGACGTAATATCATTGGTCATTGGTAATGAAGGCCTTTATTCGGGGATTTCCCTACTACGAGCTGGGCTCGCCGCAATTTGACCGTCTGCACTCTTGTAAGACATGTCTAGCCAGTTAAGCCCAACGGATATCGCTGAGGTACCGTCAGTGCTCCATCTAAGTAATCCTCTTACTGTTAAATATTGACGTGGATCCCCGAGGTACAATTCGCAAGTATTAAAGCTCCCCATTTTATACACCGGCAAGGTATTACCGCCGCCGTACTTTCCCGGATACAATTCGGAATGTAAATTTTATCGTTGACGGACAGAGTTGTGCTCCACTTCGTGGAAACCCGTCTAGGGTATGTTCTGCTGGAATATAGTACACATTATTGAATAGGGATCGAATGCGGAATACTTTGTGATATCGCGATCATAGGTAGTGAATATGTTAGGTCGACCCTCCATTTAGGCCAGTCGAGGGCGTCGTAGTAAGCGTATACCGCTTCCCGATTCCAACGTATGCCGCCTTCGGGACTTGGTGCTCGTGTACGAGGCCTAGGGCATGGCCAACTCGTGAAGTATGGTGCTGTGTACATACCATTCCTCAGTAGTGTCGGTAAACGCGAAATTTATCGTTGCAGCATCCTATGAATAGCTTTGGATTGTGTACCGATGTAAGACCACGAGCTCTTTTGTCGAAGCCCACCTTATATCGGAGTCGACGTTACCAAGGGCGCCTAGAAACTCCATTTTAAGATTTGCGTAGTCTAACCACAATACGGCAATTGCTGGACCTTACGCCGTAGTGCCTAGTGGCTTGCGAATAGTCCAGGAAGCCTACTCGTAACGTCGAGCCATTTCTCCAAAGGAAACCATTGCTTGATATAAGTGCCCGTCCAGATTGAGCGATAGAAACAAGTGGTTCTACAGTTGAGGGTATAGGCTGCGGCCATTGCTCTGTGATGCAAATCGGAATGCTCGTCATGATCTGACCGGAAACCTGCCTTTTTTCTTTTAACTTTCGAGCTTCTCTCTGGAGAAAGTTGTACAATCCAGCGTAGATGAGGTGGTTGTAAACCGTCGATGTTGAATTCGAAGCGAATTCTATTACGTAACTAGGAATTTTCAAGGAAAAGAAGCTACCCTACTCACGATGAGTATTTCAGATGGCTGATAGGACTCAACATCGGCCAATGAGCTCTTCACGGCTCTATATAAATACGGCCCCCTCTAACCGGATTAACATGACTTTTATGGAATGCATTCACAAGAGATGTTGGTTATGGAAGACTGCAGATCTTGCTGCATGCTCTAATAGGAGACTGCAAAGCTAGTCACAAATGATCTTAGTTCGTAGACTCACACCGCTAACATGGAACGCCGAGGCATGCTGACATCGCACATAGCGCTAGTCGACCTCGCTAATATCCTTATTACCAAGCGATTAAAGAAGGAAGGGCCGAGGTATACGTGTAGCTGTTTTCTCCTTTTGTTGAATTAACAAAGATGGTCTTCGACAATTTCGTGCAGGATAAGTAGAACAGCACATGCAGAAAGTTATTGTTCAAATTTCCCGACGGGAAAGCTTATTCATACATAGCGCTTGACGCTCATAGTCTTTCAGCAAAGTAAGATAACAAGGAATGACACTGCAGAATGATAGTGGAAGACTGATATATATATTTACATCAGAACCTGCACAGGTTCTATTTGTCAACCGGCTGTACATCTTTACCCGCTCGGGTTTGATCCCACACGCTTTTGCCCTCTATTATGCAAGTGTCTGCAGGTATTTGACCAGAGGTTAATATATGCTGTACAAGCCCTAATTTATTTAAAGGATTGTACGCAGCAAGTAGGCAACGGCCTACACTCTTTATGTACTCTGCTTCTAGTTATACATGATTAATTGCTTTTTTCCTGCTTTGCCGTTCTTTTGTTGGCGAGGGAAAAAATTCTTTTTTAGATAAAAGGCGAGTATCTGTAGGACAAATACAGGACTGTAGAATCGTTGAGTTTGTAGATTTCTGACCATAAATAATCTTTTTCTAGAAGAGGCTTGAATTATCGGCCTAGTTCGTTTATATATATTCCAGAAGATTTGAAAATCGATACGTGACCGCTTTTTTTTATTCGATTGTGTGTATCATATATCCTTCTATTTTATAAACTATCAATTTCCTGGCTCAAGCGAGCATATAGATGCTGTCGAGGACGTCAACATAGTTATTATTTTTTCCTTTTATTTATTTTTTTATCTTTTTGGGGCTATTTCAGAAATGGTTACCGTCTAAAACAAGCTTTATTGGCTTGAATATTCAAGTTCTTCGGAACTTCATGGTATATTGGCATAAACTTCCTCTTCTGTTTTATATTGCACGGGGAACCGAATTTCATTGTCGCAAATCCAGGCTAATGTTATAGAAACTTCTCAAGGGGAACTTTGTTTTAATGTAGACCCGTTTGAGAGCGGAGTCCAGGAAAAGCTGCTTCTCTTCATCTTCCTAAATACAGGTCTCCTCCCGATTATATCCCTTTCAATGCTGCCTTTTTTTTTTCTTCTTCGCTCGTTACATTTATCTTTTCTATATGTTGGAATCCAAAAAAATGATGTTTGTAGCAGCGATTTCATGGATACTGGGCAATATAAAGGCATCGCTGACTTCATTACGTTCACGACCGAGTGATTTCTTCGTCGATTCTTCGTCGCTCTATAAAGCGGCATGGAGCCTCAAAGACTTCCGTGGCACTGCGGAGCTAAGTTTTCACCTCCGGTTTCGGGCAGAGAGATCATAGAGCCGCTTTGCTGCTCTGGTTGAACGAAGATAACGTTACTCGTCTTCATATCCAACAATAGCGAACTGAAGCTACGTTATGTCACTAGGAGAGCTTCCGACGGAGATCCTTCTAGATATCTTTTCCTACTCGACTATCCCACGCTGAAACTCAAACTTAGGAGTGTCTGCCGCCATTTCGACGGTATCATAAGCTCCGCCTCTACCGGGCACTCGCCGAAACGCTCTTTCGGGGAAAGCCTCTACCGCCTGATGTCCAGCGAGGCTACGGAAACGTTACCTGGCACCCTTGCCTCGAACGTCTCACCGTTGATTTAAAAATACCACGAAGTAGACTGTTAACGATAGCGGATGTGTACCTTACTCCTAATCTTCGTCTGGTCGATACGACTCTCATCGATGAGCATGTATCATCCCCGCCAATCCCCCGAATGCGGGCACAAAACTCATACCGTTCGTCAAATTCTTAATTATCAATAACAGCCTCGGAAAACCCGACGGCAGATTGACAGTACGCGATGTGGTGCTCGGTTTACTCGCAGCAATAAACGGCGACCAAGGGAAGTTCTTCTGCTTTCATTACCCTCCGGGTATCACGGTTGCGATAAGGAATGTTATAATGAAGAGAGTCATGTCGTACACTACTGAGGGAGTTTATATGCAAGGAACCCTGGCCGGTGGGTACGAGAGATCATAAGGATAAATTGAGGCGCGCGGCGGAGGAGGCGGAGCAACTATCGGAAGATATAAAGTCAGTCGTTAGACGGTTGCGTGATGACGTGTACGTGTAACAATAATACATCGCGTCCGCAAAAGTCGCGTACGTGTTCACGTTATATATGAACGCGCACTCCGTGTTATCGATTTTTGTAACCGGAAGCTGTGAAGTTTGGATCAAGATTTCCTTGTGCTAAGATAAATGGAGGAAAGATTCAGGAATAATAGAAATTACTTCTCCAAGCGTTCGTTCCATTCGACATACTTTTAATGGGCTTCGATTCCCTCCCTACCGAGTTCCTAATCTAAATTTTGTCCCATCTGACTATAAAAATTTGAACACTAAATTTCGTCCTCTTTGTCATCGCTTATACGATCTCTTACGATCCACTACTACCGGCCTCCTCGCCGAACGCCTCTATGTCACCGAAACACCTCCATACCCACCGGACTTCAGCGTCATCCTCCACTGGCGCCCATAATCTACTGGCACTGCCCAACGGTCGACCTAACGATTCTCAAAACCGCGGTATCAAAGTAGAGGACTTCTACCTCTCCGCCTCAAGATCAATCCGCCTCGTCGATTCGTCTATCGCGGATGAAAACGCTTCTACGCCGCCGATACGGAATGTTTATGTGGATTACTTGGGCTATACTAGGCGCTTTTGAAGTATAATGAGGATAGAGACGGGAATATTAGTGTAATGGATATTGCTAGTTTATTTGCCGAAGCTATTAATGAGCATCTGGACGTGTGGACGTGTGATCATGAGAAGGGCCGTGGTTTAGTTGTACGATCAGGACTATGGAAGTCATTTTATGCAGCGGGGGAGATATTTGAGATTGAGGAGGCGGAGGCGTGAAATAATCTTGTCTTCTAGGCGAAATTAAAAAAAATTCTGTTGGGTGCTCAAACACGCAAATACAGGTCAACTTTGAAAAAACGGCGCGTGTATCTGAGGGTCTGTTTCTCGAAGAACAAAATCAAACGATGCCTCTGGTACTGCTTGGCTTGGAAGTACATGAAACTAGATACGGGTTTCAAAGCCTTGTTTATATTGATCAATTCCTTGAAATCCTATCTTGAAAGCCGGTGGACGTTATTCTTCGAAAAAAAAGTCCAAGATCTTGCTTGACCAAGCAGGAGTATGTGTCTACCTATAGGATTAAGAAAGACAATAGATCAAACGAAAGAAAACCCATGACAACTTGATAGAAGTTGTATTAATCGCGGGCAAGGACGCTTTGAAGCGGGCACAAATGGTGAATATAATAAACGTTGAAAAGTGCTGACTGCTTGAATAACCCCTAGCCCGGTCGAATTTCTCTATCTGGACTGTGTTAAAGCTGTCCATGCCGAAGGATATGTGCTCAATACGCTAATATTACCCGTCCCCTGTTAAGCTGCACTCCATTAGTACTCTCATACAGCCTCCTTATTCCTCCAGTGTTGCATGTCTTCCAGAAGTGGTTCGTTGTTTGCCGCCCTTCCCCTTCCCTTTTTCGTCAACCCTAATTCGCAGAAACGCACCAAGTGTTTAAGATAACGGAGGTGCTTCTTCTTCGCATGGCTGCAAGACTTGAGGTCATCCTCGTTTGGTGGAGAACACGAGCCTACCCAGCTGGATGCGTCTTTTGCGTTCCCATTGAATCTGCGATTGATCGCTTGCACGACAAACTTAGCAAATCAAGCAGCGTAATGCTCCTTGAGGATCTCTGATTGCCGAGGTTTGATTTCCTGTTTAAATGGTTGTACTTGATCTGATAAAAGTTAACGGCGGATTAGAGACGTTTTCGGAGCGAGGGGAGTATTAATCAAAGCTAAACCTGTCCCCTTTGGTTAATTGTATGGATGAGTGAGCTAAGCATCGGCAACTTGCAATTTCCTGCGCCGCGCGACACGCAGATCGATGCAGAGACTTTGCAAACAGGGGTTGTATTTCATGAGGATTCGCTGATATGGAACCACTCCCAATGCGCATCTGGTGGAGGTCGAGGGTTGTCTTTATCCAACGGTGAGCAAAGAGCCAGGCGCCTCCACAACCATCCCGGCTTCAAACGGAAGGATGTCCTTGCTTCTGAAGAATTCTTCTCCGCTTTCCAAAATCGTGTTGCGGTTGGCTTCGATGACGTGTGGAACGGCGACAGACGGAACGAAGCTTGACTAGCGCGATGTAGTCGACGCCTGAGAAGATCTGAATGAGAGTCTCCGTGGGGAAGTGGCTGAGGTTCGTCATCTTTATTGCGCTCGTAGTATTACGAAGCTATGAGCACCGCTAGAGTCGAAAGATATTGATAGGTGATGGAGACTAGGTTTTAGATTGTTGTTTGAAAGGGCTAGTAGTGGGTGCTTTGGTTGTAGGTGAAGAGATATTTGAAGTAATAGCGAACTTTGAGGCAGAGGAAAGAAAAAAAAATGATTTATACTTGAGGCCGTCACAAAAAATATCGATAATATATAGATTTGCTTAAAATTTTGCTATGCAATCCGCTTACTCTTAAAAAGAAGAATCCAAACTTGAAGGGATATCTTTGAATATCTGGTTTCTTGTACGAAAAGCCGTATTTTCCCTAAATCCATACCAGTGACTGCTGAAGAAACTGATGTTGTGGTTTTCTGTATTGTATAACATCATTGACAGTCCCAATGAGAGCCACCTCCTTGGTATCCAATAACATCTTCTAACAATGACACCCTTCCTTGGTCATTCCCTCTAGATGGAGCTCGCAGAAGCGCGTTAACCACCTAAGACCTATCACATGACGCCTCCTGTGATATATCGACTTAAAATATCCTTCCAAATGACTGTAGAGCTGTAACTGCTCCTTTTGCCAGCGCATTGTTAGCAACGGTAACCTCCACGTTAGTTGGTTCACAGTTCGTAGGACTGCGTTCGTGAAATCGTTCAACAGGAGGTTCTTGGAATCTCTATTGGCGAGGAGTTTCGTGTCCTGGTTCACATAACCCAAGCGCTTATTCTCCCGGTAGCATACGAAATAGACGGATTCGACATATTTTCTCGCCCACTTGCGTGTCCTTGAGAAGTAAGGTTGTTCCGTTTAATGATACGCAGGGATGAATGAGGTAGACGTCCTTGATATCCAGAAGCTTGTATTTCAAAATCCTCATATCTCGATTCTTAGATACAGAGTTCATTAGTAAAACGTGATATGCTGAGTATATGCTTTCGTCACTAATTAATGTTATTGGTGTTAAGATTGAGCTTATCAGAATTATTTAAGTTTGAGATCTTGCTTTGAGACTATGTAGTGGCATTTCCACTGAAGTGAAAACCTTAGCAAGAAGCAACAGACAATAAGTAAAACAATTACATATACGTGGATTCCGATCTTATAATAAAAATTTGACAAATCTCAAGGCACGTTTTGTCAGCATGACCCGCCATTTACTTAATTGAGAACTAGAATACGAAGAAGCTCAAAAATATTGCTCTCGCGGAGAGTCCATCTTGAGTGGTTATTTCAATATAGCTGGAAATGGCGACGCTAAGCTCTCTTCCGAATGAGCTCATTATAGAGATTTTCTCACACTCGATTACATAACTCTGAATATCAAATTACGCCGCTGTTGCCGTCTCTTCAGGGATATAATTCAAGCAACAACCGAACCGCTTATCGAAACCTCTTTCGCCGCCCATGAAAGATACAGCGGTTGGTACAAAACGTAAAAACGTAATAGATAGCGAGAGCGATGACATTAAGACCCATTACTTAGCCCTCCATCCAGTTGTACGCTGCCTTAAGATCAATCGAAGTAACCTCGACTCCGATGATATTTGGCTGGAGGAGTTTGGAATTTGCAACGGCTTGACAAGGAAGTTATATCTACGCGAGATCTGGGCCACGTCACCTTCTGGAGAATGCGTTTTCCCGTCCCTTCCAAGTCGCCGAGTTTTATCCTCTCATGGTACCTCTCCCTGTGGGCCAAATGCTACTTTCGAGGGCTCAAGAGAGGAAGTAGACGAGCTGGAAAATTGGAGCCTGTCATACTTGCTGATATGGTTTAAACTAGCGCTGAAGTTCCGGGATGGGAAGTGAAAAGCGGTCGATGTAAGAGCCTTATGAAATCGTGCCGGCTGACGATGATGGATTGTAATCTGCTGGATTGTCGTTAGACCTGGGAGGGAAGAATGTTTTACATTAAAATTTTCTGTTAGAAATGCGAGGGGACACTTCGAGGAGGCACACTAAAGATCATTCACTGAATCATAACAAGAGAGTTTTGAATGAAATACGTAAGGCTTATTTGTATTAATACAGCTGAGCCCGATTAGACCACATCCGCAGTACAGTTATAAGTAGCTTAATTCATTGAAAGATTGCAATACTTTTTCTTAGAGAGCAAATGGCAGAAACAAGGGCATCAAAGAAACATTAGGCATGGTTTATACCTACAGGCCTGATTAAGACTAAGAAATGCGAGATTCAGCTTTTGTATATTTAATCCAGAATTCTAACCCAGATCTTCGTAGCCTGACCCTCACTCCTTAGTTTTAGCTCCACATCTATAAAATTAAACAAGTCCTGCGCGAACCCGAATCGAAGGCCTAGCAGCCTCGGAAGTCTCTCCGCGTCGGGTTTTGTCCAGTCAAGAGTCCCTTGGAGCCCGTGGCACTTCTCATAAGCTCCCATGTATTGAGGTTATCTTTCACAAACTTCTCTGCGAACTCTCGAACCATCAACTTCTCCAACAAGGCAATCTCCTCTTCAGTCCCTTGGCATGTTAGATACGGTTTGCAATAAGGGCCTCCGCTCGAGTCGAAAAACTGATCGATTGTAAACGCTCGCGAGAGCGCATCTTCTCTACCGATGCGCTTCGCGAGCGGTAAGCATTTTCGTCCGGGGGTTGTAGAAACCGACGTCGTTCAAGTTGAGATTTATAACGTCGAGGAGGCGTGCGGGATTTTAAGTAGGTTCAGGGCTGGGTGCAATTCGAAGAAGTATCTTCGCGCCGGTGTATGGGCTTGAAAGGCTGTAGTCTTCCCTTGGCGGCGGAATAGGTTCTCGCTGAGAATACCGGCTTTTGAAGATGTTATAATGATATTTCTGAAGCGGCGGCAGGTACGGCGAAGGTTGATATTCAGTGAGATGTAATCAAGATTGGAGAAGATTTGGATCAGAATCTCTGTCGGGAGATCAGGGAGGATTGCCATGTCTGCTTTGCTGGTTCGCGAGCCTGATGGGATGGTTTAAGCTTGTGAAATTACGCATAATATTTTCATGAATGTATCAATCAGTGTGGGTTAAAGAATTACCTGAGTAAATAGAGTTTTGATTCTTTAAGCTTTGCACAGTCTAAGACATTGAGAACACCTCGATATTTCCTCTATGAATTATTAATGCATTGAGAATGTGTAAAGTTAAATTTCAATGATATAGTCAGAGCGCGTAAAATCGGGGATCATGAACCCGATGGATATATTAACAGCGTGAGTATTCTTATTAAAACGTTTATAAGACGTACATCTATACATTTCAAAACCGAGAGCCGTAATCAAGTGATGTAATGTGATAATAAAATGCTCGTTCTACACAAAGAGCTTCTATTACCCGTAATCGAAGCCACGGCGCTCAAACCCGCAATTCCTTTAGATTTTCAATTTCCTTCCTAGTACTAAAATTCTAGCGATAATGCCCGTTTTGCGCTTCCGCTGCCTAGTCTTATTGTGACGACGAGGTAACCGGCCCAATAGTCCCTAATCTAATGTCAAGCAGCCTCGAGAGCCCTTGCTCATCATAGGATGTGTGCCTAAAGGCTCCTTCTTCGTTCTTCCCTTCGGCTTCTAGAAGCCTGTTCTCTACGATATTATCCTTGACAAAGATCTCCACGAATTCTCGGACTGTTAACCTCTCCAGCAGCGCAGCTTCCTCCTCGGTACCCTTGAAAGCTAGATATGGTTCCTTGGGGTAGCGTACTTTTGAAAATGCGTCCTCGCAGCCGATGCGCTTCGGTAGAGGACCCAGAGTCTTCGTGCGCTTATTGTAGGATCCCACATCTTTCCAGGTGATATTAGTATCGTCGAGCGAGGCGTGCGGTATCTTCAAAAAGCTGAACGCAGGATGCAGCTCGAAGCAGTGACAGGGCATGGGGTAGGGTAATTATTTAGTGTGAGGCGGCAGCTTGCGCTTTTACGACGGAAGAGGTTAACGTTGAAGACCCCTGATTCTCGCGAAGCTAGTAATAGATCGCGGAAGCGGCGGCCGGTACGGCGAACGTTGATATTTAGCGAGATGTAATCGAGCGCCCTGAAGACTTCGACGAGAACCTCGGTAGGGAGATCGAGAGGATCGACATGGATTTTCTAGCTGGGCGTTAGAGAATGCGAATATATAGTTGACTGAGATTGGCTAAGGCTTAATAGAGCGGAAACGGGCTTCCATATATACAGATTCAAGGTTTGCGTCTCAACCGTGGGAGTTGAGCCGCGTAGTTTCAACTTGTGCAAATGGAATTATTGTTCGAGGAAGCAATTTGATTGATGCGAAGTGAGGCAATATAAGTTCTCTACATCTTTTTACAAATTAAGCTTTCAAGAACTCAAATTTATTCCATCAGATTTAACACGGAGCTCAGGTATGAAATTGATCGTCTTGAGCCGTTTGCCTCCAAAGCTTCCTTTATGACAAAGGAAACGGCCAGAACAAAGAAAAATTGGATGTATATCCGAATCAAAAAATGAAAAATCCACGTCAAAGAGCCAGATTTCCCCAAATTCTCCATTCCATGGGTGGCCATGCCCGGTCTAGCTAAGCTCCCCACTGAGCTCCTTATCGAGATTTTCCGCGATCTCGACTATATTACCCTCAAGGTGAGCTTCAACGGCGTCATAAACGCCTCAAAAGTCTCGGACCGCTCGCTCTCAATCTCCTCCGTAGCAAGGAACCTCCGCCGCCCTGCGAGGAAACCAGCCTCTCTGACCTTATGTTGTTTTGAGCTCCATCCTTGCTTCAGAAGTCTTCAGATCAAGTGCAATCCCGAATGTCGTCGAGTCTGCGGCTTCATTAGTACATGGGAATATCATGGAAGGTACGCGGCTCGCCGCGTAAAACCAAAGTTCATCCCGCTAGAATCGACACCTATGGCGGAAGAAAATGCGCTGCTTTACTTAGGACGGCTCGAGATGTCCTTCCAGTTAACATCGAAGGATGTGCGTTTATAGTCTGCTACGACTCACGAACTGAGAATCTGACGGTGGCCGAGTTTGCGAAATACGTTCGGCCTTATACCGTCGCCGGGTTTAAGTACCGCAAATACGCTAATTTTCTCGGCCCCTGCGCTTACGATAAGTGGGAAATCTTCGGCCACAAACTATCCGTAATGCGCGAAGCTTGACGCGACCAGTCCCAGGTTTTCGAAAGCGAGCGGAAATCCATTGTCGGTTACACGAGAAATATGCGTATCGTTACGGAAATGCAAGAAATACCCCGTTGTAGGGAGGAAGTGTTTTCTGAGATCCAGCGGGAACGACAAGATCAGAACCTTTATAGGCGACCTCGTCATGAAGGTTCGAGAGAGCATTTGGAAATAATCTGTTGGCTGGGTTTTTTCAAACATTGTTGGGAGGAAATTTTCTATTTCGTGTTTAGCACCATACCCACGCTCACTAAATTATTGTTTAATGTCGATATCAATATCAAGGCAAAGCCTTTGCAAGCAAGCTCTTCTAAGATCCTCTTTGGAGGATCCACTTATAGAAGCAAATACTCGGATCAAATTAACTCTCGTATCGGACATTAATTAGCCCTTATTTACTTCAATGCTTACTGCTTTCATATAGGCAAAAAAAAAAAAAAAAAGGACG
This sequence comes from Pezizomycotina sp. ARF18, assembly GCA_002224055.1. Lineage (NCBI taxonomy): Eukaryota > Fungi > Ascomycota > Pezizomycotina sp. ARF18. The sequence goes on along the minus strand of AZLU01000007.1, from coordinate 252,244 downwards.
AGGGCTTCGGGAAGACTTCTTTGTTTAGTTATTGTACATAAAACATTATCTTTCCTTTTTGTAGTGAAAATAAAAATCCATCACCGCTTCAACTAACCTCGCAACGCAAAACAACAAACAAAAAGGACGAAATAACCTTCGCAGCAAAATTATAACTTCAACAATATCCATCAACACAATATTGCAACGCCGCCATGACGAACCGCGCCAAATTCCCCACGGAGCTCCTGGTCGAGGTCTTCAGCGGCCTCGACTACATCACCCTCAAGGTCAAGCTCCGCCCCGTCTGCCGCTACCTCAACAACATCCTCAACACCGCGACCACCGTCCACTCTCCGTCATACTCTTCCGCAACAAAGAACCCGCGCGCCGTACAAGCCGCTCAAAGAACGCGTTATCAGGGATGATGCTTACTTGGACGACGAGTACTGCTTCGCCATGCACCCTTGGATCAAACACGTTAAGTTCAAACAGAGCGTGCACGAACCTGATGTCTGCGGCTTCGCTTGCCTCAAAGACTGGAACAGATGGGTCCGTCATTTCATCGCTCGAAGACCTTGTTTCTACGGCTGCTAAGGGAAATGGAGGGAAGCACCGCGGTCGAGATGTCAAGATTGTCGCTAATATCTACCACGCGAGGATGGTGGCGATAAACGAAAAATCGGTTGGTGCGGTGAGGGAACGCGTGGAAATGACAAGGTTTTCTAGGTTGAGACGGCTTTGAATGAGTTGAGCTCTTATTGAACCTTCCCCTCCTTTTTTTTTACCTATACAGGTTTCATGAAGGGATTCTTGCCACAAAATCATATTCCTGCTATTCCCATTTAACTTCAGTGTTCTCCTGAAGCCTTTGTGTAGGAACACCATTACTATACATCATGTATATGTCTTATTGTACATAAATAGGGGAGCTTTCCCCCATCATCTCCATCAATCAACCAAGGATCAATCCCTCTTCACGGTGTTCCAACAGGTTATGAGCCGGTAGACGTTCTACTGGCTAACTCTGACCGTCATAATGTTGCGATACATTTTTTAATTCTTTTTAAAAAAAAAATTCTTTATTAACGGAGCACCGTCGTCACAAAAGCGCATATGCACGTCAAAACGCACAGTATTAAAGCGCATATGCACGTTAAAACGCACAGCATCAAAACGCATATGTACGCTAAAACGCATATTTTCGCTCAACGATAATGCAAGACATGACGGAGCACCGATTGCATCGGACGGTAATGCTCGGTAAAGTACCGACTACGTCAGTCGATAGTACAGCGCTATAATATTATAAAATACGGCTAAGTATCCACCGTCATTTAATAAGAAGAAGAATAACAACAATAACAAGAGGAAGAAGAAGAAGAATAACAACAATACAAGAAGAAGAAGAAGAAGAAAACAACAATAACAAGAAGAAGAACGAGAAAATAACGAAAACAACGAGAATAACGAGCACGCCTGCGAACCAGCTACGCAGAGGCCTACCCGGCTACACAGAGGCCTAGTTACTAACCTAAGCACCGTCAGTTAAGGACGATGCCTCGAACTAATACTGCCCGGCTGGCCCGGCTATATATAGTACTACTAACGGCCGCCATTTTATTATTATTGCCGGAATGCCTATAACCACCGTCGTTTATTATATATTATAATGCCGTCAGCGTCGTTTGCGAACGGTCGCGGAAGCTCTGGCCAGAGTCGATCGTCGAAGTGAACCTGCATTATATAGGCTCCGATCGTTGTTATCCCCGCCTCGACGGAGGACCGGAAGACTACACGAGTGCAGTTGTAGTAAGGCGGCACCCTTGCCTCGGTACCGACGGGTCCGATCGGTAGTGGGCATACCACCGATGTTGTGTTGCCGGTGAAGGCTCGAGCGTAAGGCTCGGTGCAGTAAGACCACCTGGACAGAGGTGGCCGACGGCTCGGTTCGGCTAGGCGTTTATAATATAAGGCATTACAGGCACCGGCAGAGGCACCGGCAGAGGCACCGGCAGACAGGCACCGACAAGGCCGTCGATGTAGAACCAAGGCCGCCGGAGAGGCACCGCCGCTATAAAAGAACTACCGCCGCGACCGCGCAGAAACACAGGCACCAAACTGCCGCCGCAGAGGCGTAGGCAGCAGGCACCGTCCCGGCTAGGCATTTTATAATTATAAGGCACCGGCGCAGAGGCGCAGGCATACAGGCACACAGGCAGGCACCGGCAGAAGCCGTCGATGCAATACTAAGCACAGATAGTCCGCGCATTAGCGCGAAGGCACCGGCAGAGTCCCGGCTAGCAGTACCGCACCGGCAGACAGGCACCGGCAGACAGGCACCGGCAGACAGGCACCGGCAGAGGCCGTCGATGCAGAGATACCGCCGCGGCCGCCGGAGAGGCACCGCCGCCATAGAGGCACCACCGCCGTGACCGCCGGAAAGGCGCCGCCGCAGAATCATAGGCACCGAACCGCCGCCACAAAGGCACCGCCAGCGCAGAGGCCCGTTATAGAGCACCGGCTCCGGGTACCTATCTATCGACATTATAAGACGGTGAACCTAGCGGGAGACGCCCGTTCACAGCGTAAAGGCTAGAAAACGAGCCAGGCACATTATTATAGTGTTGGCGGGCCTATATTAATATGTATACTCTTTTCCTCTACCGGTTTTGTCCCACAGGGTTTTCCGGAGAGGTTTTTAGCGAGTGCATACACTATATTTTTATATATAATCGACTACATATTATATATTACCGACTGCGAAGGTCGGTGGAGCTTATATTTATATTATTTTATATATTCCGACTGCGCATGCGAAGGTCGGTGGAGCTTATTTTTTTATTTTTTTATATTGACTCCGTCGTCAGAGAGTATCGTCGTTTTTAATGGATTTTTCGACGTTTTGGCATATATGGCATTACTTTTATCGAGTCACGCTATTCGGTATGTCTACCTTATACCGTGCTCGGTGGGAGTGTAGGAACACCATTACTATACATCATGTATATGTCTATTGTACATAAATAGGGGAGCTTTCCCCATCATCTCCATCAATCACCCAAGGATCAATCCTCTTCACGGTGTTCCAACACTTTGTAACGAAAGCGGGATTCAATGAAAAAGACGCTGGCTAAAGCTATATATACGCGATTTGGAGCTTAAAATACGGTTATTACTAAAGGGACATCTAATTTGATTATTAAGGCTACGTTTATAGCTTCTTTCTTCATCGTCCTCTGTCTAGAACATCGCGATCTGAATACTCATTTAGCTACCGACTTTTCTATCGCATGAATGGACTATTTTTATAGATCGATCTCACCCAAACTCAATAAAGAATTTTCTATATGGATGAAAGGTATGTACATGAATAATACCGCAACCTTTGGCCAATGCTAGCAGTATAAGTCTTCCTGCAGGATACATTTGCAAGATTTCTTCTCTCATAACGCTGGGAGAAAGGTAACAATAAATTCCCAACATATCGCATAAAACCATCCTTTGATAGTAATCCCACTGATAATAGATATAAATACTTAAAACCCTTCAAGTCGTGTTTTCTTCACCCTGTGCTTACCCCTCACATGCCCATTAGCCGCCCTCTTTACCCTATTCCTCAAAATAACTCTCCCGTCCTTGTGCCCCCTATTAAAGATCACATGGACCTTAAACCAACCTCCACTTTTCGAAAAGCCCGGCTTTTTGTCAACGACATCCTCCTCCCTATGAAACTCCAACAGCTTTCCGTACCCATCTATATCCACCGGAACCTTCAGCAGCTTGCCCTTCTCCGACAGGATGTTATTGACGTACGACGCGACGAACTCCAGACCGTAACTTCCGAAAATAACCTCAATTCAATCTCTGAGCATGGGGCGATGACGTATAGTGTCTGGTCGAGCTGGAGAGCTTCTGCTTCGCCGACGGGCCAGCGGGCTACAGGCGGCGAGAAGGCGTATTCGCGCATCAGGTCTGGAAGACAACGTAGTGGCGTAAAGGAGTCCGTGTGGACGAAACGGATGTCGTTCGGATGCCAAGCGCCGGATTCCATCCTACTCCATTTCGCTTTCAAGTTCCGGAGGCACGGATGTAACTCGAAAGCATACCAAAATTCGCGGGAGGTTGTTGTGGCGGCCAGGACGGTTTGATGATTGGTATTGGAATCGGCGGTGGCAGTGGGATTAGGACGTTCCGTCGCCAGAAGTTTGACGCGAGGATCGTGTTTCGGTCGCGGAGATGACGTTATAGAAGCGCCGGCAGACGGTTTTTAGTTTTGTGTCTAGGGTTAGGTAGTCGCAGTTCGCGAAGACTTCGAGGAGAAGCTCCACTGGAGGTTGACGAGGAGCATGGCTATATGTCGAGACGGTCTTTACGAGGAGATATTGAGATGGTAAGTGCTTGAAGGAAAGTGATGTATATACTCTAGGAGAGATCCACTGTTTGCGAGACAATGGTGCCAGTCGTATTTTGCAGTGTTGGTTTATCGTGGCTTGAAGCTGGCCAATCCTTTATTTAGCTGAATTTAATAGAAATATAAAAAGATAAAAGAGCCAAGTACAAAAAAAAAAAAAAAGACAGCGAAAAAAGAAAGAATTAGGAGCCATAAATTTGATAAGAGAACTGACTCACTGTTTGCTCTCTCCTATTCATATCCGAATATACTGCGCTCTCAGCTGTGAGTTAAGGTTGCTTATTTGAGGTTGCGTACTTACGATAAGCTCGATCTTCATATAAAGGAACAGAGTAACTGAACTTCGTTAAGCTCCTAAAGAAGGTTGCATATTCGAGAATAACTAGTTTTAATACAGCTACATACTTTCTAGCCTCTACTCTACGGTGTATACCAGCTGGTGTTACTCTAGCTGGTTATATGCCTTAAACTCTTTCTCTCAGAATTGAGGCCTTCCTTTCTCCTCACAGTATCCGAGTGAAGCTCATTCTTGCTATTGATCCCCTGAGTATACCTTCTTGATCTCTCCAGAGTTAGATATCGGATTCTCAGGCCTTCAGCTAGATGGATGGATTTCAATTGTGATGAGGAGCTCCCATGGCCGTGAAATCGGAGCTACGCTAGCGCATGAATAAGAACTCAGACTGCTATCTGCTGAAAGGCCAGTGGATTTCATCTTATCAACGTGCGTTCATTGTGATATAAGCTTCAGATCGATAGTCATGATCGATATCCCATACTTGCACAATCAGACCCGCTCCACTGACATTTGCGCATCTGCGCATTCTACACACTGCTATACCTTTCTACTACTGGGTAACACTGTGAGGAACTACAAACGTCTCGCTTGTTTCCAAACGTCTTAATTTTCCGATCACACAACGACCGCCACACTCCGCCTCATCGACAACCACAAAACGCATGTTAATCTAGATTTTCATCTGCTCCAGTAGGATGTAAATGCGCATAAATTCCCGTACCCCTTTGCTTTTTACGTATACTTTATGACTTATTCGCACATGTATAAATCGTAGGTACTAGTCGTTCTTTGGAGCCTTCTGTTTCCGGTTAAGCTGTAGGAGCAGTGCTGTAGACATTCACATTCGGGCCAAAACAGCAAACCTTAAACTTTGTCAATTTCGCGAAGGCCCGCTGCTTTTCACCAAGAGTTAAAAAAACAGAAATTTAATAACTGAAACTGTAAACTTACCATAGCAAACACCAACTGTTTCTCTTATACCGCCAAAGATGAATAAAAAAATATAGGCTGAGCTACCAGAATTTCGTCTGTATATTAGTTACCAGAAATAAACCCAGAATGAGCTCTGGAAATGGCTAATACCTTACGACACGTGCTATTAGTCTTTATTTGCTACTTAGAGTGTTGTATATACTAGAGGCTACGAAAAAAAGCCGTTGTAGACTTAGAGGAACCATGGTTCTGGATCAAAGAGGAAGATATCATGAATATTAGCAATCATACGAGGCTTCGGGGCGTAAAAAGCGAGAAGTCGAGGCAGTTTAGAGTTCGCGGGCGCAGCGGTTAAGAGCCTGCTTCTAGTAATTGTTGTTTGGGCTTTCCAATGTTTGAAGTTTGCTAGATTGGCGAATTAGATAGTATACAGCCTGGTCGCGTTTCCCGAAGTCAACAAACCGTCATTACTTTAAGAAAGAGCAATGTTGGTTAGAACGTCCTAGATACGCTTCTGGACGGCATAAGTGGTCAGTTTCGGATTTCTTAATTATATCTAATCGCTGTAATATTTGACTTTGCTGCAATAAAGGGTAATATAACCAGTGCAGCTTTAATACGCTTTCTGTGATCCATCGTAGAGAGTTATATATTCGTCAATTATCCTCGCTCTGTATCCTTAAAACCTCTAGTTCATTGTACTCCAACGGCCAACGTAAAATTATCTATAACAGTTACTACGCATACGAAACTTCACGCATTACTCTGTCGCATCTTGGAAAACCCCCCCATAAACGAAAATATGTATCTCTCAACCGTATTTGAAGCTCTCATCACAATGACCATCGTGGGCGGTACAGTATCTGCAACTCCGGTAGGAACATGGGTTAGTATTCCCACTTTACGACTATTGTCCAATACAATACTGAATTTTCCACTCTCTTAAAACTTGTTTTTACGTGAAATAGTAGTTGCTTATATTTCCTTATTTGAAATAGGTATCTCCACCTTCAAACGAATCCGAAGCGATACGCCACATGTTCGAGGTGGGCTTCGAGCTCCATTGCATCGGTCCCCGTATGCCCCAGTGCAGGGACTGCACCTGTGACGGATTCGGCCACGTTTCCAACTGCACGCTGAATGACGCGAGCGGGGCCACGGTGCTGGATTCCGACGAGGATAAGCGGTTGGTCCAGCAGTGGTGTGGGAGCCTGGTGTTGGATTCTGTATTTGTATAGGAGCACAATCTCCTCTCTAGGGTGTGGCTTCCACGGAGGTTGTAGGGAGGTGTTCACGGATTGTCTTTTCTCGGTTTAATTACCAGCGTATATTTTTGTTTCCTTTCGAATCTTTTAGGAGATATATATCAGTGGGGCGTGTACTGCTATTATTTTTGTCGTGGTGCTAGAAGGAAAGAATGTTGAATTTGTATCCGGAAGTAGTAGTATTAGAAAATAGAATCGCAATTCATGCTAAGGAATGATGATGTAGAAGGAATAGATTTGTAGACTTCTTGATAATCATTGAAATCTTGAAAAGCAGGAAGTGCATATAATTGATCCAAACTAACTAAGAGTCCGAATCTGCTTAAAATACTTAGGTGTTAAGCTTCAGCATATATAGTATCATCCTCCACGACCGCGACGTTATAAAGAAGTCAATATTTGCCTGGTAGTGCCATTATTGCTACATCGAATGGTCACCGCTTCTTCATACAGGGTTCGGGGAAATTTGTGGCTTGTGGCGACAAAGCTTGTAATAATGCCTTTACTAGCTCGCTGTGCCCGCTCGTTCAAGAAAACGCGTAAACAAATTGCTCCCATATCGTTATTAAATTCTCACTTATGGTCTGTGAATCGAAGTTCGCGCTTAAGCCCAAGGCGCTGTTCTAGTTTGAAAAACATCTCGTGGGTGTGCTTAAGAAACAGGTAAAACTAAGTAAAAAATCATGTTTTTCACCGATTCGAAGCAGTTAAAGGAGCAAAAACTTTGAATATAGACATAACATAACAACGAATACTATCCTACTCTTTACATTAAATTAATCTGATTTTGAATAATACAAAGCAACAAACTGGGAAAGGATAGATAATTATAATCAAAGAGATCTTTATTTTATGGCTAAGCCCAAGACTTACATCCCTGCTTAATCCATCAAAATTCAATGATCTATAGGATTCTTCCAAGAATCTCATACTCAATCCCATAAATACAACTCCGATCATACATGAAACCATTCCTACTCTTCCCAATAGTCGTTCCAGTAATATGCGAACTAACCGGCATCGCCATCCTCCTATAGCAAGAATCATACCGATTAGGTTCTTTATCGTCCATGAACATGCAGAAGCAGTTTCCCAGGTTATGCACATGCCGGAGTTGTTACCCGCGGCATGTTCGGCTGGATCGTCGGCTGCCACCAGCAGTTGTCCAGTCGGCCTTCGCTGTCGCACTCGCAGTTTATGCAGGTGACGTAAAGGTACATTGGGTCGCTATCGTAGGGGAGTTTTCGAGGGTTAGGCACATGGGGTAGTAGCCACGGCCGTGGGATAGGAGCTTTGATTGACTTTTGGTGGGCCGGATTGGGAGGTGGTAGTAGAGGTGTCCTGGAGTGGATGTAAAAAGAATAAAACGTTAGCAGAGATGTAGAGAGCGGGCTGGTTGTATCGATATCGTGTGAGTTGTGAAACATGCTTCCGCTCAAATAGCCAAAAATAAAAGAGAAAAATCAAGTAAACATACCATCCCATTCTCTTGATCGCCGCTTTCCTCAGTAGGTACCGGCTGGAGCGTTTGCCCCGATACCGCCGCCGCTTGGACAGTCCCGACAACGGCCGCTGTGAGAGTTAGCATTGTTTTAAGAAGCATAATAGCTAGGTGAGAAATGGTTGAGGTCTGTAAATATAAGTCTTAAGTAACAAGTGAATTATAGGGTATTTCCGAGATTTCCTGTAATGATCGTTAGAAGGCGAAGGATTCTCTTATGAGCGGGGTTTTGTTCTAGATATATATCGTGTATATCGAATGGTATTGTTACTTATATAAAGATATGGAAGTTTTTCCGATGTAGATATCTTCGAATGTTAGAGGTGGAATTTCCCGCGGGCAACGAAAGTTTGCGCTGTAAAGATTTCAAACTTAATGGCTTAATGGATAGCACGCCTGCCTCGAAATTCGAAAACCGAGTCGCTGTTTCACCAGGATTTTACAAACACGAGCGCGAGAAAAATTTAACCAAGCAGAATATATGGCTTCTTAGTTATCTTTGCAAACAATGTTCAACGCGACAAGTGTTTGGCGGTTTATCGGTTTTTGTAACGCAAATGGGTGGCGTTTGCTGTCATTCATTCGTGTAACGGCCTGCAAAAGCCAACGGCAAGGCTTAGGCGCGTCGAATTTTCTGTTAGATTTGTTATCAATTTCTTCGCCTTCTCCAAAAATCGATAATCAAGTTTGTTGGATCCGCACGGCCCTCAAATTGATCGGGAAACGAGCAATCAATCGCCCCTGCGAATCCTTTGCCTACTCAACTCAGCTAAAGATTTCGATCTGTAACTATGAAATTTGCTAAATGACACCCTATAACTAGGATGCTAATAGTTGCTAGTGGTTTGTAGATAAGTTGAAATTTAGACGGTGTTTATATTTGCGAGAAAGGCTGGAGATACAAGGCTGGAACAAGTCCGAAAACTCGCTCATCGTATTGCTATCTCTCGAGATTTACCCCAAACAGAAGTTATCTGGACGCGTATGAAATTGACTTTGAGTTCTATAAGCCGTGATCCATAATCTTTGTCAATTCGAACCCCCTTTGCCTTTTATGCGGGCTTGATAGTCGGCTCTAGATTACCCGGACTATACGTGTCAGTGACTGCTCAAGAGCTTTACTTAACTCCCTTTTCCCCTTTCTCCTTTGTCACGTGTCATATTGCTACTGCCTTCTATCCCGCTAAAAGGAGGATAGGCTTTGCGTATTCTCAGCATCAGTCTCTTCAATAAGTTTTCCATACTCTTTCCTTTCAAACAGCCTTCGAAGCGTACGGTAGTACTTGACATTACGATCGTCAAGACCTTTATTGAGGTACTCCGCTTCCAATAACTCTCGCCTTAGTCTCCCACAGTTCGTCTCTAGGACTCACGTGGCTCACGAGCGTCAAGTATGCATATCCTGCCCGCTCAGAGATCTTTCTGTTCAATTGCAAGGCGGCATACTCCTCATTGAAGTATATCAGCGATTCCCAAAAGTACGTCAACCACCACTTCAGGAACAGAGGGTGGCGGCCATTTTCGTAACTGAGCGGATTTACTCTCGATTTGCGTCGGTTTTGCTCACTCTATGGTTGTCATTGAAGGTATCTGCGACGAACTGGACGAGCTGGAGGACGGTCAGCTCGGTTAAGTCTGGTACTTCGTCCCAGAAAGATGCTATGAACGGTAGTTCCTCCGCAGCACCTCGCTTGAAGAACTCTGCAGCAGGAATGGGATCTGAGGCCGCTCTTTCCTTCGCGAAGTCGGTCACGATAAGCGGTTTCCAACTTCCGGCTCCAGCGCTGGCGTTGACGAACCCGAAGTCCTTCTTGATGTCGAGTTTTCTGGTTTCCAAGGCTTTGTAGTTTGCTCGGAGGTTTCGCAAGCAAGGGTGCAGGCGGAAGCAGTAGCCCAGCTCGTGGAAAAATTTGTTGTAGCTTTTCGGCCAGTAGAAGATGCCTCCATAACGGCTGCTCCACAGCCTGTCGTGGTCACGGTTCATAATATTGGGGGGAATTCGCGCTCGTGAAGTTTCTCTCTTATCCTCTCGATATTCGTTTGGGGCTTGTATGGCGTGGGCTCTATGGAGAACACATTCCCCAAAAGTGGGCGGTAATTGTTTGTTATAATGCTGTGGAAATCGCGACATACGCGACGGAGGATGATCTTGAGAGTGACGTAGTCGAAGTGTTCGAATATTTCGATTAGAAGTTCCAGCGGAAGATCCGCCAATTTCGCCATGGTTGGTCTAACACCCTTACTGTGGGGAATCGAGAGCTAATACAGAGGATAATTTGTGGCGATTGTTCACTGAGCGCGGCTGGAGTTGTATAAATACTTTTAATTGGCTGTCAAGATCACAACTATATCGAATGATTCAACGCCTGCCTGATGCTTTTTGCGCAGAGCCGCTAAAATTCCAACCCCCGAATTACTTAAGCTTTAAACCGCAGAAAAAGAAGAAAAGGAAGAAAAGTCTCCGGCATGTTCGTTATCTCGGGGTTCTGGGTGCGGGACTGGGAATTGTCTTGTTAGTGCCAATGCCTGAGAGTTCTTGGACTCAAACCTGGTACTATAATAAATACTTAGTAAATAAACAACATAAGACCAAGAAATGCGGTTTACTGCAGCCTTTTCGTCTACTTTTTACGGAAAAATTGGAGAGGATGTCATTATAGTCTGTAGAGATTTTTCGCGAGGTTTCCAGGCTACTTGAGTACTGAGCAGAATCTTTTTTTTATGAGATACCGGATCTGCCTCCTATGATAATGAATGTCTATAGCGTGAGCCTCGGGTTATAGATCGATCTAAGATGGCCACAAAAGCGCTATTGGTATCTTGCGAACGACTACGATGCTGGTCTACTGCTTGCTAAAAGCATCCCTTGTGCAGCCGTTTTCCTTCGAAGAGCTTGCTATAACATCAAAAGATTCGAAGGAATTTAATCCGAGAGAACCGTATTGAACCCCAAGGCTCTCTTCCATCATACTCTCCAAGACCGTGAAATGGATATTCGCGAATCATCCTATTCACAAGCTTATTTCTATCTGCCTCTCTATGCAACACGACTAGACGCCATCCCTGCTCTCAATAACTCCGCGGGAATCTATGTCCTCTTTTGCGCGCAAGGTAGAAGAAATGTACATCCTCGAACGGTTTTTCGCCGATCATATCCCCCGGAGAGCTGATCTGGAACCCTTGAACCGGTAACCTATGAATTTCGTTCTATATATCTCACTGGAATATAATTTCAAAAGCTGCAATGCGGTTTCCATCGGGATGATATCGTCCTCGTTGTTACGCGATATCGATGTGCCCTTCCACCAGGTAATACTATCGGACGAGATCCTTTCCGACGAATCTCCGCTAGCCAGTCGAAGAAATCCCCAAGGAGATATTTGTGTCAGTTTCCCTTGCGAGTATTATAAACGGGACGTCTAGTGATGGTAAATTTTTTACAGCGAGGAATCCGTCAGCTGGATAGCCACCGCCTAGTGCTATGGCGAGCTCTTAGGCTAGGCGTGGGAACTGGTTAAGTGGCGTGAATAACTTCATTTTGTCGTTGTTAAAACCGCGAGTCCATTCCGGGCTTGCGCCATCGATATCGATTTGGTGATTTGGGCTGACAAAGTTAAAACACGGGTGCAAGGAGAACATATGGTTTATGCCTGCTCGATTGGAGTTTGGGCGACGCTTGTGCGGCGGCAGAGGTTTTCGCCGAGCTGCGGCCAGGGTATTTAGCGTGGGTGCTTTTATCCAGTATTCCAGTACTTACCGAGGTGAGAGGGCGCCCGACACCTCGAAAAACAGCACAAAAATTTGCAAAAACGAGCGCTTTACTATGCAAAACAAAAAAAATAAAATTAAAATATTTTGAACCTCAACGCCTAGAAAAAAGACGCTAAAGGCCCTGGCTGCGGCAATGCACCATCGGTAATTTCGCTAAAAAGACGGCAGACTCGGCGGAGCTTTATTGGGGTGAAATAGTCGAGATGAAGAAACATTTCGGTGATGAGCTCCGTGGGAATTCGCGGAGGTTTGCCATTCTTCAGCATTTTTTGATTCAACGGTAGCTTCCGTACTGTAACAAACGACCGAAGACAGTGCAAAGGAACGGTCGATTGAATGTGAACTTAGGCAAGAACTCAGAAAAGGGTACGGAAAACGGCGTCTATAATGGCGTCATTATATAGTAGCCGGACCAGTCAATGAAAATGACTGCGCCGCGAGGATAGGTAATTAGGGACTTCCTTTTATGGGTATATTAGCGAACATTTGGTTTATATATCTTCTAGTATAATTATCACTAAAAATGGTCCATTATTATTTCTGATACTGAAAGCCTCCTTTTGCAACGAACAGTAATGTGCACTAGAATTTCTGGACTTGGGGGATTTTTAACTCGCAGACGCAGTAACGCTATCATGGGAAAAAAGGTTCGGTGATATTTGTGTCGTAATAGCTTCTCTCCTTAGGTATATCGGGCTTTGTCTCGGGATATCATTGTTAAGATTTGATCTTTTTTAATCGATAACAAGCGTTAAGAGGGATCAGCAAGGTGGGCAAAGCAAAGTACAGAAGTCGTGAGCTAATACAGTGCTGCCGATTAAGCCTTGACAGATGTCAAGGAAGATATATTTGTGCTCTAGATAAAGAGATGGCTATAAATTATAGCAAGCGGATATCCAGGTCTTATTCCCAAAGCTCTGCACTAATAATCTCTGCCTAATTAGCTTAATTGTTGATACTCATCGGTTACTTGACGAGTCCGTCTCTTATTCGTCCGCTCCATGCGGCTCAGGCGAGTCCTTTTAGAATACGCAGCATGAAAGCCTCGCCCATATCAAATAATTTTTATCTGAAATCGCCGTGCGGGTTGAGAAGACGAAACCGCCTAGGTAATCTAGAGACCTCTGCTATCAACTAATCCTATCCGCTTCAAACATCGCAGCTCCAACAATCATAGAAACGAATCGAAATAACTCAAGGCAAATGTCGAATAAAAAGACGCTATGGCAACAAGTGCGCGAAAAGTATGCGCAAGAGGTTCTGAACGACCTGAGGATCGGCAAGGCTTCTTTCGACCGAAAAATCATTCCCTTTCAACTCAACGCGGTTAGCGCCGGGGAGAAAAGCGCGGACGGCAAGACGTCCGGGCGTTGAACAAACTACTCGCGCTGCTCAAACAGGAAGCAGACGCGCTAGGAATGCTAGCGGACGTCCTCCAGTTCCTAGTAACCAACGCGCCAGCGGTAACTCGCCTACGAGAGCTCCATGGCAATGAAGTTAAGGTCCAAGCCGTTATTGGTGGTTTATTTTGACATGATCGACTTTTGTGCCCGGGCGGTAAAATATTCAGTAGGAACAGTTCAAGGGAATCCTGCGTAGCCTCCGAAAGCCCTTCGCTGATGAATTCAACGACGTTATCAAGAGCATGAACTGCATGCGGAAGAAGCGGTTGTATGTCGTCTATGGCGGCTGAGATGGAGAAAGCGACCACGGGCGGGAACTCGAGGATCAGTTTCGCCGCCGTAGGATTACCCTGTCGTATGCGAGTATTTCTGTCAAATACTAGGCTATTGATAAGCTAACATGCGGTTGACGCGTATAAATAGTCGCTAGAATCGAGTTCGAAAAGAACGAAACTGAGCGGCAAGAGGCAAAGTCGAGAGGGTTGCCGCGGGGCAGGAGCGGTCTGAGCAGAAGAAATTCAGGCAGGGTATACTTTACGTGGCCTCGCACTTGGTTATTTATATCATTTACCTGTTACTATTATTTTTATTCGAAGCAATTTGTACAGCTTAACATACTAATTTTGGGTTTGTTACGAAAAGTGTTGCGGCTAAGCAAGTCAGCGATCGAGAACGGGAAGTCAGGCGGTGGATCTGCCCAGGTGACTACGGTAAGAGAGAACATAGCCGACGAAAAAGAGTCGAAGGGACCTGCGGCTGGATCATAGACTACATCGGTAAAATAATGGATGGCAACGTAAACACCCTTGGCCCTGGCGCTGCCACTGACGGCAACCTTCAAGATCCGAGGCTGCTCTGGATCCACGGCAAGCCCGGCTCCGGAAGTCGATGATTGCATCGGTAATAGTGGAAGAGCTCGATAAATGTGGAAAAGACCCTCTCATTTTCTTCTACAACGGTAAGGGGAGCATGAGCGTCATACTAGCGCCTTAGCATTCGCACGTGTATGCCTGTTCGGTATACTCGACATACTGCCCGATGCGGTTGATATAATGAACACCGAAATGGAAAGAATGGGCACTCCGGCCGACCCGTCTCGAGGCGATATGGGAGCTGCTCGAAAATGCCTCGAGAAAGTACAACCCCCGTGTTCTGCCTCGTGGATGCAATGACGAGTGCGCCGAGAGCAAAACCTTGACAGCCGCTATGGAGATCTCGTATCTAAAATGGAGAATCTTCGGATCTGCATTATCAGCAGACCCCTGGAGGAAATCAGGGACAAAGTAATGCCCGCGGGTGAGAATGCCACCGCAGCTTGTCCTGTGCCAGTATGTCGGTGGAAACGGAAAATGTTACCAGTGATATCATGAGGTATCTGCGAACGAGTATTAATGAGTCGCAGGACCTCGTTAAAGCAGGTATACAAGATTATGTCCAGAGCTCACTAAAACGCGCGAGAGGGATGTTCCTATGGCACGTTATAATGATGATAAGTTACGCGGGAATTTATCTCACTTCCGGCTCTTCTACATGCGTTTTGCACCCGCTAAAGAGGCTGCAGGGCTCGCCTCATTTTGGAGGAGATTGAGAAGTCGAGAACGACGAAGGAAATGCGCGAGAAAGTCAATCCACGCCCAGTGGGCTCGAAGATATGTACAAAACAATTTTCCAGCGGCTTCTTACGATGGACGCACGCGACCGTCAACTTTTGCACAAGATCCTCACCTGGATGCTTGCCGCCAAATCAATTTAACCGTTGAGAAGCTAACCGTAGCTTGACAATTAGCACGGTGAGCGGGATATTGATGCGGAAAACTTCCTTCGTAAGCCTAGAGAGTACATATTTTCGGTCTCTCCCCGCTGGTTGAGATCTTTACCGGACAATACTGTTCGTACCGTGCACGCCACTGTCAAAGAGTATTGTATGGGAGACTGTAGTTGGCCATCTGGACTTCACTTTTCAAGAAGACCGGAGGAATATTTTTTCCAGCGAGGGAGTTGGTGACGTTACTGCTATATGATAGCTACCGCAGAGTCACTTATGTACTGAGATGAATCGGAACGCTTGAACTCGTCGCCGGTATGGTTCAAATACACGGTGGTAATTGGTGGGTCCACTGCGAGCGAGCGGTGACATGGAGCGATGGACATGAGTAGAGAGCAGTGCCGTTCCCTTGAGAAGATGTTTTTCGGTTCATAAGATCGGAAAATGCATCGTCTGGTTTTACTACTACGTTACCGCGGGGCTTTGCGAGCTTGGCTACAGTGGTTGCACAAGGCGCTTCAAACCCAGCGGGCCAGAAGCGAGTACGTCCATGATCGACGAGATATTGCTCGGAGTGAGTAATCGTGTCGTGGACTTCAACAAAAGGGCCACGGAGAAGATCACATCGCATCGCTGAAAGGTCTAACAGGCCGCGGACCGTCCTTCTCCAACAGGGTCACATAGACGAGGCGTTGGACATCGCTCTAGCATAGTAAACCGGGCGCTAGAAACGCTGGGCGAAGAAAACCAAACAAAAATTCATTCAAAGCCTGATGAAGATATATTTAATGCAGGGGAACACCGCCTTGCTAGAAATGGAGAAGAGTATATGCGGAGAAAATTGGGCCACATCGGTCGCCATGACGAACCTGGCCGTTGCATTAAGAGATGTAAACCGCTTGGAAGAATCAGAAGACGTGCTGGTAAGGGCTTTGCACGCCATTGAGGAACTGAAGATATCTTTTTCAACGCTATCAAACGTGCAAGAGCTTGCCCATACTTACCACCTCAGAGGTAAATATCAGGAAGCTCTGGAGCTCCAGGTAAAACGCTGGCTTCATACAAAAAGGTATATCGCGAGGATCAACATCCTATATTGGAGGTCAAGCGCGACCTAGCATGTACCTATACTAGATGCAGCGTTGGGAGGACGCTGTTGCGCAGATGAATGAGATAATTAGGGTGATGAAACTAATCAAGGCGACGACTACGATCTCGCCGATGACGATCAGGAGCTAGTGGAGTTATACCAAAGCAAAACGCCATGCTGCTGAAGGTATGGGAAGTCAAGACTTAGTCACCGAGCTGGAATGATAGCCCTATGGAGCAAAGGTGGAATTTTATCGCCATTCAATTGCAATTATATATTTCAATGAATTCAAATCAAATTTTGAAGTATCGGTTACTAAGTTGTAGGTGAGCTACTCATGTCTTGTGAAGACCCACGATTATCCATTTAACTTTTCAGAACTTTTATAAAAGAAATACATAAAATAAGACATTAACATCTACAAGACTTCATGCAATATATAACGTATAATTCTATATTTAATGTTAAAAACGGGGCAAAGCCTTTTTTTTCCGTTATTAAGAGATCAAGACTGTCGTTGGGTGTATTTTTTTTTTTTTTTTTTATAAAAAAAATATTTAATTGCGACATCTAACGAGACAAAGATTCCTTTCAAAATTGTGATACGTATAAAATTAGACATAACTATCGTTTTATATGTACTTAATTAGGTAAACAATCTTTCGCAAAAATTAACCAAGATAGCTTGCTGGCTATATGTATATGAGTCGCCTGCACTTCGCGAATTTAGTGCAGGCGGCTCATATTCCATTTGCGCCATTTGAAGCTGCAACATAAGTAGGTGATCAACGGACATGCATATATTATGGGAATTCCTTTCTAGAATCCTTTGATTCCTAGCAAATTGACACTGTCCATCGCAACCGCCGAAGGACCTCCACAGAGTTCTACCGAGCTAAAGCTCGAAACAACGACAGAACTATCATGGAATCTTAATGACCTCCCTACGGAGCTAATCACAGAAGTCTTCTCATCTAGAGTATTTTACGCCAACCTCAAAGTCGCCGCGTCTGCCGTCGCTTTAACCACATCATCGAGAACGCCGCAGGCCCCTCTCGACAAACTCTTCCGCGGTAACCACACCGCTAAACGCGCAAAGATGGCCGCAATACTGCTACACGTTCATCCGTGCATCTACAAAATTTTCTAACCTCGGCGAGCCTCCAAGGGACACGCACAAGCCGCTAATTGAGCCGCGACCATTACTCATCGATCGATCGCGTAGGCTTCAAACGGCGCGACACGGGATCCTGGACGATGCTCAAAGACACCCAGTAGCAAAAGAAAATGCGCTAAGCGCTACGGAGTCCCGATAAGGGAGTTCCACCACGCGGGGCCGCGTCACAAATACCCGTTCGTCGTCTGCAAAGGCTTTCACCCTGGAAAGGTCACGGTTTGGATTTCGTCGCCGAAGTCATCTCCTGGCACGCTCTTCACGTTTGCCAATTTCCCACAACAGCAGCTTCTCGTGACTGGAACAGAGAGGGTGGCGCGAAAAAAGATATTACGGTGGAGCAGTTAATGGCGCGGGGCGCCCGTATGCGAAGGAGTTTAAGTCGCCGGAGCTGGATAAGTGGCTCTGGGGATTTAAATTGGCAACTTTGAATCAGCATATTGCTGAACTCGCCGAGAACTTCGTATTCGTGGGTAAGATAGGTATATGGTAAAAGGATTTATATTCGTTATATTCAAATAGTCTAAGGTAGGAGCTTAATTGGAGAACTGGTAGCCTGGAAGGTTCAGTTCGCATAGCGCAAGATCCAAACAGTTGGAATTTGTTCAAATATTAATGGCGTTCGTTTTTCGTTTGCAATGATTGAGACAACCAAAGCGTATTGAGCGTTAAATAGATTTATATACACACTGTACAACGTCCACATTCTTCTTTTTTTTTTTTTTTATAAAAAGTTCTGCCGTACACCAGTGCCAGACAACACCAATATGAAAAGGACGTATTTGATCTATCATTTGTCTCATACCAGCTTCTCTATGATAAGCAAGGGGAAGATGGTAAAGGAAGTATATGCTCTATTTACTTCTTTTTGCTTTTCTCCTTTTTTTTTTTTTTTTTTTTTTTTTGTCATCCCAGAGAGAATAAAAAGTTTTAATTCCTGGAATTTATTTTATTTTTGACAACCCAATCCTAACCCTACAACATTCACACACCTATTATCATCAACCCTTCACCAATTGGCCATGGCGACCCCCAGTCTCTTCCCACAGAACTCCTCGTCGATATCTCGCCGAGCTCGACTACTTCACTCTCAACATCAATTTACGCGCTGTCTGCCCACTTTTCAACGACATTATCCAGTCCCTACGCACGGAAGGTTGCCAAGAAGCTGTTCAGACTGAAAGGACCAGGAAGACGACAAGCCGCAAAGGAGAGTACTGCTTCGAGTTACATCCTTGTTGAACGACCTTTTCGTCGACCTCGACAGCTACTGCATACGTGGGCAACTCAGCCTTCGGGACGTCAGCTTCGGGAAGAAGCATACGGGCAACGGAAGATTATCCCGCCGCGTTGTTGTTGGAGAGCTTCCCCTAGCGGACGAAAACGCCACCTTGCCCGCTGTGACCGCGCAGGAATTCTCCCACATCCGTCCGGCGCCGGAGCACCGTTCGTATGGTCGAGCTTACCACGACCGGAGGAGTTACAGGAAGAGTTCGTGGAGAGATTCTGGAGCGCTTTAAAACCCAAATGGACCTGCACGAGACTATGATTCACTGCTATTACCACAGAAGGATTTCCTTCGGTAGTCTGCTACACATAATGAGCTACCTGTCTTTATGTCATTTCCCGGTATTTTTTCCGCGACCTTCAAGTTGATGTTTTTCAGGTACCAGGACCGAAGGCGAATAATGGAGGGGTGAATAGACAAACGGCAGTACTCCTTCCACCAAGATAGTAACAGAGGTGGCCATAGGAGTTGACGGTAGCGAATGGCAAGTGCAACGCCTTCATAACAATGGCACGAAATCTACATACAAAGAAAGACGGAGAAAAAAAAGAAAAAAAAAAAAAAAAAAAAGAACCTTTCATGAAAAGTTCCCATTTTTTTGTTCCCTTCATATGTTTCGGAGCAGAGAAATGTTTGCTAGCCAATCACAATGTTCACATGGAGCTCTACTTACTGCCAGTGTATTCCTAGGCTGGAAAGAACGAGAGAAGTCTAGATTATATACTATTGAAGCCGATTAAGGGAGACTTTAAGGATCTATTTCTCTTATGTTTAACTCTCTCCGTCTTTGCTATCCACCGTTAATATTCAAACAACTCATTTATACTTCCTGAGCTTAAATTGAGCGCCAAACATGAACCGCGGAAATTCATGACGTGGTTACATTGGGTGGGGAAAAGGGGCCGGCTTTTTGGTGCGTGTTGTACGGTGCTTTAGTTGCACGCTCTGCTGTTCCTGTATATATAAGCATTTTCTCTTCCTCCTCCGTGCGTGATCTGTCGTCTTCACTACAACCGACACGTCGTCTCGTTATAACATCATCGGTTTTGTTATTCGGATTGTCTATTAAGTATCTTTACTACTGCGATTTACATTTCCATTCTGTACTAGTCTTTACTATTTTATCCTCTATTAATAGCTAGAGAATTAATTCTATATCCTTCTACCGGACCACGAGTCAGTGTCTTTGACACAATTGGGACCTTTCCCCTTTACAATATTATGATTGAGTTTTACAGGGAAAATTTATTTATTTATTATATTTATTTATTTATTTTAACCCTTCTTTCTTTCTTTCTTTCCCTTTTTCTTCCTTCCTTCCTCACCACCACCACACAAACACCTACCTTAACTTACAGAAATCAAAATGAAGAACACAATTATTATCAAAGTCTCTTCATCGACTTGCCTATCCCAGTACTTCATCCCTAACATGAAGCACCTTCCGACGGAGCTCATCACCGAGATCTTCCTGAACTCGACTACTTCACCCTCAACGTCAACGTCCGGCGGGTTTGCCGCCGCTTCAACGACATCATCGACTCGCCAGCGGTCCCTCCTCGAGATCCTATTCCGGCAGAAGGAAGACGTCTCCACGCTACCACTACTGCAGCGAACCAGCTCACTCAAGAAAGACAGAGGAGCTTTCGCCAGTTCGACAGTCCGACCCGAAGGCGACGATGACGAAAGCACACCCTCCAACGAAACCGAAGGGGATATAACAGGACAAGACTAGAACCTTCGCCGCCGGAGTAATACTTCACCTCCCCTGCATCACCTCCTCAAGATCAACCTACGCGCCGTCAGCATGGACTCCGTCTCTCCCTCGACAAAATCGGCTTCGTCCACCTACAACGCAACACTTCACACCATTACAATTCTACCCCTGCGCTATCGAGAACGCTCTGTCGGCTAGTAAGCCCGTCAATCTACTTCTTTTACTACTGGTTCCCGAAACTTCCGTTCGTAGTTTCTGCTAGTCGCACCACAGGAATTTAACCGTGGAGGAATTCGCGATGGCGGTGTTGAGGAAGTGTAGTTTGGGTAGTTTGGAGACGGAGATGGGGTGCTTCGATGGGAATCTGGATGGGAATAATATGGGGACTATAAGGGTGTTCTTGATGGGCGTGGAATTGGGTTGGTGATGTTGCGGGGTGGAGTTTTGGGCTTTGTGCTGTGATGTTTTTTGGGGATAAAAATAAAACTGCTGGAGAAAAAGTGGAAGAGGAGGAGACGAAAGAGGAAAGGATGGTGAAGAGGAGAGAAGAACAGTGAAGATTATCTGCAGCATATCTGAAGACGACGAGAGCGTTACGAGGATTTCGATGACTACTACGACGATGGGTATTCGGATTATTTCTATAGCGACTATGAGGGGGAAGGGGAAGAGGATGAGGAAGGGTTGAGGCTGTCGATATGAGGAGTTTATTGTTCAGGATCAAGAGGATGAGGAGGAAGACGACGATGAAGACGAAGAAGACAAAGAGGTAAAAGGAGAACACGGCGGTAGAACGGAGCATGATAAGGAAGAAAAGGCTGAGGTTGATCATAAGGAGAAGTAGAAGATATAAGACGGAAGATCCGGCTAAACGCATGATATTATTTTAGAAAAGCTTTTGCCTATCCTTGCATCCACCTTTATCAATGATTAACTCATAAAACATTGGGACATGGTGTTAAAATAAGCGAAAAAGTGTAGTTGGATATTGGAACCTTTCCATCGTCGATCGATCTCGTTGCTTCAATGCGTAGCTAGATGCTCCATGTCTGGAAATAAATCCAACGAATTATGAAGAAACCCCGCTACCAAACTTTCTGAGATCGTGTAACTAGATTACCCCGTCGAATTCTAGTTCGGATAGAAACAGAACAAGACTGAATACAAACGAAGAGAATCGAAAAGAAATCAATATATACAAGCTCCCTATCGGTTTCAATCCAATTCTTGCAATATTTTCTTTCTTCTCGTTTTCCTCGTTTTCTTTTTTCTTTCCTTTTTTTCTCAAGTCCGAACGCTATGGTTAATATTTCATCGAGAGAAATAATAACTCGATGTCAAAGCCCGCCTTAGATTACTTCACAAAACTCAAAGAATCAATTTCGCAAATGATCTCAGCGTCCCTGTATGTAGATTCCTCTTTGTCCTCTCATCTTCGTGTTCATTTCCTTTTCTCTCTCCCTCTTTTCTCTCTCGTCGTTGTCTTCTTTTGCCAGCTTTGCGCGATCCTGATGTGAGCGTTTACCAAAAAGCGGAAATTCGTAATACCCCACTTGAAAGTTTCCCCTCTCATAGCGAAGCGCCCTGACTTGCAGCGCTGCTCCATCACTCTGACCACGGGAAGGTAGTACCCAGTGTAGATGAATTCAGTGTGAGAAATCTTAAGCGGCCGTAGCAAAGCGTCTCGACGAAAAATTCAACAGTAACCGCCCCGGTGTCGTAACCTTTGCAAGTAAACAAGGGTCCTTCGCTTTCCACTTCCCCTTGTCGGGCCCTAGTGCCGAAGAAGCTATGCCGATCGGCAGCGCATTTTCGAAACAAGCAGGTGTCTGGCCCAGCGGGATAAACGCAGTCGCCTTTTTCTCGCGGTTGGCACGTCGAAATCCCGGTATCCGCTTCTGTTTACCGTCGACGATTTCGTGCTTGAGCTCGAGGGAGCGGACGCAGGGGTGTAAGCTAAAGTAGAACTCTTCGTCTTTCTTTTCGTCTGCATTAGAGCATTTCTTGTATTCGACTGGCTGATTCGCAGCGTTAACGACGGCGGATTCGCTATATGCTTCTTCGGTGCGGCGGTAGAGGTTGTTCGTAGGTTTCCTGGCGCGGCGTCGATGATATCTTTGAAGCTGCGGCAGACTCCCTTGAGGTTTATGAGGGCGAAGTAGTCGAGATTCGTAAAAGGTTTCGACGAGGAGTTCAGTTGGAAGACTGGAGAGGGTTGGCATATTGATTTGAGGCTGGAGGAGCGCAGAAGGGGGGGGCTTCTGTAACTGATTGGTGATCTGAATCTATTTTTTTTTTCTATAGATATTGATCAGAAGTATACTCGGTAATTTATCTTTTTGATTATTTGCGTCAGGCTGTTACTTTTATCCATGCTTTTTTTTTTTTCCAAGCGATGAATTTTCAGTTTTTTCTCCTTTTTTTCCTTCTTTACATTTGCTAATTGCTAAGTATATTTTTACTCTGTTTATATCCATTTTTTATTTATATAAGGAAAAAGAAAAGGAAGAACTAGAGAATTAAGAGATACAGAGAACGTATAAGCAAAAGCCAGCCTTCGTACCGAATATAACTGCATACTTAGCGGTATTTATTACCTGCTCATTAAATAAGATATTTCCAGCAAATATTCGCAATATTATATCTTCTATCATGCCTTGAAGAATAGAAACGACAGCTTCAGAGATGGTTAGCTGCTAAGTTCATAGTGTACATTAGATTGCGATAAACAACAATGGTACCATAGATCTCTTTGCTAGGCCTCAAGTCACGATACTGTGGTTGCCTGTATCACCGTTTTGCACTTTGGGAATTTACGGTGTGGTTAAGATTCCTTCGGAAAGTGTATCTCGAGCTCAAACGTCAATAACCACGATGCTGCCACGAGATAGTACTACTATGCATACAACCGACTCATGTTTTTGTTACAATCCATTTCTCATTTTGTACCTTCCTCTAGCAGTGTTTATGTAAGACCGTCGAGATGACATTCATGGTAGTAAGCTTTTTTAAAATAATATTCGGATCTTCCACAAGCTAATGGACTATCTGACCAACCATCTCCAAAAGAAACAAATTTGATATCAATTTCATTGATCATAAAATAAAGTACTACAAAATGTATTACTAACTTTGTAGACATGCCCACGGAGCTAATCGAAAAAATCCTCAATCGTCTAGATACTTCACGTTAATCAATTCGAGACTCGTCTGTCATAGATTACAAACGATGGTTGACGTCGCGGAAGCGGTCTCCGCACGCCTTTGTACCGCAGATCGCGCAGTGATTTTAGGAGAATGCCAAATCAAAATGACGACTACTGTTTTCTATACACCTGCGACAAGCATAATACGACCAGATGACTCCTTTAACCCTGTTGTTCAAGTTCAAGAAACGTAGGAAGGGGTGGGTGAATTTTGACTATCAAAGTGACAACCTCGGCGACAGGATGAAAGAAAGTGAGACGACGAACCGGATGCCACTTAGAGGGATCAAATTCGCAAAGAATAAGCCTGACGACCGTAACGATAATAAACCCGACGACGGTAATGACAATAAGCTTGACGAAGCGACAGGAAGAGCATTATCTCAGTGACCGCAACGCTTTCGGTCACGGCGAACTCGCCAGCTCGTTCCTAGAACGCGACGTGGATTTCTCTGCTCGCAGCTTCCGTTCGTGATATGTAAGCCGTCGACAGTATCGCGGGTAACCCTTGACGATTTTCTAGGTAAAGGTATCGTGTCCAGGCTCACATCATGACGTGCAAAGGAATGATCATGAGATCTTCGGACATTATGAGAATATTATATTGAACTTTGACGAGATGAAATTTCGTGGTTGGTGTGAGCTTAGGCCTGACCCGAACCTGACCTAGAAATTGACCTCAGGCCTACATTAGGTATCGCGGATTCGATCTGTCTGCTCCGTTCGGCGAAAAGTTAACAGTTGTAACTCATATTGCTTAGAACGATTGGGACTACATCGCGACTTGGTGATAAGTGGGCTGTTTTGCTATACTATTCAATTAGATACATATAGAGATTTAAAAGTGTGCAATTATAATATTATACACTGAAATAAGAATTTAGACTTTCATTTGATGCCTACGCTACTATGACGTATGATGTCTAACTGACAAGATGTATAGACTTATTACAGTAAGACCAGTATTATATTAACAGACCAATAACATCTACTCACGGAATCAAATTTCCTTTCTAGAGTAATTTTTGAATACAGCATGAGAAATTTGATGCATTTATAATTAGCGAGAGAAGTCCAGAAGTTTTCTAGAAGATAAAACTAGAATCAACCATAATAACCGAAATGAATAACAGTAGGCATTAACCGAAGAACAAACAACACACGATTTTCATTAATGTACTTGATATACATCAGTCATCTATGGTATAACCCGAGCTCAAGGACCATGGCGAAACTTAATGATCTCCCACGAAGATCACCACCCAAATTCTCACCAACCCGACTACTTCACCTTGACCAACCTCAAGCGCGTCAGTCGCCGTTTCAAATTACTTATCGACACCTTGCCCGCGCGGCTCCGCGACAACCTCTACCGCCGTACTGGCGACAACGCGGCAAGGACTGAGTAGGGGACTTGGG
Organism: Pezizomycotina sp. ARF18; assembly: GCA_002224055.1. Taxonomy (NCBI): domain Eukaryota; kingdom Fungi; phylum Ascomycota; species Pezizomycotina sp. ARF18. The sequence continues at coordinate 227,021 of AZLU01000007.1, read as the reverse complement.
TATCGAAAGAGAACTATACTCGGTGGTTGATGCTGATTGATTGTTATGAGCCAAGCGTTGCGTGTATTTCTTTTGTCTTTTTTAATACAGATATTTTCTTGTTTTATCCATATATTTTTTTCTTTCTTAAGAAAGAGTGTACGAAAACCAAGGTATGACGTGGAGAGAAGGCAAAGGCAGCAGTTGTATTCAGATTACTGGATAATGTCTTTGTATTTTTTACATGGATCGAGACATTTTGATGAACAATGGGTCACAATATTTGTTGTTGTTTCATCGCCTTAACAATAGAAAAAAATTATACCTTTGAGTAGAATGAATGTGACGGTAGATTGTGATAACGATATGGTAACGATAGAATTCTCCGTTAGACTCGAATCAAACACGATACTACGGTTACCTGCATCGCCGTTTTGCGGTTTTGGGGTTTTCACGGAATTACTATAAGATCTGTTTAGAAAATGAATCTCGACCTTGAACATCAATCAGAAATTTCTTACTAGCGACTCGTAGATACATCAAGTTCGCATCTATGACGATGGCTTGATTCCTTGTTGTTTCCTTCTATCGTCGTTTATATAAGCCCGGCGAGATGACATTTTAGTGATGCATTTTCGATCAACATTTCAAATTTTTTACAAGCCAGACCGTCTGTCTACGAAAATTTAGAGCAAGAATATAAGCATAATAATTATAAAGAAAAACCAAACAAGATATATTAATCAGTACTTACTTAATCAAAATGACAGAACAAACGATGTTAGACTTGATCCTGGAACTGCCAATTGAATTTCACTCGATCCTGGAACTGCCAATCGAATTTCTGATGCAAATGCTTTCTGGCGTTGATCAAGTCGATCGAGCTAGATCGAGTAATTCTCGTCAACATTTTAGAGCTATTATCGATGATTTGTACTGCTTCTCTCTGAAACCAATAATACTCCAATTACCGCCGGATGCCCTCTTTAACTTCAGATCCCCGATACCATTTGCACAAATAACGTTTTGGACGGCGGCGAACATATCTACTCCTTTGTGGACAGAGATATCGAATTCTTCCGCGAGCAGCGGCGTTTGTTATATGCACGAGGTCGACCGCATCTCGACTGGATGGCCACAAGTTTATCACGGCAATAAGGGAAATAATCAAGGCATCTTATACAAGGTCACAGTTGGAAACGCGAATACATATGCATAATCTGGATCCGGAGTTGCCGACGAATCTTGGGGGAATTATAAAGAGCTTTGTCGAGATGAGATTTCCAGGGTGGCGGAACGTCGGGGGTAATTTCGCGTTTCGCGGATTTGACTTGTTTGATTATCTCGGTGGTAATGCAGACGGCGGTGAAGGGTACGAGGCCGTCCAAGTTGTGACTGAGGTTCTCAAGTCATGAATAGGACTTAAAAATAAAAACTGAGGTGTGGCAAAGGAAATATCAAAGGGGAACAGATTTTGTTATACGTATTTGGAGATAGACATATATAGATTCAGGTAAACGTGATTTATAGCACTTCGATAATAAGATAGACTTTCTTTTTAACCTCTGCGTAACGTGACGCGTGGTTAACAATTAAGCATAGCTTGATGCTTTCCTATCTATTAAACACCGACACTTATCGCCTTTGGTGAATCAGATATTGTTCTAGAAACTCTTAGATTTGACAGTGAGAAGACTAATATGATTCAGAACTACCGAGGAGCCCAACATCAAAGGTTCTAAATTAGCAACACGTTAAAGGACCGCTTATTTTCCAGAACAACCTATTGTACGGCTCGAAATATATTCTATCCCCATCTGGAAAAGCCAACGCGTTAGCAGAAGCGCATAAGTAATTTCTACCGTTGTTTAATTATACTGGTACTCTACATTTAAGTATTGCGCATACGAAATCGATGCAGTAATTCAACTAAAGATAATTTCTTTTGGTTTTCAACCACCACTCTAATACGACTCATTCCAAATCATTTACCAAAAGAGTAAAATCACCGAAAATGCCTGATCTCCTAGATCTACCTGCCGAACTCATCGTCGAAATATTCACCTACTTAGACTACTTCACGCTCCTTAAACTCAAGCGAGTATGCCTTGACTTTCAAGCTATCATCGAAGCAGCACCGGGCCAACTACGCCACAATCTCTACCGTTGCAAGCTTCAGCACATCAATACTTCAGATAAAAATGCTGAATATTGCTTCACCCTGCACCCCGCCCTCTACGTCATGGTAATCGACTGTGGCTGGTCTGGGAATCGCAGTACCTCGGTTTTCCACAAAAGCACAAAAGAGAGAAGTTTATACCTCTGAGTAAAACATCCGTCGGGAACGAAAATGCTTTTGCGGCTGCTATCCCTGCAACCGATTTTATAAACCGTGATAAAAAATGTAGAAAGGGCCATGCTCCGTTTATTATTTGTAAAGGCGCAGACATGATGCCGCTTACTGTAACGAGTTCGCTCTAGCGATTAGGAAGAGGTTTAAGGGTATGGATAGCCAGAGTATGAATAATTTTGGGTATAAACCATTGGTCGATATCATTCGGAGATTTTCTCGCATGGGGGTTGGACATAAGTATGGATACGGCTCGTTTGGTTTTAATCTGTTCAATGACTTCAGGCTTATGAGAGACAACACGGAAGAGAGTGGGAAGGTCTATATCGTGGGATGATCAGAGATATGCAAAGGGTTACCGACGTCGCTTTATCTTTATAACTTGGGACATTTGATATTTCAAACGGGTGGATCCAGTTTTAGAATGTCAATTTACGAAATAGTTAATCGAACTTCACCAGTTAATTAATGGCTTTAACCGCGTTTTCTGCGCCGGTTATTTTAGTCTGGAGACACTCACACTATTTTTCTTTCTTGCTTGCTTCCCGTTTTTCTTTTTCTTTTCTTTTCTTTTCTTTTGTCATGAAAAAAAAAAGGAAAGGGAAAAGATTTCGGGGACAGGATGGTACTAACTTTGGGCGGTCCTCGTTTGGTAAGAAATTCTGTTACGATACTGCGGAGCTGGATTTCTACCAAACCTTTTTTCCATCGATCTATAGACTTCCTTACTTCCCGAATTTCTCTAATACTGACTCAAGCATACTGATTTACTATTAAATGCATTCTTACATACCTTGTAGAATATCTTAGTAATATTCCAAAAGCGTTCTGAGAAACAGCGAAATAGAATCAACGGGTGAATCCAATTTCCTTTCGGCTTTTACGTTTTCTTTCGCCTCAAACTTGACTAACGCGACAACTACCAGACATAAGTATGTGCAAGCATCTTTTTATGCTAGGCGCTACTAAATATCATAAAGATGGAGCTTGACAATCTCCCTACGGAATCATCTCCGAAGTGTTCGTCCACTGCGACTATATCACCTTGAACCTCAAGTTGCGCCTCGTCTGTCACCGTTTCAACATTATCATCCAGAACGCCAGCGGTCCGCTTCTTAAAACTCTCTTTCGTTCTCTACTATCAACCTAACTCGATGGAGAAACCTGTCAAACCTTGTACGAGCGCAACAGGGTCTGCTATGACCGTACTAGAGAAGGATACTACTTAACCCTCCACCCATGTATCAAGTCGATCAAACTTCCTCACGAAGCCGGACGATCCTAAAGTTTGCTTTTCGCCGCAGCAGGTCGAGTTTTACTTCGAGAACAACAGGGTCGGTTTCATTATAGGCAAGGACTTCGTCCCGCTGTGTTCGACTCCCGTGAGGAACGAAGACGCTTTCGCCGGCGCCGACGAAGGAGCACCGCTGCGGTTGTCCGATTTCTTCGCGCGGACTCACCGCCAGAGGCGCCCTTCGTGATCAAGGGGACCCCGAAGCCGGAAACTATGTCGTGGAGGGCTAATCAGGTCCATCCTCACGGACCGCTTCAAGAAGCGCTCCGTAGGGGAGGTCTAGTTTGACGACAAAGGAATAGTAGATTTGTCGGAAATCGTGAGAGGGTATGAACGGAATCCTCAGCGCCTAGGTATCCTTTCAAATACGAGAGATACACCTGCCGCTAACTGGAGTCGCTTCCTGACGAGGACGACCATTCAAAGTATATAGAGGAGCCGTTTAATTTGGTTCTCGTCACCAATGATTAACTCACGAATGGTCAAAAGGTAGAGAGGGCATATGTAACTTTAATGTCCGTAGACGGTCCATATGATATAGACCGCCCTTCCTTCTAGATTAATATGCTTTTATTTCAAGCGTACCTTGATTTTCCCCCGCGTTTGTTTGATATATTGCTTTCTTCCTCTATCATCTTCAATAGAAAAAAAAAGACAGCATATCAAGAGGTAGTTGATACTAAAGCAGGAAGATTCTTAAAACTATTGTTTCACCCCTAACTTAAAATTATCACCTAAAGTTTTCCGTCTCTCGCTTTCTTGCCTTCTAAAAGGGTCTTTGCAGGAAATCCTCCATAAGAATCTACATTGATCAACTCAACAGTGCGATGGGGAAGAAGGGGGCTTAAACATTGCTAAGATTATTTGCTGGTTATACAAGCACAAGGCGCTCTTCTGGGGTATTTAAGCAATTTTGTTTTTTTCGGCGGTTTACCCTCCTTTCATTCCCTTGCCTTATCAAGCAAGAGACGAAAGGCTGTTATTTAATGAACGTATACCAAGTATCTCTGCTTGTAGCAAAAAGAACGCTGTGAGCTACACATATTAAGGCGTCTGAAAAATCTTATCTTTCGCCCTTTCCCATCTAACTCGGCTCTGTTATTTCAATTTTTATATTTCTTGTCCGGAAAAGTTACCATGGCAAAACTTGACGATCTTCCTACCAAACTTTTGGTTAAAATCTTCCTCAGTCTTGATTATGTCGCGTGAACATCAAGCTTCGACGCGTTTGTCGCCGCTTGAATGCTATAATCAGGGGTACCAGCGGACCGCTACTCAGAACCCTCATCGCAGCAATTACGAGCATAATTCCAAGCGGGCCGTCCGCTATGAGCCTCCAAACGCCATCACCGGAGACCGCTCGTTCGCAGATCTCCAGATCAAATCGATTACTGCTTTACTCTCCATCCTTAAATCAAAAAACTAATTGTCATAGCGAACCCAGTCCCGCGGAGGTGTACTCTTCGGGTAGCTCACCTTCAGACGAGGTAAATTTTTATTTCGGGAGGGCAGAGTCGGCCTTTTGAGCCGCTAGGGCATCAACAGGTTCATCCCTTGGATTCTACCGAGTTGAGACACGAAGACGCCTTCGTTGCGGGCCCCGGAGTTCCCCGCAAGAGTTTCTGGCGAAATGGGGGTGGGACTCGCCGCCCGGACTGCCATTCGTCATAAACGGGACGGAAAAGCGGAAACCATGTCAGTTGAGGACTTCGCCATAGCAGTGCTCACTGTTGTGCCCAGGAACAATATCCGACGATACCGATGCTGTCGGGGATAAGAATGGCGTTGCCGATTTTGCGGCTATCGCGACGCGGAGGGTACCGAGGGGTCAGGCGGCAAGAACTTGGCAGTTTTTTAGTTGGATACGCTCCCGAATCGAGAGGATCGGAATGTACTGGTGAAGTTGGTTTACAGCGCTAGGACACAGGTCATGTATTGGAAGTATGGAGGACGAGCACGAGGACTGGACTTTAAATCCCGATGAGGTAATTGAAAACACTCGGCCCTGCCTCTATATACTTCGTGTAAGTTTGTATATGCCGATCTCAATTTCTGCAAGAAGAATCAAAATAGTCACAAAGACCACATACGGTAGCGGAATATTTAGGAACTACTGTCGCAGTAATCAAAAATTCAATACTTCCAAGCCCTCCATTGATGGATTCAGCTGTTGATCACCTATAATCACGACACTGCCACTTCTAACACTCGTTTACAATCCTTCCTCCAAAAGGATCCCTTCATAAAACATCTTTATTTTCTCTTTATTTCTCAAAGCGTCTTTTTCAGTCTGTCATATTAATCATTTTGGGTATTGCGCTAGACGGCACTAAAATATACTTAATTGTTCCCTATATTCTTCCTCCGCAGCTCTCCTCCGAGACCTCCGAAGCGACAGCCCTTATCTTTGGCGAAGGATAGGATAACGCGACTTGGCTTCGCCACGTTTTCTGCCTGGAACCCACTTTATTCATAGCATCGTCATCGATTACTACTAGTAGAAGTTGCAGCTCCGCCATCAGTATCTGCTCAGAATCTAGGCACTATATATTGATATTCTGCTGCTCTTACTCTTCATAATTCTCTCTTCGCGACTGTCGATATCACCAGCACCAGGCATGGCAAAGCTCACCGACCTTCCCACCGAGCTCCTGCTCGACATCATCGCCGAACTCGACTACGTAACCCTACACATAAGCGTCCGACCGATGTGCCGCCTCTTCGACGAGCTCATCCGCGACGCTCCACCTCCATGCACGCGCAGCTCTTCCGCGCCGTACCCCCGCCCTTCACCGATGGGCTAGACAAGGAGGCGATGGACATTAGCGGGCGTACGCTCCTCCACCCTCTTCCCCTACAGAAAACCCGGGAGTAAAGTCATCCAATGGTCCTGCTTCGAGTTACACCCTACATCAAAAAGTTACAGTTTAAAAGTATCCCCAAGCAGAAGAAAATACCGCTGCAGAACATCGGCATCCTACGCCGGGACAGCGTACTCGTTCCGCTTCAACTAGACTCACGCATCGCGGCGAAAAACGCGCTGAGGCCCGTCGCGCCGGGAAGGATTTCTTGGGATTGGGTGAACTTCCGGAAGCGCCGTTCGCGTATATTTCGGGATACAGCAAGGAAAATAGAAAGGATGAGCGTGGCGGAGTTTGTCAGTGAGTCGCGAACGACGTTAAATTATGGACGACTTTTCGGATTTGGTGAAGAGCGGGGTAGGGAGAGGCTGATCAGCTGGCCGAGGAGGAACTGGCCTTGGAACCACAGCGGAGCGGAGAAGACCGTCTTGGGCACATGCATTCTGTCGAAGAAGTATATGTCGGGTTGGAGGTTAAGCCGACTGCAATCTCGCCGTTTTACGCGGTTAAGAGGAAGGATTCGTGATTGACAAGCTTTGGTTTTTCAACGCAATGTACGCCTACTTTTTCTTCTTACTTGGAATTTGGGAATTTAGGATTCGGATCTAGGTGTTTCCAATGTAAATTTAACTGTCAATAATTAACGACCTCGATATACATGAAGCCATATAAGCTTAATGCGCGACCCCAGATATACAACCCTCTTGGGAAGCTTTATATGAGAAACAACTGGGTAGTAAATGCTTTTTTTTTTTTTTTTTTTCCAGTTTAGAGAACGGTAGTTTATACGTTTTTCCAAGCCCATTTTATGGAACAAGAAACAATTTTCTGCATCTTCGCTTCCCTTTATGGTCCGCGTGATCTTTCACCCCGAGTGTATTCATATAGCGCCTTATACGTGCAATCCTTCGGCTCCTTTACCCAGCTCAAAATCTTCACGATCTCGGTGTTTTTGACTCCGTCAGCATCGATGTCACAGAGAAAGTTCTCCCACCGGGCGCACGTGCGGTAACCTCCGATCTCGACGTCGTGTCGCGCTGCGACCTCCCCGATACGATTGCCCGGTAAGTACTCTTATAAGTACTCTTATCGTAGGACATTGACCCGTCCATCGCCACCTCCTTCGCCAGTTGAGCTATAAAACTTCGCACCGTGAGGCGTTTAAGTAAAGTGTCCGGCGCGCTCGTTATGACTAGCGGCGCCTGTTGCGGGGTAATGGTTTCCAGGAAGGGATTGGTCAGTCTGTAATCCTCCGACAGCGCGGATTCGTCGGCGAGTCCGGTGGATAGCAACGGAATAAACTTCCCGTTTTACTATTATAAAACCCGACCTCATCCCAGTCAAAATTCCCCTCGCTGTTTGTTCCAACGTTAGTGGTTTTTAGGAGACCGATGCAAGGGTGTAATTCGAAGCAGTACTGCTCGCCGTCGAGGGGTGGGTCCAGTAAAACGGAACACCAAGGTTCTTCGCTCCGATGTTGTGCGCTATGTTGTTGTACCTGGAGTATTCTTCGTCATAAGTGAGGTCATATTGAAATACCGTGGGTAGTTTGTGTTGGTACAGAGCTCCACGAAGAAGCGGGGAGCGTGAGCGATCATATAGTTGAAGCGGCGGCAGGATCCGCGGATACCTATTTTCAGCGTGAGGTAGTCTAGGTTCGAGAAAACCTGCTCGAGAATCTCCGGCGGGAGGTCTTGGAGCTTCGCCATCCGCTTTTTTTGTGTTTGGGAGATATATTTGATCTCGTGGAGCTATAGCTTTGATAATCACGGAGTACGCGATGCTTCAATGTAAATAAATAGGGGTGATATGGAATGTGGAGGAGGGGAAAACGAAAAGGCTGCAAGGCTGCGTGTTTCTACCGGTATTTAATATCGGTAGTGCCTTGGTTTAGCGTTGAATGAGCTGAAGAACCCCAAAAATTACCGAGACTAAATAAGTAATAGTATTATTATTGAATTTCAAAGCATTCGAGGCGTTTTTTCTTATTACCTGCTCCAAATGACTTCAGCTATAGCAGGTTACTTCCGCCCGTGAAGCCAGCGGTTTCTAATTGTAATCGTCGCGAACTCAGTTACTTAGCTAAACAGCATCTAGCCTTAATTTACCCAGCGTTGATATAATCTTGGGACTTGGATCTGATCGTATTCTGCCGGAAACGCCTTGGCGTGTTTTTGTTGTAACAAGCGGTCCGTATCTCATACAAAAATTGCTCATTGCTCGACGGATATTTTCATAACCTATTACTTAAGTAACGAGGATCAAGGAATGAATATTTCCTCGATAATGCTAAATATAAAATATAGTTACTCAAAAGCGGCTGCAATTTAGATTCAGGAAGCTCACATTCGACCGTAAAAATGCTTGAGCTTAAAAGAAAGAGCAGCTGCGAATACTGACTTCCCTTTTCCTATACGCTTAATCACCTCTGGCTAGTTCTAAAAGCAGCTAGCCGAGATCCAAATCCTTGCCTCCCTTGCCTCATCGCTGAACAAGAACGGGAGGCGAAGGAAGAAATAACGCTCCACCCCACTTGGGCATCCTCCAAAAAATATCTGTTCCCAGAACACTAGATGAACAAGGTACTCGAATCCGTCTCCAACTTTCCTACCGTCCCCTATCGCAAAAGCCCAGATGCACCATTGTGCTGCCTGGCTTAGCCGCGTCCATCAACCACACCACAGCATCTTTCACGGTTGTGTTATCGGTGGCGGCGCCTCTGGCAGAGACGACGTAATCCGGAATATCATGCTTTAAAAAAAAGCCGCCTTCGGAGATCGCCGGCGACAACGCGCGCTCGTCGAGTGTCGGAGTGTTATCGAGTGGCGTAAAGTCGCGCGTCGTGGCGTTGTAAAAACCCACATTTTGAATTTTTGGACTCCATTAATTCTCGTGGGCGGTAGGACAAACGACGAGCTTGGATATATACGGGTGAAGGTTGAAGTAGTAAAGCCTATCGTCGGTGGTATGCGTTCGGGTTTCGGTGTACTGGAAGAGATTGGCCCCGAGCGTGCTCTGCGCAGCGAGGTTGATAATGTCATTGAAGCTGCGGCGGACGGCCTTTATGCGGTACAAGGTGTCGTAATCGAGCTTTTTGAAGATTTCGAGGAGGAGTTCTGGAGGAATGGAGTTGATGTCTGGCATATTCACGACTGATGGGGGGATCGTAGACGGAGAATCAAGAATATAATGTTTCAAGGGTTTAGCTTTTTAGCGTTATTAGGAGCACACAAAATAAATATAAGAAAATGATACTTAATAAGGCTTGCGGAAACCCTTACCAATTTTCTAACAAAAGGTTATCTGCTTGGAGAGCGTCACACTAATATCTAAGTTCGCTTAAGCTATTACGAAACCTTTGAAAAAATTTTGAATCTAATTATTATTGTGAGACACTCACTGAACACTTTCTTAGTAAGCTCTTTACTTTTTCGACTGGACTCTATGGCGCAGGGGGCAACTTCGGCGTCTAGGGGCGCTTTCTAACGGTTCGCTGTCATCGTTTCGGCTACTACGGGCGGTATTAGGCTATTCAAAACTAGGATATTCTGTTCGGTGTGCTTCACTAAACTAAACCTAAACAGATATTTAAAACAAGCGCGAAAACTGCAGAGTAACGTTAATGAATGTGGATCCGCGTATTTGCTTCCTATCATTAGGTTGAGTCTCACGCCACTACTGGCCAGAGCAATTATTGGTCAAAGGTTTACGAGCTGTGTTTTCCTTCCCTTTAGTTACTCCCAAGCGCCACTTTGGGGTTTGAAGCTCGGGGTAGATAACTAGCGAGGAGCAGCAATTTAGATCGTGGTGGTAAGATATCGACCCTGTGTCTTGGAATACCTATAACTGATCCTATCGAAACATTGCTGACATGGACTTCACCTAGAAAAGAATCTCAACTAACCCTAGCAAGTATAAACATAGCCACTACGTTTACATAGCTTAAGCCTCTCTTTTGTTACGTTGATTATTATAATGCAAGCAAGCATTCTCGTGTCGCAGGCTTTGATCGATAGGTGAAGATGGCGTGTGGTCGGTTAGGATGCCAGTAGCGTGTCAAAGTACTCTCTCCTTTTTTTTAAATTCTTCAAGCTGAGCTTCATGCTCCAACTTGCTGCCTAGGACCTATACCTATTAGGAAGGGCAACGAAAAAGAACCAAATTCTGAGCTTTCATAGCTTTGCACATCCTTGATAGCTAATGTTGAAGGTAAAGAACCGTAGCAGCAGGCTTTAGGAGCCTACCACCGGAGATTCTTGGCGAGATCTTCGATATCGTAAGTAACTTATCCCCGGGAATTTTTTTTTTTTTTTTTTAATTAAGGGATTTTTGAAGCTTATCACTACCCGGATTACAATTTTAGCTCGCGGAAACTTATCCGAAGAGGCTTCTGGCTCCTCTTTGTCGCGTGAACTCGAAGTTTAACGCGGGCCTGGCGAAGTACCTGTACGGCAGCGTGGATCTAACTCGGAACGTTGCTTTCGCTCATAGCGCCCGATGCGAAGTATTTAATCGACCGCTGCTTAGCGCACTCATAGGGAAGAGAACGGCCCTAGTTCGCAGCCTCAGCGCGTCTGGAAAATACGGCGGCGCGATCCACTACATCCCTTCTCAGATTGAGTCCAGCAATTATTGGCAATCATCCGGGCGTACTGGCAGGATGGTTCACGAATAGACGCGCACGATCGTTGCAGGGTCATCGAGTTTCGGAGATTTCTCGCTAGCATATCCACCTGGTCGCATCCAGGCGTCCCTCATGCTCTTGGGATTTTGTTCGAGCTCAATTTATCGATCATGATATCCTGCGCTCAACTTTAAAAGTACTGTTGCGACACAAAAAGCCGAGGTTCGAGCGGAGCGTCCACGGCGTGTCGAAGATGTGGAGTAAAGGCGGAATGTTTAGAGGCGGAGAAGCCCCTGTCGGTGGCCGAAGGCAGTACCATTGGAGCAGAGTAAGGATGCGACGGACGTGGGGCACCCGTGGGGACTGCAATGTCGAAAGCGACGACAGATTTGAAAGAAACAGTTACAGCCCTTGTGACCGATACAAGGAGCCCCGTAGACACGAAAATCCCGTTGGAGGGTGATCCCGATAGGGCTGTCTCGAATAAAAGCAGCGGAGATAATCCAGTCTAGAACAAGAGAAGCAAGACTCTTGGTTGATATCCATTATTGGTCCCAATTCCTTAGGCAAATAATCTAAAACTCCAGCTTGATTAGACGGCTTGTGAGTATCCACCTAGTTGATGTATCAAAAGCTGTTCATTGCCAAGGAGCGCGCTTCCATGTAATATGTCATAATTAATACATCATGCGATACATGACGAACTACATGCTTCACTGCATAGTGAGTTTTCAATAGACGTCAGCATAGCTTTCTAGATCTTTTTATTCAAGTATGAGGACTTGAAGATTTAGCACATTAGGGGAACGGCTTCCGAGGCTCTAATATACTTGAGTATGTGCGCGCAAATATATACATTTTATTGCTTTTCAACGTTTTTCCGTTTTTTTTTTTTTTTTTTCGCCTCTTTAAATTACAAATTTACTGCTGCTCCGCGAATAAATTCCTACCAACAAACCTGACGAAATAAAACAAACAAACTACGATTCCCATTATAAGTACGGTTATTCAAGAAGACAGGTAACAAAACGTATAAGCAAGTTTGCCCATGTAGTTTAATCCTCTAATCATACCTCATATCCTTTATATAAGACTGCTTACCTTCCTTAAATCTGGCGCGAATAGCTCCATGTCAACCTAAAGGAGGTCCTAGTTACGAATCTACCTAACAGGTTAACGTCAGGATGGGACCCCATCAAAATCCTGTGGAGATCTTTGTTGAGATCTTCTCTTACTGCGATTTCGCTACCATGAAAGGCAAATTACCTCTCGTCTGTCATCTCTTCAAAGACATTCTTGAGGCCTACACCGATTCTGTCTTCGCTCCAACCCTTTTTCGCAAAACTAAAGTCGAACCGCTCGGATCCGGCGAAAATGGCGTCCGCTACTGTTTCCTCACGCACCCTGCCATCCTCAAACTCAAGTTTCCTTCGAACACCCGATTTCGTCAGCGTTATATTCGGAACGCAGCCCCTCGAACAGACAACTGTAGCCAACGAGAAGGCTTTTTCGGCTGCGGAGAGCGAAGAGGTCTTCTTCAAAGGTGTTCCGGAAGACGACCTCCCTTCCTCATCGCGTTCGGTAGCAGCAATGAAGGAATGACGGTTGGAAAAGTTGCGGTGAAGATGATAGAAGGTTTAGAGGTGGCTCTTGAGAATTTCGAAAGTTCGGTTGGTCTTATCGACTTGCTCTCGCAGACGGACCCGGCTTCGGGCAGCACACGAACACGTACCAGGACAAACTCTGCTCAGGGATCTGGAAAGACCTGTTTGAGAAAAACGAGTGTGAGGACGGACGTGGTAAAAAGCACACTAGGCTGTCGAGGTTGATCCTAAAGGTGGAAGACATACCTCCGGTTGAGTTGAAGGATCAGGCAAAGGACGAGCCGGACGACGGGTCAGATGACGAGAAGGTGAACAAGGCGGAGGATCAGGCGGAGGATCAGGCGAGCGACCAAGCTGCAGGAATCAATTTTTTCATTGGTTTGGAGCCTGATTACCAATGGATTGGAAACGAAAATTTTATATTTAAATCATTTTAGCACTGCGGCGTGCCTCATGATACCCTGCAGTTCGGTCTTGATTTTCTCTCAAGCCATCATTCACTTCAGCCTCTCTGTAGTGAACGATTATATTGTAAACGAGCAGGTTCACGGATTGCATGATTTTTTATTAGTTTTATAGGGTCAAACGGAGATACACTAAATCCATACACAAATTCTAAGAAAACCCTTTTCCAAACTAATGAAAGTTTGAAGAATGCCTCACGTTGATTCACTGATGACCATTCTTCGGCTACTTATAGCACATTTTAGATAACATCTCGACCGTAGATTAGCTATAAATCTTTTCCAAACAAGATTATCCTAGATATGATATATGTTTCTCTTGCTGAATAATCTGAGAACTGGTCAAACTCCCGTTAATTTATCCCATCTCTTCAGATATTACTTAAAATATGTGACGATCCTTGTGTACGTAAAAGCCCTGAGACGCAAGTATCATTTTTAAACATCTGTAGCCACCTCCCTTTGCAGAGCATATCCTGATAAACATGAGTCCGCTCCCCTTCACGGACAACATGAAGAACATTCGAGTTAGAATCAAACAGATGCTCCGCTTTGTCATTAAATATCTCTTCAACCATCCGCCACACCAGATGAGAGACGGTCATATTCTCCTATCGTTTCCGTAGCATGACATGAATGTAATTGTTTCCGGGAAGTATTCCAAACCCTTGAAAAAATCCGGCTCTTCAATTCCAGGCTGGAAAGCCTTCTCCTTTGCCAGCGGCGTTGAGTCGAGGCCGTAAATTCCCCTTTGATGTAAAGACCGACTTCATCGTCGAGGACTCGGAGGTGAAGCTTCGGGATACATGGGTGCATCCTGAAGCAGTACCGTGTACCTTTCCCACTGGGGGTGTCCGCCGTATTATCGCGGAAGAAGTTGACTGCAAGGGCATGGTTCTGGTGGTGTCGGACCAAGTCCCGAAGTGACGGCAAGTTAAGCTCACGGGAGCTTCAAAGCTACGTAATCCAGGTGAGAGAAAACTTCTAGGAGAAGTTCATTTGGGAGGCAGCAAAGGCGGCGGTATGACATCTTTGTAGACAAGAAAGTAAAGAGTAAGGAGGGAATGCACTATAAGTACAACAGTAAGTAGAGGAAAGGCGAGGTTGTGGTTATATAGAAAGTTGTTGCATCTAGTATAATGAAATTATTATATATCATTGAACGAGTATAAAGCGGAAAAAGGGTATTGTGCGTTGTGGCTGGAAGCACTTGTGTGAGGTGTGATACATTGACAATGGGACGAAACAGAACAAAGGTTGAAGAGAAACGGAATGGTAAACCGTCAATGTAAAGCCCCTGACGATTCTATAAAAGGCGATATGGCTAGACAGCCTATTACTACTTTTAAGAACTTTTTATTAGCTTACCCATCGAGTCGATACACAGAGGTAACGACGTTTGCTGGAAGCTAGCCACGAAGATAAATACGCAATAATCTTAAGAACCTATAGCTAAACAAACTGTGTATCCACGCAATTATTATCTTGATATGAGCTTCAACTTTTTCTTCTTTTTTGCGATTCGCCCATCTCTACAGGGACTTTCATAACTTCAAAATATTAGTAATCTTCGATTTTTCTTCAATATGTAATATTAATATTGTTTACATAGTGGAATACCAAACCTAAGTAATATCAAGCATAGTAGAGATTACTTATATAGTAAGTCCTGCCTATTCGATAATTTTCTATATATTCATTACACGTATATATAAAAAGCTATAGCCTAGATTTATCCGAGCGAATCCAGCACCTACTCCAAGGCGAATCTTTCAGCGCACCCGCGCATAGCGGCCGCGAAGAGCATCTTACGGTATGGAAGTATCTATCATGTTTGTTGCTCGTAAACGCGACTTTCCTCAGAAGAGGGCCTGAAACGGGATCCAGAGCTCAGGATACTCTAGGATCAAACGGAAAAGATCGCTCATGTACCAATTATAGCTCTTGCGGATATCCCTTCTTCAGCGAAGACTTTAAAGGATCACTGCTCTTATCCAGCGTTTTAATCGTTCGCTTTGCGGGCGAAATGTCAACATTGGTGGTACCATGACAGAACATCTTCGCGACAGCGATCAACGGTACGAAACCATCGGCGTTGGCTATAGCATAGAGATGTTTCATGGCTCTAAGAATATAGGGCTTATCACCGTTTTGGAGGCCAGCGGGCCCGTAGCGCCAGGTAAGTCGAGCGATGTCTCTGGCCATTATATCGATGACCTCTCTGACCGTAAAATCCGGAGTCTAGATCGTCGCAGATTAAGTAAGGACGCCGTCCTCCATGCCTTAAAGGTGAAGCTGCTTCTGAGAAATGCAGCACGAAAACGCCTTTTTATCGAGAATTCGCGAGGGCAATAGGTCCGATTCTTGAAATTGCTTTCGGGTGGTGATGTATAATCCAATGTCGCCACCATGGAGGTGTGTAACATACATTGGCAAATCCATATTAAACTCCAATGACTCGGGGTGGACCATGAGTTTATAGAATATAGGGTGAAATGCGAAAGCATAATCCCCGCTCCCAATAGCCGGAAACTTGGCGGTATTTGCCGTCGGAAAGAAACGGTTTTTCTGCAGAGGCCCGGCTGTAGCGGAATCAATAATGATTTGAAGTGATGGGAGACCAAGCGGATCTTAGTTTCCAGGTTATATAATCGAGATGACCAAATATTTGTGTGAGGACTTCCGTGGGGAGATCCAGAATACCCATACTTCTTTGCACAAGGGTTTGAAGCTAAACCTTTGGAATAAGACTGCTAAGGAGTTTTTTTAATAAGCTAAACCTCGAGAATTTTCGTGATAAAGGGCTAAGCTAGAAATGAGCACTGTGAACACCGCGAGCGTTGGAATTTAAAGCTCTGTACAGCAATTAATTAGAGGTATCGATAAAAATTGAGTCAGACCTTGAAAACTTAAATAGTAGCTCCCAAGATCGATCCAGCAATGTTACCTGCGTCGCCCAGAAAATTTGACAGGCTATACCTAAGATGGCTTTTTCAAAATTCAGAAGGTGCGAATGTTAGTTGTAGGATGAGACATCCTAGGTAGGGGTGTTAGCGCGCATGCGCCACCTTTAGCGGAAACCCCCGCTTAGAGAATTTTCTTGGGTTTCGGCGTCTTTATCGCCAGCATCATTCGAGATGTCTTGGAAGTTGGTATTGTCTTAGGATCATTAGCTTTCGTCCGCAGCAGCGCGCCAAAATACTGGGGGTGCCTATTCCTCGTCTCTAAATCTTGCCGCTTCCGCAAAATGAGCTAGTAGCGCTGAGTATCACACGTCTCCCGAAGTTTAGCGCTGCACGTGGACGATAATAATCCGGAAACTCCTATCCCTAACCGAAGGGTTTTGCAATGCCATCCAAATTCCGGACTCGGTTAAAGAGCTGGCGGCAAACGCAGTAATCAATTACAGAACAAACCAAAGGTATAACCATAAGTTATATAACCTTGTAAGATGTGATTCGTTTATTTACATATCTTATCCATCTCGTTCAAGTGCACACATCCAGCATTTCGCCATTTTACAGCATCATCAATTAATCCTCATGGACCTTAAATCTTCCATCGAACGTCAGTTTGACGTTCTCCAGCTTCGCGGGCGCACTGGCTCCGGCAACGGGTGCATTCCCGACGTAATTCTCAATCCTCCTATCCATCGTCGCCAATGCGATGCTCGTGAAACTGGACTCCCTCGCTCTCCCTTCCTCGAACATTCTAGAATACCTACTATGACCGCGCAGGCAGCGAGCGCCAATCCGATACCATACGACAACCAGAATGACACTGCTCGAACGCCCATGCGTTGATATCGTGTACGAGAATGCACGAAGTATCTTCCTTCGTCTGAATACGAGGTTTGGTCGCGTGAGCATGCTAACTGTGATATTGCGGAATACCTCCTCGACCGCATTGGAGAGTTTTCGGATCGGGTAGAAGTTTGTTGTATTGACGCCTTGGTTGTCAGTCTGTAGCCATGGTTCCGTGAGCGGCGTGGATACAATATTCGAAGTCGAGCGGGCGATATCTAAGCTAGAGAAAATACTGGGGTTGTCGATACGGCCTTGGAGGACTTGCGAATACAGTGTATCCATGAGACCGAACGCGCGCCATGTTTCTAGGAGGTCTTGGCGGTGTTTAACGCCAGAGGCAGGAACGTTTCCTCCGGGGTAACACTTGTCGAGCGGGAGAATACATTCGTCGGTAAAGTTCCGCATGGTCGTATTATAAGCTTCTATCAGGTTAGTCTTGATATCCAGCGTAGGAACTTGAGACCGAACGGTAACGTTGAGATTGTATGTCGCGTTGTACAGCGTGCACTTTGCTGCGAAAATATCGAATAGCGACGAATCGTCGCTGCCGAACGTCAAGCCGGTGTCGTCGCGGAACGGCGTCCCATCCGGCGAGTACTTTATATCTTCAGGTTTGTACGCTGCCCACGCGAGCCAGATATCGCCGTCGCCGTCCAGTTCAGCGGTATATTGCAGCCTACTCTCAAAAACAACCGCGTGTTGTTTTCCGAAACATCCTTGGGAGCGACATACCACGGCGCATCAGCCGAGAGCAAGAAACGTTCTCGCATTTTAGCACGGGCGCTTCCAAGGAAGAAGCGTAAGAGCAGTTTGAAAACCCGTTTCGCGCAGGCGGATTCCATGGGTAGTATCGTGCCGCAAATGCGGATAGCGTAACCAAACTCTTAGCCTCCGCAGATCGTTGACCGACCGGTGTAATTGAAAAAGCCGGTGGATTCGTCTACGCCATTCGAGTTGAGAACGAAGACGTCGCAGCTGTCCTGGGCGACGTCGGGTTTCTGGCTCGGAGATCGAGGTTGGGTGGAGAGCAATGGTAATCACCGGCTTTACGGACGTCGGGGACACGGACGACGGTAAGCGTGGAAACGGAGTGATACCGGACAGCGGAATTAACCTGTAGTTGTATCAAGATGTGATTAGTTACTGTCTAGCAACTCCGCTAGACGAAGTACATAAGAAGAACTTACACCAGACAGATACCGAAGACAGTAACAATCTTTGCCCTTCTTATAACCTCAAATGACAGCAGTCCTGACACGCTCGAGTTGACCGTAAAGAGCCTATCGAGGCCTTGGAAGGAGAATGCTTCCGTGGCTACAACCTTCCAAATCATCTGTACGAGAGCCATAGACGTCGCGGCTCCCAGTAGTGCTTTGTACAAGAATGCGAGACCAGTTCCGACTTTCAGCACCCACTCCTGATATGAACATCGTGACCGTCGAGGGCTCTGTAGTAGAGGAAGTGGCCAATGGCAACCAAAGCACGCCGACGAGGAGTCCTACCATGGTCAATGCTTTCATATACATATTCCGGCGAACGATGTAGTTGTTATAAGCATCGTCGTTTACTTCGACTACATTGGTCCGAGGAGTACCCTGAGCAGCTTTGTCATCGTGCGCCTCCGCCGGTGACGAGCTCGGTTGCTTTTCCGCGTCCATGGCTTAAAGCTTGGTAGTCGGTCCCGTAGCTGCTTTTCACTGTAAAATAGGAGAATGAACTGATGATAGTAGGCAGAGTCCATTACGGAAGGAGCTGGTATTTATATCGAGATATTGTATTGCGCGCTTGTAATTATTTGAGTTTACTCTGGTGGAGATTATGCATTTAAGCACCTAAGATTAACGCCACCAAATTTCCCTTCTTCCGATTTCCCCACCGAGCAGATAACGCGCCGATAATACAATCTAGATGCTCTAGCGACTTATGAGTAATCCATCAACCAGCTAGGATATCCTTAGCTTGCCTCGCATGTCTTATACCGAACGTGGTTATAAGCGAATTTTTCGTCTCCGCCACCGCACTTAATGTCTTGTTGGGAACACGCGATTCTTCACGTATCTGAATTCTGGACCCTAGAATGCAGGGGTTTGCCTTAAAAGAGAGCGATTTCATGCGGCAGAAAGACAATTTTAGTGTGCAGAAGCAGCAGGCTTGAAAATCCGCGTTGCTATTTTGATACGGTGGGAAACCCCCTTTAGGCTTAATTAGCGATCTAGAACCCATTGGTCGCTTCTCGGTAAACCTCCAAATGGCAAAGACTTGGAGAATTCTCTGATAAGAGTTTTAGGAGAACCTGAGGCTTAATCTGGGTGTTTGGCAATCTAGGTAGATATTCCAGGGCAGATCGCAGATAGCAGAGCATCTCAAGCTCTAAACAAAAGTTAATAGTGATGAACTTACTATAGGCTAGTCAAGAAACCTTCTCTTAACTTCATCATTTTCGACAATGACAACACACGGTAGAAACCCAGAAATAACAATGCTCGTACAAAATTGAGAGTTCCACGGTAGCCGCTGTCACCAGCTAATATGTCCAATCTTTACCTCCCCGACACCTCACCACATCGTCATGCTCCTATCCACTAGCAAACGGACGACAAAATGAATTAATAAAATCAAAAGGCGGATATCGTGACAGAAAGTTGACACCTTGGATAATACCGTTTAATTAGCGGAGAAGCGATCATGCAGTAATAGCAGACTACTATATAAGCAACTGTGGCCCCTCTCTTCACAACAGTTTATAAGCAACTGTAAGAGCATGGTCATTTTATGAGGTAAACTTAACTCAAAGATATATTTTTTTTTATCATCCGTCGTAGTAATAGTTTGTTATTCGGCACTCTACATTTTTATATACAGACGTTGCTTCACCGCCAATTGATACGCTATATTTCCCGATCTGTACGAATTCAGGCTAAATTCCCGCCTCGGAGACTTACCAATTATTCGGACAGGCACTCTACAAGTACGGTCTACGGTGCAGTGGGATACTCTGGATACATCGAAAGGAGGAGGATAGATAGATCTGGAAAATCCCTAAGCTCATAAGTCATTATGAGATATAAGGTGAGGGCCCATATCAATGGTTCGTATATTACATATATATATATATATATTGTTGTTGTTGTTGTAGATACTTCTTCTTCCTCTTCTTCTTCCTATTTGAGTTAGATATGCAGATATTAGCTGCAACATGCGGGCGACGCCATTTTAAATCCATAGCGATACTGCTCAGCGGTTACTGTCAAGATATAGCAGTTATATAGCACTACTGCTACTGAAATTTCTAAACTGCCCCATAGACCCCCTTAATAGGTATACCCTATTATTATATTCAGCATGCGTATTCTTTCATTTTATGAAGAGGCATGCGGAGTCCGGACCCACCATATTTCCGCTTGAAAGCCGTAGAATCCGATAGGGGAAAAATATTCACGATTCTGGGCACACGAGTGCCGGATCGAAGAAGAATAATAATATATAATTAATCTTGCAGCGGCTAGAGCGTATTTCAATAAAAAAAAAAGAGGTATGTCTTGTTTTTCCCATCACGGCTCGAAATCTTAGAGATCAAGACACAGGGCAATAAACGATCGAAATCTTCTCATTGCAAGGAATCAAATCAGAAAGTCGTATTTTATCCTTAATAGAATACCCTCACGAATAATGCGGGTATTCGGTTAAAGGGGCCAGCACGTATGCAGTGATTATATATGCAGCTTCCCCTATAACGAGATTTGGGTATTTAACATTAAAAAAGGGAGAGTGTTCAATTATCTAACTCCAAGAGGAAGAAGAGGTGTCTACAATAATAACAGTATATGTTTGTAGTATACAAGCCTTCTATATAGGTTTCTCTCCTCCATACCTATAAGGACTTAGGGACTTAGGGATTTTCCAGAGCTATTCTCCCATTCTCGATGTATCCAGAGTATCCCATTACAGAGAGGCGGAAAATTATAGGCAGAATTTTCAGAAAATTACAGTACCAAAACTCTAATAGAAGGAGAATAAGAAGAAACAAAAAAAAAAAAATCGTTAACGCGTTACTATTTTTAATAATATAAATCACTAATCTCGTCTGCAAGGATTAGTGCATGAAGCAGCCGATAATTAAGTCTGATCGGGTTTACCGAGTTTAATATTTCGGATAGCCTACGCGTAGAACCCGTAGATACGAAACGGATTATATTATTGAGGTAGTATCAGGTCTTTTAGAATTTGGCATTTAAGGCGGAGAGCGGGGAATAGACTTTCACCGATCGGAAATACGATCTCCATCTAATCTTTCAGCGCTAAAGCAACCCGCTGTATAAATCCTTAGTTCTTCTGTGTGTAGCTCAATAATCTTTAGGCATCACAATATTTTCTTAGATAGGGTTTAATATACTCTAGCGAAAATCGTAGGTGTTCCGAGCTAATCAAGCTACCAAGACTAAATTTATTAACTAGGCTTGCGAGAGAACATTCGATTTTATACGCTTTACGGTATAGTAGGCCTAAGAAAGCGAATTCGGTTCATCGCAGTATTCTATCGCTCCCCGTAGTACTCTAATTGCCCTAACACTAAATTTTCAGATATTGGAACGTTCGGAACATGGACGGAAGGCATTCTTTCGAATCCTATATCGGCGATTTATAAACTTTACCTTTATTGGGCGCTTTCTAATTATCTCAAGGTAGATGATTAGTCACATTTAAGAAAAAATATGATAGGGAAAATATTGGCAAGTAGCTATTTTCGATCTTGAGCTAAAAAAAACTATCGGGACTCAACTTGTCGATATTTTTACCGAATATTGCCTAGTATTTATTTATCGAGGATAAAAATTGGCTTATATTTCCAATTATATCCCGCAAAGCTCACGACCTCGCTTGAAACTACTAATTTAGGCGAACGACCCGCCCACAAAAAATCACGCTCTTGCCCACCAATCCAGCACCAAGCATAAGCGACAAGTTCTCTCGTGGTACGATATGGCCGACCAGCTATGCCGATTTGCCGAAATTACCAAGCTGGCAGCTGCAGGCCAAGGAAACCTTAATATAAGGCCGAACGACAGTGGGAATCTTTTGTCGCCCTTCGCTTCGGCGGTAACCTTGCAACATCGTAGGTACACAGAAAAAGTCTCCACAAGGATAGGATCCTTGTAATATAGGAATTTTATACGGAAAATATAGAAATCTTGAGTAGTTAGGGCTATTTGCCCTTTCGGTTACTTCGGTTAAGAATAGATTACTCGTAACTGGTTCCATTTCAAGTAAAAAAGGTAAATAAATATATTTCCATAGAATTCCGCATCGTTTCCTAAATTACGAATCGTTATGATAGTCCCTGGCGATCGGTTAGTATTTCGCCGCCGGGCGTGGCTATATAAGGCGCCTGTACAATTACGCCTACTATAATAGTAGTCTTAGTAGTATATTATAAGCCTGTTTTCCGACCGAAACAGATGCCTTTTATTTAGTAATATCGTAGAATCTACCGTTTCCTTGTAGATCAGCAGTAAAAGATGTCTATAATCTGCATAGAAAAGCATAAATATGAGGATTTCTAATTATTCCCGTTTGCTATCACTATCATTTCTTGCCATAGCCCTGCATTTTCAGGGAAGTGCTACAGCACCCTAACCATCCCGCGGCGAAATCGCGTAAAGAGATTAGGTTCCCGCCTGCTACGGCGTCCTACTTACGCTCCGAGCAAGCCAGTTTTATTCATCTTTCAACTATGTTTAAGATGTTACCATAACCGTTACTAAAAACGGCGGAGGTATAACCGTAACGGTCACTACAACATCGCTATGCGATTCAACGTATCCTCTATATCTCTACACTACTGTAATAACGCAGAAAGTCGATAGACCGACCTTTATAGACTACTTAACGCTCCCGGCTAACTCGGTAATAGTTATCGTGACTGTTCTTGGGCCGACGAGATTAACAACCGTTAAACTTGACGCCTCTACTACTACTGTTACAACAACTCTCCCTATAAGTACTATAACGATTACCACGGTAATTCCGCCCGAGACAATCCTAGCGACCGAGGTAGATATAGACACGGTTATAGACACGACTACCTCTATAGCGCCGGAGGTGATCATTACGAAGTCCGCGGTCGTAACTTCGACCTATTTGACTATAACTACCACTTTACGACCTACTTTATAACTATTACTAGCGTATCTACGTCAACTTTCTTCACGAGCCCGCTACCTAGGCGGAAGAGAGACCGCGTTAGAGGCGACGACGGTGACCCTAATAGTACCCCGTTAATCAGAATTAGGGCTTCAGTCAATCTAGGGCCACTCCGCCTGCGGAAATGCTCAGTAAGCACAACCCGGTCGCGGTGATTCTCGGATAATTAAGAATGTCGTCCCTGAAACACCTGTCGCCGATAATAATAGGAACAGACCCCGACAACGAGCTCTTCCGTGTCGCCGAATACATCTGCGAATAATGATGCGCGCAGACGTACTACGAGTACATTAATAACCCGACCCCGCGCCTAATAGACGCACCTCTAGTACACTAACGACTACGCCGTCGGCTGATAGACGCACTTCTAGTATATATACCAAGGCTACCTGCACACCGTCAACGTCGACGGTCAGCAGTAGTGCTAGTACCTCAGCCTGCCACCTTCCCGGTCTCCTCAAGGGTCTCGAAGTGTTAATCTGCGACGTGATTTCGGAAGCCTATTCTAAACTCGTCCACCCGCGTACTGTTACTACTACCGTTACTGGCTCTACCGTGACCGTAACGAATATAGCCTACTTACCGTGCTCTACTCCAACGGAGACGTATACATCCACTTACCTAGAGACTAAAGCCGAAAACACGGTAACGGTTACCGTTACTCTTCCGGAATCTGCGATCGATACAACGGGACTTACCTCGTGGCGTCCGGCCAGGCTGCGTCGTTTAGCGCGTGTGGGACTACCGTCTGCGGGAACGTGTATCCGGACTTTTACAATTATAACCCTAATACGGGCCTGTGTCAGTGCTATTACGTCCGCGATGACGCTAATGCGGTTATTCACTACGCGTCTAATAGCGTTTTGTCGTGTGGGATTTTCGTTGAGTTCTGTGCGGCGGGGAGGTGTACGAGTCCTTAAACCGACGAAGTGGAGTAAAAGAAGAAAAAGAAAAAAAATTAGATTCGTTTAGCTTATCAGGTGTCGTTGTTATTTTAAGAATGCGTAAAGAAATGTTTCCTTCCTTATTTGTTTGTCTGTTTGTCTGTTTGTCCGTTTGTCTGTTTTCATTCAAGTTTTTGTAGCGTTTTAGAGAAATTGTACATGAATGAAGACTTAGTAGATTCATGTTGTTCCTTTTGTACGAATATACCCATGATCTCCATCTCCAATTTGCACTAAACTCACAGGCTTCTAGACATTAATCCATGATGAATTTTTGTTTTCTACGAATGATGTGTAAACAAAGTTAAATTGTAATCTTCTTCTCTCTTCTACCACCTAAGCCTCCGCCCACGGACGCAACTTCACCCATCATCACATGAATGGTATCGACGGCCCCACCTACTAAAGCTCTTGAGGTCGCTACGCGACATTAGGGTAGCCAAGCAGATGTAATCTTCAGTCCTCGGGTCGGCAATCTTGAATATGGTTGGTAGCCGAGATTTTTGGACCACAACGACCTGACCTTTCTCTGCAACAGGACGTTGAGGAATTTTTTCAACGGTGGAACCGCGTTTGTCGCGGCCGTTCATTATTAAGAATGGTTGCTGGGGTGCCGACTCGAGATCCGTTTGAAGGAAGTCGAGAGGTGCGCTAAGGCATACCGCTATTTCATCTTTCATTTTTATTGCCGTTATTCGTGTGAATGCTTCAGTTTCCGGCTCGACTAAGACTAGATCCTCTACCGAGAGCCATAGTTCTTCCTTTGCAATGTCGTTGCGGTGCATCCTGAGCTTTAATATACAGGGATGCAGGGTGAAGATGTAGTGAGTCTCCACATCTTCGTCGAGTTGAGTTGAATTGAGTACGGGACGAAAAAGTTTGTTGGCGAGGACCCCGGAGGTGGCGGCGTCGATGATGTCCTTGAAGCGGCGACAGACAGGACGGAGCTTGATCTTGAGGGTGATGTAGTCGGGGCCGCTGAAGATCTCGACGAGGATCTCCGTGGGAACTCGTGTAGATCCCTTTTGCGATGAGGAGCTTGAGAGCCTGACACCTCTAGGTCTTGAAAGGAAGGAGATGGAGACATTGTGGTTTTTTGTTCTGAACTGCTGAAGATGTTATCTCTTGGTGATTTCGAGAAGGTGTTTGGTTGCTTGTTTGTTGTTATGTGGTTCGTAGAAAATTTGGGGTTTGCTCAACTCGGTTTCTCCCTTTTTATAGATAAATAAATAAATAAATAAATAAGCAATAGAAATAAAGGCGGACAAGTGCGAAAAAAAAAAAAAAAAAAAAAAAAAAAAAAAAAGGTGAAGCCTTAAGCAGAAGCGTGAAGAAGAATGATATTTGCTGCCCTTCATTGCTGTGCATTTACTAGTCCTTCGAAGGTTCTAGACTACCATGAATTTACCATATATTTACCAAACGGCCTTCTGTTTAATGGTCTCAAGCCTCTGAAAAACTCCTCTAGAGACTTTTGCACCATCTATCAAGACTAATTGTTCGCTTCTTTAAAAAAAAATCGAAAAATTGCAATATAAAGACAAATGAAACTATCCTTTACCTACGCTAAGAGAATTAGTAAATTATCAAACCAACTCCACGGAGTCCTTTCCGTCATCCGATTTCTTGCCCCTCACAGACACAATAACCTTTACCCCTCTTGCCTATTAGTTCTCAGTCGGTAATCTCGGGTAGCAGCCAGAACGGGTTCATATCGAAAAAATGGTACTGAAGACCGTAATGCTTCAAGACTCCACTCTCCAATAAAAACTCAGCGAGCGTTCCATCAGATCCAACATATCCGCTAAGCGAAAGAAATTCCCGACGTCGTTACGCCTTTTATTCAACTCATCCGGCATAGTATATCCGTGCCCCAGCTTGGGGATGAAGATGGACAGTAACTGCCTTACGGTTATACCGTACGTTTCGCACCCTTCCGTACGCACGAAGGGAAGCCCGTCGGGGGATATCGAATTCGGCTCTACCGGCGCGGGTAGACCCAGCGCCTGTTCGTTTTTTACTTTGGTCGACGTGTACGGTGTAAATTCCCCCATTTTTCGGGTTGATAAGTCCGAAGTCGTCGGCGGTCAGGCGCTCGTTTTAGTTCTTTTCTAGAGTTTCGCGCTTGATTTTTAGCTTGTGGATGTAGAGGTGTAAGGTGAAGTCGTGTTCCGCGTTTGTGGGAGGATGAAATACCGGGTGGAAGAGCTGCTCGGCGAGGAGACCGCAGGTGGCGGGATTAATCAGGGTTTTGAAGCGGCGGCAGGCGGGGCGGACGTCTATAATAAGAGTCGCGTAGTCTACGTGACTAAAGGCTTCCGCGAGGAGTTTATTTGGAAGAAATATAGCTAGTAAATAAATTACTGACGGAAGTTTGTGTTAATTTTCCGTTTCGTAATGTTTCCAACGCAGGTGACTTTCTTGTAAAGTGTAAATTTTAGAAGAAACTCGGGCTTCAAATATACTTTAAATTTTCAGCTGAACTGTGCTACCTTTATTTCTGTTTTGGGCTCACGCTAGCTATATCTGTTGCGCGCCAGTGGGAGATTCGCGGTCTGCATGCCAGCAATAGTATCAACAGAAACCAACGGTACTAAAGACTATAGCATCTTGCCGTAGCGTTGAGTTAGTACTAGACTTTCTTTTATCTTGCTTTTTTTCTTTTCTTTTATTCTAAAAGAACCTCATAACGTCATTAGATTTTCGTTCGCGGATATTTTTTATAAAAATACGACTTTAATAGAACTATTTCCTTTGGAAACAAAAAGAGATCTCGAGAAGTCAAACACAAAAGGAATATATATATATTTAGTCTTTCGGGACACTAGTATACTCCGAACAACAAGTTCATATTGCTCCTCTTGGAGCCAACTGCTAGCGGTTATTTCACTTCGTGAGCACACATCTACAGGCTCATCATGAAGCTAAAAGACGGCCTGGAGTGATTTTTATTTATCGATCTAGGTTAAGCAAGTAGTTCTCATAATTGTCTTGCAACTTTTTTCCTCGAAGGCGATCGAAGAAGTATAAACAGCCGCAGATTCACCCGGGCCACGATACTCCGATTACAAAAAACACAAGTAGCCCTATAGAGATATTCGACCGCCGCTGGAGATCTATGATATCGTTTTCTATTTTATATCACGGAATATCCAGAGAGAGTAGCGGTAATATATAATGACTTCTGAAAAACCTATGAAATCATAACCTTTTAGGTACAAGTCTCAATATTATATTAGCAGTATGGACTATAAACCAGATAATACAATAAATTCCCGCGGATCAAACGCTAAAATAAGAGGACCCATAAGTGGGCAATATCATCAGATGAGGATAGCCCATGTTATAAGAATTCCAAAAAGTCGGTCTCCCAGCTTAGAAGATTAAATACACATTTTTTTCTTTTCATATACATCTCCACTATCCTTTCACTTTTATGTCCCTGCATACAGTTACAATTATATATATTCTTCATTCCTAAAATCTTTCCAACCTTCTAACTCTTCTCACCATCTTAGCGGTCCCCCAAAACCTCCACCATGATCTACCTCTACCCACAAATATCTCCACCCTTCTCTTTCACACTTATAAAAACTCATATTCCGCAGATAATTTATATTCTTCTCCCCTCCGTCGTCTTCGTAGCTCAGCCATAAATATACCCATCGCGACCTGATCAGTGCTTGTATAAAACTTGACACTGATAAATGGCGTATATTGTTTCCGACATCAGATAATAGAAACATCTTTTCAGTTGTGTTGATAGGAGGGAGCTCGAGCGCGTACTCGTTACGGACGGATGATGAGGATAGTGGCGTGAAACGGTTAGATTTACGGCCGAAGTAGCCTGCTTGCTCGATTATAGTCGGCGGTTCACGGTGCGGTAGCTGTTAAGGAGGAAGGAAATAATATAGGGATGAATTCGGAAGCAATAAGGCGGCATAGTACGGTCGAAGAATAGAAAACCATCGTTTGGGCTTCTAATTGGGTAGTTTGTTCACGGCGAAAGTGGTTAGCGGCGGGTATGAGTTTGCGATGAGCATCAACATTAAGATGGAACAGGCGACACGTGCTTTGGACGTTGATGAGATCGAGGTATTTGGAGCTGTGGAAGATCTGGATCAAGAGTTCGGGGCAGAGATCCATAATCTTCGCCATTAATATGTTTACTAGATATGGGGAGAAGAACAGAGTCGGGTATTTAAAACGGCGTAGTTGAAGGTAGTCTTCTAGCGAGTAAAGAATGCTAGGCTTTTGGAAATCAGTAGCTATACTTCTAGCGATATAAAGGGATGATATAGGAATTGCGGCGGGATCTTCTGAAATGATATACAGATTTCGTATTGGATTCTCGAGTCACCACAATAACGAAAAAGAAGCCTTTTGAGTCTCGATAGCTTCATATTTATAGAAAAATGCTATTGCCCGTAGCTTGAATATGGATTACTGACGAGACGTACGATAACAGTAAAGAACGCATACTGTAAGCTTTGAATTTTATGAAATATATCCCAAAGCCTCCCCGCTTGTTATTTTCTTTCTTCCGGGGGAATATTTTTCTGTTCCTTGGTGTAAAAAATTATTTATATCGCTAAGTATTTTTTTTTTCGTTTTATAGACGTGTACCTTCAATATGTAAATTAATTGAGAATTTATTATAAAAAAAATTTTTTTTATATAATAAATTTATATAAATATTTTTTATAATAAATCTTTAAACTATACTAAATAGTTAAATTCTTTTTATAAAAACGAAAATTTATTATTATTCTTAAAAAAAATTTAAAAAAGGTATTTTATAATTATTTACTAAAAAAAATTTATATAAGTTTTTTAGGCCCTCCTATGGCTTAAACGCGTACCGCGTTACCGTCGTACCGTCTGAGTTCTGAGACTAGATCTTTGCGATGAAATTATCTCTAAAAATTTGCAATGCCAAGTTTTTCTCCCCCGCTTTATAGCTTATACTGCTAATAGCCAAAGCCCCCCTAGCTGCAATGTTTAAAGGCGCTGCACTAGACAAAGTAGCATCGTCGTTTATTAGCTGCGCTCTTTATTTCTAGTTGGGCATCAAATAACAAATGCTTACTATTTTATTTAACATTATTTATTAAATTATATAATAAAGTTACCACTTAATTTTGTTCTTATTTACTTAGTATACTTGAAATATTTACTGGATAGTTATCATCCTGCAACAAAAGCACCGCCGAGGAAATTTGTCACCGCGACCACAAAGGCGGACGATAGCCAATGTTGATGCCTCGCAATTTTCCTTCGATTGCTCGCCGTGGAAGGGACATTAGGAGTTATACACTGTGATTACCACTGTCCGAAATGTTAGATACTGCAGCCAGGCAAAAAGTATAAACGGAAGATATGATATTAGGATTGTTGTAGAGCTAGTATATTTAAACATCGTGATGCTCGTATTAGTCTTCCATGAAGTGGACGAACAATCCGGGACCAATAATGCACAGCCGCCACTGCCGTAATAACAGGACTCCGCGCTCCGATGTGCTCCGACATGGACGGTTCAACACCGTCTTTGCAACCTGCTCAGAGGGCTTGATTTGCTTATAAATATGGGCCTCTGTCGCCCTCTGTCATTTCGTAAATCGTGCAATTTTTTAGATCAATAAACTGTCTTGGTATCTTACAGAGTGTTATTTCTATCTTGAAGATACGTGGAAAAACACCAGCGCTGTACCTGAATTTACCCGCTGTATATTCTCTGATATAACCTCATCGCTGTTATATACCTGCAGAAATAGCTTTTATTTGATTGGCCACTATAGAATGAAATGAAACGGAAAGTTTATAATTATATAAAATGAAAAGTAAAATATTAAAAAACAAGTATACGTATTGAAATCCGGGTAAAAGGGAAAGAAAAAATAAATCAGTTTAATAAGTATAAAAGTATATAAAAGGATAGTAAGAAGTAGTAACCAAAAGCGCAAAATAGTTCATGTTGTTATTTGAAAAACGAGGCTTTGAAATCTGAAAAAGGATATAAAAGGACAAGCAACAGCTTAAAAGAATAAGCAACATCTTAAAAGCACCGACTGTCCCTCGCTATCGCTTTGGGAGCTTTGCCTGTAAATATATTTTCTACGAAAGAAAATTTTTCAAGGTTGCCAGGGCTATTTACGATCCACAATTTCTTTCGCAGAATAGAAAGAACCCTACCCCCGGAAGAATTTGAAGTGGGTTAAATGAGCTCTCTGTATCGCGTTGGGTCCTTCGCTAGCGGGAGTTCCGCTGCGTGACTTGGATGAGCAATTAGTACGCAATTGGCCATTTGTTGATGTCTGGATTCCCCGCTGCTGCCAACCGGGGTGTATGTGGGTGGATAAACATTAGACTTGCAGATTAACTTGCCCCATGACTTATTTTTTTCGTTTATTTTTGCTTTATGTTATTGATTTATTTGATTTTCTTTCGTTATTTTTTATTTTATTTATTTTATTTTATTTTTACCTGACCTGTGGTCAGAGACTGGCCAGACCGGCCCACAGAACATTTGCCACAGCTATATACATAGAGGGTAGCATGAAGGCAGGAACGCCACTGTACCAGCTTGGTACCTATTGCACATATCCAGGCTCAAAAGATATTCGGTAGGTACTGCGACGTTTCCACCCTTTACTGCGCTCCATTGAAGCCCCATTCTCCGCGAATATCTACAACGCATCACAGCCGGGTTTTTGACCCGGCTTTATCACCTTACTGTTTTGCGCACCCTATAAAACAGGCTGATATATATATATATATCGGCGATGTCTTAGAGACAGCAACAGGTGCTCGCTCTGCGTCCTACGGAACCGGGCTGAAGAGAATCAAAGGATAAATTGCAGAAATATCCTGTGCAATTGACCCACATGCCACATGTTAAATCAGTATTTATAATATAGCCTGAGGGTACACGACTCGCAACGCAGCCTTATTCTCGTCATCGGAAGTTAGGTTAGATTTGTCTTCGCTTCTTACAAGAAACTCGCACGTCATTTTCGTTACCCCCATCAGCAAAGAATATTCGATGGGATTAGTAAAAAATAGATCTGATATCTTCCGCCACCAATGATGGTTTGCCGAAGTTGTTCAGGTCTGGTAATATAAATATTCGTGTCAAAGGCCGGTACCTTAGAGCGGTCAAATGATTGCCGCTGCCCTCATCGTAGCCGTTTGTCCCGAACAGACGATAACGACAGCCCGTATCAGGCAGCGCCGCTAGAGGCAGCATTTGGACAATGGAAAGGACATATTTGATCAGGACGTTCTGTGTATGTTCCGTCGTCGCCCGTATATCATTTGACCCCTCTTGCATGGCTTGTAAAAGCCTTTGCGCCAACGCTGCAGTGGCACACACGCGCCCATCATGCTACCCGGTATCGAACCATTGTCACTCTCTACCTAAACGTATACATGAGCGCACATTCAAAAAGCGTCCGCGAAGTGCTATCATACGACCCTTCGAGTAACACCATCCACGGACTCGAACGACTTACCTCTCATACATTACGCCGCGTAAATAACACGAAGCAACGCGAGATATATAAAGAGGGGGACAGACTCAAATTCACCTTTCATTTTCTCTTCCCATCTTCAAATAAAAACCAAACCCAAAGCAACAAGCAACAAGCAAAATTTAAATCGCACCATTCGCAACACCTCATTACTATAACCGAAAGTCAAATCCACAACTACTATGTCTTCATCACAATCGAACCTTCATACATTACCTGTCGCCGTCGGAAGTGGTGTGGCAGGGATCGGCGCGGTGGTGGCTGCGGACCAGTTAGTCAAAGCGGCCCAAGGCCCGCACATGAAATCACACCTTGCCAAGGCGGTCGCTGGCGCTGCAGTCGCCGCCAGTGCGTTCGAGTTTACTAAAGGCCTCGCCGAGGACGACGATGCCCGACCAAGCACTGCGATACCAGGCGTCATCATCACCACGAACACGCCGAATCCCACTCCGGCTCGCACCACGGTCGCAGGGCCTCCTTGCTGCCCCGGTCAAGTCGTCCGCCGTGACCGTCAACGTAGGTGCCGTGCCCCCACAGCCAACCTTCGTCGCCCAAACCGCCGACTCCGTGGAGGAGTTCAGTGAGGAGAGCGACGAGGAGGTCAAGGTGTGCCACCTTGACGATCACCGCCACTGTCACCACAAGCGTCACCGCGCCACCGCAGCAGAAGTCCCGACAAGCACCACCGCAAGCACCAGTTGGAGGAGGTCATTGGCGCGTACGGCGTCGTCAAGGAGCTCCTCGGGGACAAGCACCATCATGCCTTGCACATGATCGAGGGCTTGGTTGGAGCGCACGGGGCGATGAAGGAAACTCAGCATCACTAATATTTCACGAAAAGAAAATTTGTTTCCACTCTATATCTATACATTTCAAATTATTATTATTTTCGTGTCTCCTGTCCCTTTCACCGTACCTTTATTACTTCATTTCATTTTCAACAATTATCTCCCGTAATTCACTGCTCGTATCAATACTTGCAATTACACTCCTTTACTGATAATGTGTATCCTGACACAACTTCATGAATTGCGGTCTTCGATCTTCCCGCAGGTTCGAAAATTTTATCGATCGTGCGATAATTCTTATTCTACCTTCCTCCGGATCCATAGTTGTTCTTACACTGCAGTTTTTCCACTACATCGTCCGCTCCCATTATAAATTTATTTATGCTGCCTTTTTCAAACTATAAACTCTTTCTTGGTTTCCTTTTCTGTCTCCCCATCAGTATAGTTCCATTTGTCTGTGGTGGGGGTCATCCAATGTCCGAGAAAAGGGAAAAAAAGGTCTCGCTACCTACCGGCCCGCTAGCGCTCCTTGGCACTTTATGCTTAAATCTTGATAACTTTAAAAGTTTTTAATATTTTTTTAATTTTTAATTTTTAATTTTTTAAATTTTAATTTTTTTAATTTTTAAATTTTTTTTTTTTTTTTTTTTTTTTTTCAACTTTTATTTTTTTTATTCACCTCTCTTTGTTTTAATTATTAAAATCAGTCTGATAATTTAAGTTCGTTTGATTAGTTCGCTTTTTATAAACACTTTTAAAAGAGGGTCCAAGGGCCGGGTTCAAACTCTTTTTGTTTTATCCCTGCTAAGGGTTCTAGAATATTTTACGAAAAATAATTTTGAAAGTACTTTGTTGAACTTCTCTTGGTGCATACGACAGCCAGACCTCTCAAAAAATACAGCTGGACGACGGCCCTGGTAAAAGCGGCCATTCTGGAAAATGGATGCCACTCAAGGGCCCACAAACTGGTCTACATCGGTTAATCCCGCCCTTCTCTATATCCTTTATCTTCTTATGATGGGTCCCAACGTTCTCGCCGGCGCCGGTGCCTTGGCAGAGAACCTGTGGACTCTGGGCTTACTCTGCATGGTTGGAGTCGCTGTCTTCGCTACGGGGGCGGCAGGCCCTAATAGCTATGCCGAAGTACCACATAAGTATCGTGCACAGACTTTACGTGTCGCATTGAAGACGGATCATCTCGAAGGAACGACCTACATTATCCCGTGCAGGGATCGAGGATTTGATGCCGTTTGGGGCCCAAGATATCGTATGAGCATAGGGAAATAGATGCGATCCACAAAGCCGCAAGAGAATCGACTCAGGACGTTACCAAGCGAAAGAAGTCTAGCCTGAAGAATTACCGCAAACTCTTAGCCTCCTTTAATGGGGTTACCACTCTCTCAAAGCTAGAGGTCGAGGATTTGGCTTCTTGGATATACGAAACCGCGATACTCTTTCGCGCAAACTGCCATATGGAGGTGGCAGATTTTTTGGAAGGCAAAGTAAACAAGAAGATGTGGTCAATTGCTTGCCAGCGAAGGTCCTGAAATTAAATGGTGGGCAAGATCCTGTTAGGATGCATCTCGTTGGATACAGCCTTATGTACGCCCTTTGGCATGCAGAATACTTGGTCTTCATGCACAGTGAGGTTGTTAAGAATTCATATCTTCCGAAATTTGCGCTTCTTCGAAACCACCGCCATTCAGGACTACCTCTTGATACGAAAATAATTCAGATTGGTGCTGTACGCAAAGAAATCACCAGTTATGAGTCCTTCCAGGAAGCTGTCAGATACGTTTACGCTCTGTTTGGTCTCTTTCAGGACTGTGAAGTGGACCAGTTTTTGGGGCCTGAATCCATTAACATTAGTCTTCCTAAGCAGAGTGTTGCTCTTAAGGATAAAGACATGAAAGACATCAAAGAGAAGTTCGACAGCGCTGAGCACGACAAGGATACTGAGAGGCTCAAGGAACGGAAATGGAGCAGCTGGAACGGTACGTTGGAAAGCTGTGGAAGAAGTGCATTGAAGAGGAAGAATCCACATTTGCCGCACTTCATGCCTTCTCCGTTCACTGGGGGACGACATCGGCATGGATGCCAACAAAGGTTGGCACGGATTCCATTGATATCATTCAACCAAAAAGGAGATCTCTTTAGCTGGTTCGTTGTCTGGAGACAGGCCTGGTACAAGGCCATCATCTCAGAGTTTCTGCACGTCTCGCCAATCATTGCTAGCGCCTTCATCTCTGTATTCTGCAATAAGCTCCGAAGAGAATAAGCTGAGAAGTAATCTTAAAGCATGTTGAAGCACATTGTTTAATATAAAGGAATAATGGAACAGGCTTTCTTATAATTGGTTGACGGGATCGGAAATTATAGAGCGAAATTTTATTTCAAATCATGTCGAATATTTACAACTCATAAATCTGTTTATTAAATATTACTATCATAACACTATCGCAGGTTAGACAAGACATATTTACGGTTCAACTTCAAAAAGAACAATCCGACCCTAATCGCTATCTCAAACTCTGTTTTAATTATCTACGGCTGCGGCAGTTCTATCGCTACTCCCTAAACCAGACGAGCGCCAGTAAGAAGCCCGAAAAGAGACTATACCTTGATTGCTTCTTAAAGGGTATGACCGTTTAAACTATAAACAACTTATCACATAGATCATAAAAACGACTATTACCGTCTGCAATCGCTGCCATATTTTTATAAGGTGCTATAATAACGCGGGCGCAACCACGTCCAGAGTGCGGCACGTTGGATTATCTATCCTCCTCCACCCTTACAAAACCCTAGCGGAGCTAAGCACTTTAGAAACACGTTTATTGCACCCCTGGTAGATAACGTACGCGCCCGACTCGACTGTATTAAAGAGAGGCTTCTCCAAAAGCGTTTGCTAGTTCTTCGTCCTAAAGGTTCCGCTTCTATATTCTAGGATAATACTTTAGATAGCTTGATGGATTATTTAGAAGTTGTGGACCTGGCTTTTTAGTTTATTCGCAGTTCTTTTCTTGCAAGGAGAAAGATTATCTAATTCTTGTAACTAATAACAGCAACCGGTATTAACTTGTGGATTAACGATGACCTAGATTTTATGAAGCACTATTTTTTTTTTTTGGTTGCTTCCGCGTAGGTGTTGGGTTGCGAAAGAACCGTTTTAGTACACTT
Source organism: Pezizomycotina sp. ARF18 (assembly GCA_002224055.1). NCBI lineage: Eukaryota > Fungi > Ascomycota > Pezizomycotina sp. ARF18. Next base: position 191,397 of record AZLU01000007.1, on the reverse strand, counting down.
TTGAGCTGTTCCTTCGCAGAGCAAAATCGGGAAAGATCTACATATTTGGCAAGCTCACTAACCAAGAATTTTATACACTAGAGAAACTTTGAGAGTTACTTAAACGGTAGATATAATGTTTGTGTAAGAAAGGGTGAACAAGCAGTTAATACAATAATATCTTAGATGTAACTAACTGAATAAATTTCGGTACGTGCGTTGAACTCTTTGTATTCTTCGACTTTTCAGCCTGCATGGTGTTTATAAAAGTGACGGTCTCCTGTAAATATGCACTTCATATGAATCTCGAAAGCTACAAGTTAGACGCTTTTATAGTTGGAACAAAAATCTGTATATACAATGATAGATAAAAAATTGAAAGGCGATAACGATTCGAGAGTAAAATAACTAGGGTGAACAAAATATAAGGTGGCAAGTAACGAAAAAAAAAAAAATTTGAAAATGTTGGTGGCGAAGCGGCGGACGGCAAATATGTTGAGTCGCCACTGATCTGAACGAATGGGAACATTTCCGTGTAAAAGATTCTCGAACCCAAACAAAACGAATGAATAATATGTCAATAATCTTTGTCAATTGAAACTGACTTGGACTATAAAATGAACGTCTTGTCCGCAGGTGGTGGGTGGGACGGAGGAATATATGTATATATATTTGAAAAATATAGATTGGAAAGGAGGAAGCGTTTGATGGATTACACCCAATAAAACAGTCAATATTTGTTATTTATTGTTTGGCCCCTTTCCCGAGCAACCGCTCGACGATCTGATCGTGGCCTCCGGCCGATGCCGCCTGCAGCGCGTTGCCGTAGTGTCCTCCTTGAGCGTTGACGTCGGCCCCTTTTTCGAGTAGCCGCTCGACGATCTGATCGTAACCTTCGGCCGATGCCGCCTGCAGCGCGTTACCGTAGACTCCTCCTCCTTGAGCGTTGACGTCGGCCCCTTTTTCGAGTAGCCGCTGGACGATCTGATCGTAACCTTCGGCCGATGCCGCCTGCAGCGCGTTACCGTAGACTCCTCCTCCTTGAGCGTTGACGTCGGCCCCTTTTTCGAGTAGCCGCTGGACGATCTGATCGTGGCTTCGGCCGATGCCGCCTGCAGCGCGTTGCCGTAGTGTCCTCCTTGAGCGTTGACGTCGGCCCCTTTTTCGAGTAGCCGCTGGACGATCTGATCGTGGCCTTCGGCCGATGCCGCCTGCAGCGCGTTGCCATAGTGTCCTCCTTGAGCGTTGACGTCGGCCCCTTTCCCGAGTAGCCGCTCGACGATCTGGTCGTGGCCTCCGGCCGATGCCGCCTGCAGCGCGTTGCCGTAGTGTCCTCCTTGAGCGTTGACGTCGGCCCCTTTCCCGAGTAGCCGCTCGACGATCTGGTCGTGGCCTCCGGCCGATGCCGCCTGTAGCGCGTTGCCGTAGTGTCCTCCTCCTTGAGCGTTAACGTCGGCCCCTTTCCGAGTAGCCGCTCGACGATCTGGTCGTGGCCTCCGGCCGATGCCGCCTGTAGCGCGTTGCCGTAGTGTCCTCCTCCTTGAGCGTTAACGTCGGCCCCTTTCCCGAGTAGCCGCTCGACGATCTGGTCGTGGCCTCCGGCCGATGCCGCCTGTAGCGCGTTGCCGTAGCGTCCTCCTTGAGCGTTAACGTCGGCCCCTTTCCCGAGTAGCCGCTCGACGATCTGGTCGTGGCCTCCGGCCGATGCCGCCTGTAGCGCGTTGCCGTAGCGTCCTCCTTGAGCGTTAACGTCGGCCCCTTTCCCGAGTAGCCGCTCGACGATCTGGTCGTGGCCTTCGGCCGATGCCGCCTGTAGCGCGTTGCCGTAGCGTCCTCCTTGAGCGTTAACGTCGGCCCCTTTCCCGAGTAGCCGCTCGACGATCTGGTCGTGGCCTTCGGCCGATGCCGCCTGTAGCGCGTTGCCGTAGCGTCCTCCTTGAGCGTTAACGTCGGCCCCTTTCCCGAGTAGCCGCTCGACGATCTGGTCGTGGCCTTCGGCCGATGCCGCCTGTAGCGCGTTGCCGTAGCGTCCTCCTTGAGCGTTAACGTCGGCCCCTTTCCCGAGTAGCCGCTCGACGATCTGGTCGTGGCCTCTGACCGATGCCGCCTGTAGCGCGTTACCGTAGCGTCCTCCTTGAGCGTTAACGTCGGCCCCTTTCCCGAGTAGCCGCTCGACGATCTGATCGTGGCCTCTGACCGATGCCGCCTGCAGCGCGTTACCGTAGAGTCCTCCTTGAGCGTTGACGTCGGCTCCTTTCCCGAGTAATAGCGTTACTGATTCAACTAAGCCAGCTCGTGACGCATAGTACAATGGAGAGGCGACCTTTTCCCTGCTTTTCCGTATATCTAGCAGATTCCATGACTCGTCGGGATCGAAAATTCGAATCCAGTTAACGTAGGCGTCTCTCTTATTGAGAAAAAACTCCGTAATCAGCCAAAGGATTGCGCTTGCATCCTTCTTCTCCGACACTTGAGCATGTTGAGTCCAGTGCTTCGCTGCATACATAGCCAGCGGATATTCTTCGGTGGTTCGAGGGGTCAAAGAACCGGGGTATTCAAATTGTAGAAGGTATACAAGGCAGGTCTCGGCTATAGATGTATTGGCAGCTATCTCTCGGATGCTGTACTCACTGCCCGGCCCTGATTGGATCCGCTCTGACACAAGATATTCCTTAACAGAGAAATGTGCCAATCTAACCTGTTCTTCTATTGTTTGGCCATGGATACCGTGCGTTACCTTCGTTGTCACGGTGATCAGACTAGAGCATATTGTAAGTATGTCTCGAGGCTCTGGAAGCCGTTTTTCGGGGTCAAATCGAGGATTGCCTTCGATATCGACTGCAATTACTTCAGCCACCTCTTCGATTCGAAGCGGTCGAGCAGAGTAGGTCAGCCACTGCAGTATCTTCAGGGCATGTCGACTGTGCCTTTTGTGAATGTTGCTAGTATCCGAGCATATGTGTCGTCTAGGGTCGTCGGCAGAGATGCTAGTGCTTCCTGAAGCTCGAGGAGACGAAGACATTTTCCTAGTTCATCGAGTTGACATGCCGCCCATCGAAACCTGATAAAGTGCATCAGTACATTTGTTCAGAGCTTTTTCTAAAAGGATAGAAGCGAACTCTGGCCTTACATCCCATCAGCTTTATCCATCAGCGCTCTCTCGATCTCCTGCTGTACCTTCGGCATCTTCTGCCACCTTCTCAGCTTCCGGTCAGTCTGGAGTCGTTCATGAACGTAGGCCTGGATATCATCATTGACAAGCGCAGTTTGAATACAGATCCTTTCCTCATCGTTGATAAAAGGTTCAATTCCTTCTTCAATGTCTTTCTCCCTCCGGCTTGTGGCTAATAAGTGCAACTTTTCAGTCTTCCACCCGACAAAGGTTTCAATATCGTCGAGAAGCTCCTGCCTTTCTTTGCACTCGTCCAGAGCGTCGAGAATAATAAAGGTCTCGTCGAATGCTTGAACTATTTGCCGTAAAGTTTCCAGGAGCGCGTTGGTAGTAGGTTGGCGCTCTCCATTCGTGCAGGAAGAGAAGAGTGACTCCAGTGCTTGAGGCGTGTTTGCGCTTTGTATGGAGAGATGCGCAATAAGCGAACGTACCATTTTCTCATGTTGTTGCTTCTCAATATCGTTGAAGTCAAAATAGAAATACGCTACCGCTAGATTACGACCGAGAGGGCAAAGTTGAAGAACCTCTTCAACGATTGTGGAGGTCAGAATAGTTTTGCCACATCCAGGGATTCCATGCACCAAAGGAACGAGTTTGGTTTTGTCTTCCAATCAGAAAACTGCTGGCTTCTGATGAACCATGTGCCAGTTTTGGCTTGTCGTTTCTTGCAAGCCGCATTATGGTTGAGCGACGGATCTGGTGGTGATAACCATCGGTGGATTTCTCTACGCTTACCATCTGTATAGAGATCAGCTGATGTCCTCGAGCGGAAGTTAGGCATAATAAATACCCATTCTCATTGATACAAACGACTCGTGTAATTGAGTAAAGTCCTTTGCACATCTAGTGTGCTACTGTGTATCGCTTGGACCATCTCCCGGATCGACAATATCATTGTCCTGAAATGAATATATAAGCAACTGTTTAATGCCCCTGATGTTATGAATGCGGAATCCAGGCGACTCCTAAGCACTTGACTTTGTTGAAAGGTTGTCACGTGGATACCAGGTAAATTGCTAATTTCATTATTCTCATAGTAGCATTGCTTCGACTCGTGAGGATAATAGTACTCACGCTTGATCGGCTGTCATAGCCAGATGCAATGTGGTCTTAAATCTTCCAATATCTTCAAGGGCTTTCTTTGTGTCCCCTTCCTTCAGCGGCCAACCCAATGCCTGTATGAGGGCTATTCTCTTCGATCCGGCGTGGCCGCTCCAGTTGGGCGGAGCTAATTTCTTGCCTAGAGATTCCAACCTCGCAAGGCACATGACTAGTGGACCTTTGGGTTCGCAGAGTAGATTCAACGTCGGGAGTTGAGCACTTTCCGCCTTCGCAAGCTGTTCAAGAGTTTCGAGGACATTTCGAAGACTCTTTATTTCGTCAGTAACTCTCGGCAACTCCCAAGAGGAATGCTTTAGAGCCGCGCTGTAGTCGTAACAAATGGAAATAACGGCATTGGTAGCTTGGAGCACGGCAATGATACTCGCAGTGATACTAAGTGGATCCATCGATTGAAAGTACGGAGAGCGACACAGTTATTAAGTTTAGTTGTTGATTGAATTCAGAGCTTGGCCTTGGGGACAGATCCTTCATGATATATATGTATAGTCCACGCTTCTGCTTCAGCCGCGTCTATGTGGCGCAATCAGATGCTTGATTCAAGAGGCTGAACAGTGATATATGCTCTACCCCGCCCGAGCTGCAAAAGTAGTCCACAAATCATCTGACACGCAAAAATTCAGTAGACCTCTGTTTGCGGCGGTTCCTTCGCAAATGAGAACAAAGATCCGGCGTTTGAGATAGGTTCCCTGATTTTGGGGGCAAGAATACGCGATCAGTTCCTTTTCCCTCCGAAACATATGGTAGTAACAATACTTTTTAGCCTGGACAGAGCGCAAATTGTACCTACGACTTCGTATCTCAATATATATATTCTCCTACATAGTTTTGATAAATAGCACCACTGTTTTCCTTCCTAGAGGGACAGGAATTTGATGACTAAATATCGGTAGTTATCTTTTTTATTATTCTAAAACCCTTCAGCCTTCCCTAATTTTTCATTCCCTCACATTATTGGCAGTGTACGGAAAAGCCCGGCATCACCAATCACGAACGAGCAACGAGACCACCAAATCACTCCTGTTCACCTTAGCTTGTGGGCCAGGGATGTATCTGGTCCAATTTGGAGAAATACCAAGAATGGCTTCTTTCTTGGATGCAGTTGAGGCTGTCCAAGGCGCGCACACCGCAAGGCTGACAAGCTAATACGCCTAGAAACCACCGAGGCAAAAACATATTTCTATCCACTTTTCCCATGAAAAAAATTAACACGAGGCTAGCAAAGGTCGGATTCCATCATCCGTTTTGGTCTACAATCAAGTTTTCTAGTAAATTCGAAAGCAAAAACAGTGTCTAGAAAACGATCTGCAGTCAATAAAATGTCTCAAGTCGCGTCGAAATATGAATGGACTTAGTCTGGCAGCCAGTGTCTTTGCCGTCATTCAGCTGGTCGGATTGTGTCTGAAGCTTTCTAGAATGGGTCGGCCCTTTCGAGTTCTGTTCAACGGGCCTGATTGCCCTCACAACGGCCTTGTATAGTTTTTACGAAAATGCTAAACGCTTTCCAAACGCACCTGAAGATATACGAAGACGATGAAGCGGGCTTAGAACTTTAAATTCCTCGAACCAGTACTGACGCGTTGTAAGGAATCGCTGGATATCGTCAAAATCATTATAGAAAACAATGACTTCATGGGTAAACATTTAGTAGGGGCTAAATTCGATCGCAAACTGAAGACTTCACTTTATGCTTTGAATTAAGCAAAGGAGTTCTTTATGCTAGCTCTGCATGCAGATCAACAGTAGGTCTTGCTTTTGTGATTAACTATGGCCTTTTACTTCTATTAATTTTAATCATTATCGCAGTATGATTATCCGTGGAATTGAGCAATATACGCGCATCGTCGTCAAAGACCTTCGATATATCCGCTACGAGTTACTGAGGGAATAAAAAGAATTTGTGAATACGGAGATAAAGTATGTCGTGAAGTCAAGAAAACAAGAACAAATGAACAAAGATGGCATGATACTACAGATAAAACAACGTCTCTTATAAAGGCGGCGACGATGTAGAGAGCCAGAGCCAGTCTTCTACATTTGAGGAATTGTCGAGGGCTCTTCGAGGGCTCTTCGAGGGCTCTTTCGTCCGTCGCTACTACGTATTCATGAGTGTATATAATTATTGATGCACTAGATGAATGTCAAGTAGCCGACGGTTGCCGGTCAAGATTTCAATCGGAACTTTTTAATCTTCGGGCGAAGTGTCAAGAATATCTTTACCATCTTAAGATTTATTTCAGAAATGGTCGAGAGATTCAATGGTAGCGCGTCACTGGAGATTCGAGCCAATGATGAAGATGTGCGAAAATATCTAGAAGGCCGAATATCGCACTCCAAATCAAAGATTTTAAAAGAACACCTTAAAGAAGTTCAAATGCGATTGTAAAAGCCGTAGATGGGTTGTACGTTCAGCCTCTTCATTTTTTTTTTTTTTTGGGTGGACACTGATTACGTCGCGTCCAGAACGTCCGAGAGAGACAATTAATAATATTCATGTCGCCTAGGTTCTTTCTTGCAGAGCTTCATTTGGACTCAATAAAGACGAAGAAACGTTAAAGAAAGTTCGGGAAAGCTTTGAAAACATTAACAGCCGGTGACGAGGCATACAATCAAGCGTATCGGGACGCTATGGATCGGATCGAAAGCCAAGATAAAGATTCTCTAGAGCTTGCAGAAGCTCTTCTATTATAGATTACCTACGCGAAGAGGCTACTCACTACGATAGAACTTCGGCACGAGCTAGTCGTCGAAATTGGCGAAACAAATCTCGAGGACGATAACCTACCACAAATCGACGACATACTCTCGGTATGCGCTGGGTTAGTCACGGTTGAATGCAAGCCTAAGAGTTGTGCTGAAGTAACTAGTACTTACTATTATAAGATACTAGAAGCACCTCCGCCTGTTAATTATAAGTCGTTACCTAAATAAACTTTTTTATTTCCTTTTTATCAGATAGATTTATAGATATAAAATATATAACAAAAGATTCTTACCAATTGCGTTTATTATGGTCCACGCCGTTACAGCTACATTGCTTGAGATTTAAGTCGTAGTAGAGACGGTAACATAATAATTACTACATATCACTAAAGAGAAGGATATTTAAATTGCCTGATATATCTATTATAATTAAAATAAATAAAATACTATTAAAATACCATTGATTCTTATTATAAAATTGATTTAAAAAATAAAAAGATAAAATTTAATTCATTATATATTGAAAAATGATGGTAATTGTAATGCGTATTAGGGTTAGGAGGAATAATAAATGAAAAAAAGGGAGTAACTTGAACGAAAAGAGCAGGACTTTTGTGTTGTGTTGTCACGAGCACGCCCGGATCTTGGTCACCTGATGACCTTTCGTGGTTACTTAGAGTGTGCGGACTTCTCTAGATACTTTGCCTTCAAGGTAGGGTTGGATTTGGGAGTTTGTCTAGTTGCAGAGACCTCAAATTCTGAAGGGAATATGTTCAAAGTGTTCGTGTTTGTGCTGAGAGATGTGCTATGAAGTATTGAGGTAAATAGTATATGTATTATACATGAATTCGGCTGGTTAATCGATGGTGATTCTCCTGGCTACCCCAGGGGAATCCTAGGTCCTGATATACACGATGTTTTTCTACAGACAGGCCACCCAGGCAGCGGGCTGGCTTGTTCGGCTTGTGCTGGCCACTGGTGGCTTGTGGCCGGTGGGCTAAATACATGACTGAATATGGTAAGTAGCAACAGAGAAACGGTATACTTGTATACATGGAGTGGAAGCGTGAATAACCTATATACTAGCAGAAATAGTAAAATGGGCTGTGCAATCCAGTCGGTGAATGGCAAGGCATCGCCGGCCGGTGAAGGCGAGAAAGTAGATAGGGCTATAAACGATATTATGGTGTTTGATTGCTCTGAGCGCACCCGGTGGAGCTAATCCTCGCACAACCTGAGGCAGAAATAGAGCAAATACATCACATTTGTAAGAAACCTCATTATGGATATAACCATCCTCTGGCAAGCAAAGGTTCAACCGTTGGTCCTTAGATAGGAATGGTCCGTACTCTTCTGATCAATGATCGCTCTCAAGTTTAAGCAAATAGGCCGGGTAGGCTTCATTCAAGAAACTGCTACGAAGCTTTCTTCTATATCGATCCTACATCAACCACAGCAATCATGTGAATTCCCAGAATTCTTACGACCATGTATAATACTAAAAGTAATGTATTTAACTCTAGACAAAAACCGAGCATAGTAGTTCCTATACTAGAACTATCAAAGTATAGTTCAATTTTATATTAACATTTTTAAATAACGATGTAAGAGAAGAGTTGGGATGACTGGAGTTTAAATAATGTGATATTAGCATCGAGAATAATCCACGAAAATACATTTATTTTTAAACACAACTTATTTTTTGCTGGTAAAACCAGCTTTTATAACGATCGTTTCCCTATTTAGACTATGGTGGAATATATTAGTGCCGTTTTTTTAAGTTGTTCTTTTGCAAAGCTTACAACAGATTTGAGTGCTAAAAAAAACAATAAAATAAAAAAATAAGACCAAAAAAATAAATATTTAATGAACTACCCTTTGGTCAATATATAACCTTCAATTTCACAATAGATTTCCTAACTGTGTTGCGTACTGAGCAGCTTGTAGAACATTCTAGAACGCATGGCAGCAATAAACTAAAAGTATAGACTACTTAGACATAAGCTATATTTGCAAAGTTACTGCATGCTGCAACAGTCCAAAGCCTGATTGGAGAAATGGCCATGACATTAATAGGATATATACGTAACGAATATACGCAACTGGTGATAAGTACAAATCATCTTGTTTATTTCAGTTTAAGGGCGGACTCCACATCCCTTGTAGCCCGTTTTTCAAAGTTCCGAATTATCCACCAGCCTCCGAATATCGTTAAGGTAGCCGCGCAACTCCCTACAAGGTACCACCACCAGGGAGGATTGTCTCTGAAAATATCGAGGTTCATTCCGAAAAGGGCCTTTCCGAAGAAGGTATGATGTCACTCAACAGATCGTCTCTTTTATAATAAATTATTTACTCTTTCCCTATCGGAATATACTTACCGCTATAAATAAAAGAGGTAGGAATATAAACTGGCGGAAGTGGGATCATTAAACTCGTGTGACGTGATCCTTGAATATGGAGAGTGGATTTTGTACTTACCGTAATCCAGCTCAAACGCTTCAGGCTGTTATTTTGTTCAACGCTTCGGCTTGATTCGTTGATCGAATGCACGCTAAGAGCCTGTATAAGAATATGAAATATTAAGGCGCATTAGAAAGCCATCGACTAGGCGGGAGGAAAAGGGATTTCACGTACCATTGCGATTGTCGCCCGGGCGTCCGCCAGAAGCTGGTCGATTAGATTTCCCTTCTCCTGGAAGTATACCTTACATTTCCGCAAAGCGTCCTCTTCCGCAGGATAATCGTCTCCCAGGGATTCCTTGTAATTTGGTCTTTCTAACGTCCACCACCTAGCTATCTTCGAGTCTGCTCGGTGGCCCGGAATGACTTGCTCCAAGAGATCAGAATGGTTCTGCCGTATACGCTTCAGTTTGTCGAGTAGAGCGACCGTACATCGGAGCATGTCCACAAGAAGCTTTTTGCAGTTTCCTTCGTGCACATGCGCGTTCTGTTTTGTTTTGTTTATTTATTTATTTATTTATTTATTTATTTATTTATTTATTTATTTATTTGGTTAACTGGTTAGCTTGTTTCGGAGCAAGTGGTTTAGGCTTGAAAGTTTTAGGCGTTTAAGAAGGCCACTCAATTTTCCTTCTTCACGGGAAGCGGTAAGGAAACGTACTAGCCAGTGCATATGATACCCGAGTATATCGAAGAGCTTGTCCACGTCTTCACCTCATTTTCGAAGATGCTTAGAAGAATTTGCAATGGGATTGGTATTCCGTTTGCAGCGGATTCTGGACTTAGTACATGTTTCCATCTGTCCACAGTATTTGTTGTAATAAAGTCGAAGGAGTGTTTCGAAAGGTCGTTTTCAGGATGGATAATATCTATCGCGATTTGCGTCGTCTCGCAAATAGCGATATATCCGAAAACTTCCACTCCGACAGGATATACCCCACCAGAACCCTTCAGATCAAAAAATTCCATTTCAGAAGATAGCAGCACGCAAGGTGGGACATGTTCGGCGTCCAATTCGTCGTTGCGCTCACGGTTCTTTTTATGATATATTTTGAGGACCCCTTGAAGGGGAAAGAAAATCCCCCTGTGAGCTTGAAAGGTTCCGGGATCATAAAGGATTTTGAAACTTAAACGACGTGCGACAAAGCGGACATACTGAGAGAAAGGGTCTGAATTAACATTTCGAACATTGATCGAAATGCTTTCGGGTCCGTATAGATCGGTTAGTTTCCATAACCTATTGCCTAAGAGGCAAATAGTGGCGCCTACCAGTGGCCCCATTCAGCGGAGTTCCAGACGTTAGGTGAGCTTTTAGCGGGATCACCCGGTGGAGTGGAGCGGTGGGTCTAAGTCCAACGCAAAGAAACTGTGGTAGCCGTCTTCTGGTTTAATAGACACGGACGGCGAGAAAGACCTGAGAGAAGTTCGAATCAGCCAGGGTGCCTGACAATTGCAGGATTAAGGCGGAAGAAAAGTTTGGTTTGCCTACAAGATACGCCTCCGCGGTAAATTGACATTTGCATCTGTAACATCCATCATTTTGTAAATCTGTTTGTATGACATATAGTAATTAGAGAGCGAGATGGAATGGAAATAACACAATATTAACGTTAAAGAGAAAACGATCGAGCAGGGAGATAGCGAATGATCTGGCCAGGTTCAGGAAACGGATTCGTTATTGCGGCAACATGGAGTGCAGGATACGGGTTATACTGACTGCACGCCCAAATTTAGGCTTTCGATTAATGTTCACATACCAAAGTGTTTTTAGTATTGTCGAAATAGATGGACGCCTTATGCTCATTTTCGATGACATCCACGGTGCCGTTCTTGTTTGTATCCAGGGATTCCAAATAACTTCTTCTTAGGACACTGGACCTAACAGCCTTCGGTAGCCCATCCATTAGAATTTTCGCCTTGCGTTGCGCAAACCAACCTTTCGTGTGCCTCTCGTAAAATTTGTTCATATCCATTCGTGAAAAATCGTAGAGGCTACCGCTTGCGGGGCAACCAGACTGTGGAGCTGAAGCCATCTTTGGTTACATAGGAGGAGCAAAAAAATCGTTTGGAGATCGCGGACCATGCAAACGTCTTTCGGTGTTACAAAAAGAAAACCTCCCGTAATATATATTATTGAATCGTTCACACGCACTAATAGATAGCGGAACAAGCACTCAGATTCTAGCAACAACAACAACAACAAGAACAGAGAAAAAAAAATTCTCGGTTCGTGAGGACAAACGATAATGTTAGCAGCCTCCAGAGTCCAGATTTCAGTTTCTCCGACAGGAAAGCCTTCTGGGGCTGTGCGAAAAAATGAAGGATGCGAACGCACCGGCTGCAGAATTCATTGGTTGGTTTATTTCACGAGTTATTATCAATTTCTCGATGGGGCGGGGTTTTCCGTTTAATTTATTTTCAAGTATTAATTAATTCCTACTTTATTAGCCTGGCAGGACTCTTATATAGAGAAACTGCCGTTGCTATTCTGTATGCGGTTGAAAAAATTAGAAAAAGGTTGAAGTAAACAATAGCGCTGCTAGCAATATCGGTGTTTTGAGCCCCTGTATTTCTGAGAATGCTACTCCTCAACTATACACAGTGCCCTCTTTTTCTTTAATTTTTTTCTCTGCTTCGGGTATTGTTTAAACGTATTGATCTTGAGTACTAAGTATAGTAGACCTGCTCAGCTCCATCCATAATCAACCCAAAAAAAAAAAAAAAAAAGAAATTATAGCCGCGTGGTATCAAAAACTCCCTTTGATCAATACCAGATCGCTAGCGTTTGGAAGGCTTCATTGGTTAAGTTTGGAGGAAGAGCGCCCTGGAAACTGAACATGCCTTCAGATAACGACAACTACTATTGAGCTTGCACGCATGAAGTTTACTATTACTGGAAGTCCAGGGAGTGACTTGCCGGAAGCGCCGCAGATACCCATCCCCCACGCGAAAGCGAGGAATATCATATCTAGCAAAAGCGTCTCTGGACCGAAACCCGGCTTTCATTCGGAAAGGAAAGATCAACACGTTATGTCTAACAAAGATGTTCCACCATCGTCTTCTGAGGGAACGCAAGAGGCACAAGACGGCATTAGATATAGGTCCAGCAATCATTCTAGTTCATGCTCACATCGTCATCTTCAGACGCGGCTCAGGAAAGCAATAGTGTGAGCCCTAATTCCGACCCATCGGGTTCCAACCGTTCGGCTCCTGCACATTCACAACCTCTTGCCATGCCAGGAGATGACACCCCTCTGTTAGATGACGAGACTCGCAGTGGTTCGTACGATCGTCGATGGCTCAGATGTATCGAACCGAACGAACTATTGGTGGCTGTCCCTAAAAAATACAACAACACGTTCAACGAACGCATTATGAACGATGTTAATAAAAGGGACACGAAAAAGTACTATAGAGCCGGCGGTGGGACAGAAATCCTGGCAATAGCGGTAAGCCATAGTGAAGCACCATCCGTTGTTACGCGTATCTTCATCGGCGTGTGGACCGAGGAGCGGTACCAGAAATATTTTAGGGATATTCTTCATCAATGCGAGCTTTCAGATTTGAGCCCTCCGCATGGTGGCAAGGTTGACGTGGAGACTATACTACGCCCTAACTCCGAACCAGAAAGCTCCTCTGATGACGACGCTCGCGGGGTAAGGAGAGGACTTAAGAAACGGTTGAAGAATTCTTTGAAGGGAAAACCTTTCTTCGCAGCCAGGAATCCAGATGGCACAGAAGAGGAAATGGATGATGCGGATGAAGAGAAAACACCAGAGCTTTTCTGTGGACAGCGTCTGTTCGGGTTCCGCAATGGACCGGCAATATTTTCAGTCACTCTGGGTGGATTCGTTTCGATCTCGGGCATTCCTTTTATGGTCACTTCGGGCCATCTCCTTGAAACACCCTTCCACTCGGTTTCCGAAGATTCTGATGCCACAGAGTCCGATGATGAAGGTTTTATATCAGGGAGTGATTCGGAAGAGAGTTCCATGGTCGGATCCCTACCTGACCAAGAACATCTACGTAACCTTATCAAATCGAGGGAAGGGAAGCTAGTCTTCAGGCTCAATCAAGATCCAAAATCGCCTATCGTCGGCATCGAATGCCTTAACGTATTTGCAGACAAATATTTCTCGGAGACCGTTAAATTCTCCGACGACTGGAGCGTTATAATACCTTCACCTGATGCTGTTATTCTCGGCAACCGATTTCCCGACGCAACAATTTCTAGCCAAGCACCGATGGTCAGTATTTCTGGTGTTGTCGACGAGGCGGACATCTGCGTAAATGATAAGATCAAAATATTGGGAGGGAAATATAAAGTAAACCGTGGGGCGGTGAGCTCTTTGACGGTGGCGTTGGATTTGCCAGGAGGTAGTGGGTTTTCTCAGGCGTGGAAGCTTACATTGGAGCGCCCTATCGGTTAGTGTATCCTGCACGCCCGGAGAAATGGTACCGTTAATATAAAGGGGTGGTTGCTGACTTACGTTCGTTTCAACAGAATACGGAGAATCGGGATCCTGGATCATCGATGAGAACGTCTGGGTCATAGGGCAGTTAACTGCGGGGATTTTCGGTGATCCGGCTGCTTACTTTATACCCGTTACCAGGATATTGGACGGCATTAGAGAACACCTTCCAGGCATTGATGTTGATATCTTACTCGGGAACCTTTCTCAAATCAGTGGACTAAGAGCCGAAATAAACTCGGTCTTTGCTAAAGCTTCCGCTCTGGACAAATTCTGTTTATCTCGAGACAATCTCCAGGCCAATCCTAAAGAGAACACCGGGGTGCGGGTACCGACTCAAAAGAACCGACATTGTTCGCTTCGGAAATGCCGTCCTCAGCAGCAGACGCAAAAGCCCAAATGCAAATTCTTAAACCTGAGGCGCCGGAGGAAACCGGGTTCGTAAGGAAAGACGAGGCGAGACCCAACGATAAAGACAAGGAGACAATCAGCAAGGGCGGAAGGCTGTTTCCTCTTTCGAGGGAGCACTACATGAGGCAATACAACGCACGGTAAGTTACCGGCCAAGGTCGGCAACCTTGAGGTAACTTCTAGACGTCACTGACGTGTATGTGCTCAGCTTCGGTGACAGCATGGAGGGTAAGAGCTCCTCGCGAAATGCTGTAAGTCTCAAAGTAGCAAGACAGCCGGCGCGATCATCTGCATCTTATGGTCCGACAACTCTGCACACAGCAGCCGGCAACAGGCACGAGGCCGTGGTCAAGGTCCTCCTCGCCGAGGGGTCGACCCGAACTCAAAAGACGAGTACGGCCGAACGCCGCTATCCCGGGCGGCCGGGAACGGGCACGAGGCCGTGGTCAAGGTCCTCCTCGCCGCAGGGGCAAACGCGGACTTAAAAGACGAGTGGGGCCGAACGCCGCTATCCGAGCAGCCGGGAAAGGGCACGAGGCCGTGGTCAAGCTCCTCCTCGCCGCAGGGGTCGACCCGAACTCAAAAGACGAGTACGGCCGAACGCCGCTATCCCGGGCGGCCGGGAACGGGCACGAGGCCGTGGTCAAGCTCCTCCTCGCCGCAGGGGTCGACCCGAACTCAAAAGACGAGTACGGCCGAACGCCGCTATCCCGGGCAGCCGGGAAAGGGCACGAGGCCGTCGTCAAGCTCCTCCTCGCCGTAGGGGTCGACCCGAACTCAAAAGACGAGTACGGCCGAACGCCGCTATCCCGGGCGGCCGGGAACGGGCACGAGGCCGTCGTCAAGCTCCTCCTCGCCGCAGGGGCAAACGCGGACCCAAAAGACGAGTACGGCCGAACGCCGCTATTCCGGGCGGCCGGGAACGGGCATGAGGCCGTGGTCAAGCTCCTCCTCGCCGCAGGGGCAAACGCGGACTCAAAAGACGAGTGCGGCCGAACGCCGCTATTCTGGGCAGCCGAGAACGGGCACGAGGCCGTGGTCAAGGTCCTCCTCGCCGAGGGGGTCGACCCGAACTCAAAAGACGAGTGCGGCCGAACGCCGCTATTCTGGGCAGCCGGGAACGGGCACGAGGCCGTGGTCAAGGTCCTCCTCGCCGTAGAGGCAAACGCGGACTTAAAAGACGAGTGGGGCCGAACGCCGCTATTCTGGGCAGCCGGGAAAGGGCACGAGGCCGTGGTCAAGCTCCTTCTCGCCGAGGGGTCGACCCGAACTCAAAAGACGAGTGCGGCCGAACGCCGCTATCCTACGCAGCCGGGAACGGGCACGAGGCCGTGGTCAAGGTCCTCCTCGCCGCAGGGGCAAACGCGGACCCAAAAGACGACTGGGGCCGAACGCCGCTATTCTGGGCAGCCGGGAAAGGGCACGAGGCCGTCGTCAAGCTCCTCCTCGCCGCAGGGGCAAACGCGGACTTAAAAGACGAGTGGGGCCGAACACCGCTATCCTACGCAGCCGGAAGAGGGTACGAGGCCGTCGTCAAGCTCTTACAACCTAGAACTTACTCCCTATAATACTTGATCCCTTTGTATCCTATTTTAAATCATATTCAATTTTAAGAACATGTATTTATGTTTCTCACAGATTTAAATGTTCCGTTACTTTTGAAAAGGACTTATACTGGAACCCATTATGTTAAACTCAACAATGGTTCAATTTAGTATATTGATTATTTTTTAATAACTATTTAAAAGAAGGGTTGGGGGATGGCTGGTGTTTAAATAATACAATATTGGTTTCGAGAATATTCTACAAAATTGCTTGTAGCATTAATATTTTGATTACAAATCATTTGCTAGTAAAACCACCTCTCAAACCACCTCTCCTAACCAATGATAATTTTTTTGACTCTGATTTGCAAAGGAAACAGCTCAGTATGATTTTAAAAAGTTCCTTCGCGCGCCTCAGGCGAGAAACATTCCATGAGTTATAAACAAACAAGCAATCATATTGTTTTTTCGATACAACTCCTTCAGAAGTTACGCCTAATAAATATATAAATTTTCGACTAGATATCGTAACTAATAGAATATCAGCGTAACGCCTTCCAAAAAGGTTACAACTTTTAAAAGAGTAGTGTAAGCTTTTTCGTGGGAATTTTTTTTCAATTAAAAGCATAGTATTATATTATTATATTATTAACTAATATCTCCTATGCTACGATTTTAATATTTTTTTATTGTTAGGTATATCTAATCTTAACTAATGTACATTTTAAAGCTTTATACTAACAGTTTCGCGCTGCTGAAATAATTTAAAAGGTTATTATAATAGCCAAATAGAATATATAAACCTAGCCTCGTTCTTAGCTATTTCGTTTTTATTATTATATTTTCTAGCCGTCGATACTAAAAATGTTAATGTTTTCTTAAGCTTCAAAATATTATCAGTTTATCTATTTGAAAAAGATATAGCTTATTCTACTTCTTTACCGCTATTTTTATTATAAGCTTTGGTATAACTTTTCGCGCTCGGTTCTGTCTTCTTGTTAATAGGTAGCATTTTCATTTCATATCACATCACCTTTCATTGCACACGATTGTCGTAATGCTTTGTATATATAAAGACTCTCTTCCCATGCTCTTATAGCTCGATAATGACGGAGCATGACGGCTCTCATATTCTGGTTCTGACAGACTTCTCTGCGAAACAAGACGTGGAACGTATCACTTAAATCTTTATTTTTTATTTACTTTTTTTTTTTTTTTTTCCCTTTCCTTTCTTTCTTCTCTTACCCCCATCACTTTATACCTGTGGTATCGCATTACAAATGAACATAACTAAAATCGTGATGTATATATATCTCTCCTGGATACGTCGCGAGTCGTTTGAGCTGCCAGGGGAAGTAATTGTTTCCACCAGCCCACAGTTCTCTTTATTTTACCACCACCACCAATTTTTAACACCCGCTAGTGCAAACGTTGTTACGATATAACGTAGTCGCGAGTTGGACTGATACCGGTGCTTGAGGCATAATCGAATTGTTGAACTTACTGGCGATGAATTGAATGATGGCAGCAGTCCAAAAAAAGAAATTTTTTTTTATGACCTTTTTATAAAGTACCCTATAATTATTCTGGGAACTTTCTTCGCGAGTTATCGGGTGAAAATCGTTTTTCAATCGGAGGTATATTAAACATACAAGTCAACTTACCAACTGGATTCTGATTATAAAGAAACTCATCATCATATGAACGATCGATCAAGCGATTTGCATACAACACAAAGAGCAACTAATATCTCTCAACTATATTCTTCATTCGAGACATATACGTATCCAAAAGCGAGGTAATCCTCAGACTCTTGTCGGGGAACGGGGCTGCAAGCTTTCAGGTTGATAACACTAACTGTTGACGCGACTGCGTCAGGATAAATAGGCTCTGAAAATGGAAAGAAAAGAAAAAAAAAGTACATATTATTTTGATTTTTTTTTTTTTTTTTACTATGGCCTTGTTGTGATATTTATTTTGATTTTTATTATTTTACTTAATGCGATATTTTTGAACCATAGAATTATTAGAATATATAAAACATGGAGTGCGTCATTAGGTATAAAGATATGGAGATGATCCATGTCGAGACCTCCGGCGTAGGACACCGGTCAACATCCTCGGTGGGCTGCCAGGTGGCCTTAGTCGGAGCTGGGTTCGGGGCTTCGCTTGAAGGCGCCGGCGGGCCGGGCGACGGCTACGAGGTTCCCTGTGGCGCGCAAGGGCTGTAGCCCCAGCACTCCAAGCCGTCGTTGCATACCCCGCTGGGCTGACACGGGTCCGCGTCGGTGCACGGCGTGGGGCAGCTCACCGAGATGGGCCCTTGCGCGACGATGCCGGCATCGCAGAACGGGCCGGTGCTGCAGAACGGACACTTCCCGAAGTCGAGGGCGTTGCAGCCCTCATTGGTGGGCAGCTGCGGGACGTTTGACGGCGACGGGTTAACGGGTGCAGGCGACGAGTTAACGGGTGCAGGCGACGAGTTAACGGGTGCCGGCGCGGTTGGCTGGGGAGCTGCCAAGCTGGTGCTGTTGTGTGAGATAGCACTGCAGGCCTTCTCCGCCCCTACGTCAGCAACGAAGCTGTTCAGGCACCCTACCATTGCAAGGCAGATCACGGAATTCACGACGACCTCTGTCAGCAAAACGGCTGGTAGGGTTACTTCTTCTACCTCCGCTCCGTTTATGAGGAGAGCTCGCGTGATGCCCACTTCTGCTATGAAGAACTTCTGCTCGCAGAGGGCGATATTCAACGCCTTCTCCGCGGAATTCAGCAAGAACTCGATCCCCTTACCAAGCCAAAGATTGCACTGGTCCTCGTAGAATTGCTGCAAATTACCTTCAACCAAGTCACTAGATATTTTAACGATTGAGACGACGTCGTTCACACACGGTATACTGCTGGCTGCCGCCGCTTCGGAAACCAAGAACGCCAACAAGAATGCCGTGACCAGTAGTAACCAGTTGCATTTTATCCCGCTATAATGCGATTTCTTCGATGCGGCTGTTGTTGTTGTTGTTGTTGTTGTCGCGTTTGTTGTCGCATTTTGTACCGTAACTTTGCCAGCAGGGTCTTGCACCAGCGTGAAACCTGAGCCGTTGATGTTGAGATGCTGCGTCTGCGTTGTCACGTTAAAAGATGGTTGGGTGATAAAGAAGCTGGATGTAATCGAACTCTCCCCGGTGCAGTTTCGATTGTTGCTGCAGAGCCAATAGGTTGAATTCGGCTGATAGCAGGTGAGGTTGCCTACGAGGCCGTAGCAACTTGGGCCAGCGCAGGTAAGCGATATTGCGACGTGTTTTTCGACGTCGCAGTATTTGTATGTTCCATTTGCTGTTGTCATTGGTTTTACTGTTGTTTCTCAAAGAAGGAAAAAAGGTGCGATTTTCAGTTCAGATTCTTTTAAGAGCTGCGTTAATATTTACAAGTAGGTTTTTGATACACAAAATGATAGATTTTTTTTTTTTTAATTGTATTGTATTAAGTGAAATTATATTCGGAAGTAAACATATATTATATAGCCCGCTAGTAGCGTCGGCGTCGGGATTCCCCACGACCGGAATTTGCATTTTATTTCCCCGCTCGAGTAAAAGCTTCTTTGAAGGCAAGTGCCGAATGATCATGAGTGGGACAAAAGAAATGATGTATTATATTGCGAATGGAATTTACCGTGCTGCGGGCTGGCGAATTATATATGATCGTATTTGCCAGAGAAACCTCTCTCGGTACTGTACTGTATTTTGGACACCACACTCGACGACAATAAGCCGGCCTTTCTACAATAAAAAAAATATAACCCAAAACAGACCTATAATAAAAGTTCTCATTGAAAAGTCTAGAACTCTCTACCACAACAAGTGGAAACGGTAGGAAATTCTACTGAATCTTGGACAACAAAGAATATAGGATTGCGAAGAACTATTTATTATTATAAATTTGACGGTTCTTCACAAAATCCAACTAATAATAACAAGCGTGCTATTCACGCGAAACTCGTATTTCTTCAGCCTTTGTAGGTCGCCCACACTCAAAAAGAAATCAAACGGCCACAAATGCCACAAATGCCCAAACCTGGCCGCGGCGCCCATCATTGTTGCTTGCAAGTTTTTTTTTTTTTTTTTTTTTTTTTTTTTTTTCTTCGTCGGCGATCGTGGATGGGGAAGGAAGGTTTTGGATGCGGAGACCGAAAGGTTTTCGCCGGATGGGGTGGATTCAGCCGTTTCTTGATTTGTGTTTGGTGTCCAGTTTTTATATTTTCCTTACCAACCTAAGATATAAGTGAATTTGCTCGTACATTTGCCAGGATGCAGCATTTTCTTAATTGATGGTACCCCGCTGCGATGGATATCACTCATCAAAAGTCTTGAAAGAATTCTATGTGCGCCTCCATTTTCCGTTTTCATTTACTAATCAAGATACTAAAACATATAATTTTTCGACATTGTATTAAAGAGAGAGAGAGAGAGAGAGAGAATATTACTAAAGTAGATCCTCGAATTTTAGAATATCCTATCCGGAAAAATAGAAAGCAGTAGCTTTATATATAACATATTATTATTTAATCAATCCAGTTATATATAAGCATTTTGTTACTTTATTTTGTTGCTTTACTTTTTCAGCTTTGTCTCTTAAAGCAAACGTTTAAAATAGTTGACCAATTCCCAAATCCACGAATTTATTTTTCGTTCTTTTTTTTTTTTTTTTTTTTTTTGGGGGGGGAACTTACTGTCCATCCTTTGAGCCCTCTTCGAAAGCCTGGTTTTTTCCGCCAGCAAGCCAAACCCTCTTACTCCCGTGTCACACTATGGTGGGTCTGTATTCTGGCATGCAGGAGTGGTTACTACCCTGCCAAGCCGTATCTGGAAGTGCTCACTGGTCGAGACTTTGAAGGACATCCGCACACCACGATCCATCGCCAGGCCTCACGTATTAAAAGTACCCCGATTTGTGACCGAGGGCGGAGGATTAATATTGAGGTACATACCCACTATCGACCGAAAGGAGCAAAGAAAACTGGTGAGCCATGGCGGAGCGCATTGAATTTAACAAGGGCAGTCGACACACCTCGAGGTTTCCTCCAGCCTCGAGTACCAACGCCATCAGTTTCTTCGTTCGTTCAAGGGCACACATCCCGCCCCGCCCCGCGAGGAAAAGCCGGGGACTGAAGGATTTTTGACAATATCTTAGGTGATGAACAGATTACTAAATATTGCACTTCAGGGCAAGCACGCATCTCGAGGAGGAATTATGCATGCACGGACTTATCAAAAGGGAATAGAAGTTGGCCGCTGACAGCGAGTTATACATGGTGTTTCCCCTCGAACCCTCGAACAAGTCATAAGGATGCGAATATTTTAATACGTACAGACGTGAAAAGCTTAGCTCTGAACATCGGCCTAACCGATATATAGTGAGCAGCGGGAGTTTTTTGACCACCTGGCTTCCCCTCCCTCCCCCCCCCCCCCCCCCCCAAAATATATCACATTTCAGTAACAGAATCTTATTGTATATGTAAATAATATTTAAGAAAAGCACTATTATTTCTGCAGGCGGCCAAAGTACAGAAAAGTTCTGGCTAGCTAAAATGACGACAGCAAACGGAACGATGAAATACTGCGACAAGCACGTCGTAATATCCCTCACCTGCGTTGGTCCCAGTTGCAAGGGTTTAGTGGGTAACTTCACCTGCTCCCAGCCAAATTCGACGTACTGGGTCTGCAATAACAGCCTAACTTGCTCAGGGAAAAGTTTCTATAGCTCAACCTTCTCACTTGACCAGCCACATGTGAATGTGACGGGAACACAGCATTTAGACATCAACGGGACTGAATTCACTCTGACGCAAAGCTCTTCTGGAAATGTTAGGGTGACGAATGGGACGACATCATCCTCGTCAACAAAATCTCACGCCGCCTACTCCCGCAAGCAAGATTGGTTGCTGTTCGTCATGGCGTTCGTGTTGGTTCTGCTCGTGCCAGAAGCAATAGCGCAAAACAGGTTCCCTTGCGTTGACGGAATCGCAGCGGACTTACATCTAGTTGCGAGTGCTATTGAAGGGGATCTCAACGGGATCAACGAGGTCATTTGCGAGCATTTCGATGGCAAACCATGGGAGGCGTTAATCCACCCCATCGGGGTTGCGACGGGGATTGCCCTATGCCTCCAACGCGGCCTCGTGATCGAAGGGGCACTTATACCGGCCGCTGCTGCGGCAGGGGCCGCGACCGGCGTCGGCGAAGTAGTAGTCGCGGCAGGGTTCTTCGCTCTTAACAATATCCTTGCCGGCTTTTGCTTGGGTCTGGTTGCGTGCCTTGCCGAGGTTGCGGCCGACCAGCCAGCGAACCATTGGTGCAGCTCGCAGCTCAGCAGTGCCACGACGAGCGGAGAGGTCCCGGAACCTACGTCCTCCGTTCTCGGGTCTACCTCCGCTCCGGCGATTTCTCAGCAGGCGACTCCGTCGCCGACACCTGCTGGGCCCGTGCCGAATTTAGCTATCCCGCCGGTGGCTACGGACAAGTGCGCATCCTGCCAGCTCAGCGCGTACGCCATGGCCGTTCTCGGCCTCTCTTCTCAGTGCCACGTTGCGAAACCATTGGGCCTGGCAGCCGATGTATCCGTGTTTTTCTGTGACTCTAGCTTTAACGGCCGCTATGCAAGTTTCTGCAAAACGCTCTGCGCGAGCCCCTGTTCGACATACGATATCAATTCTTGGATTCAATCCGCCGGGAGCGGATACATGCCAAGTGCCTCTTTGCCCGAGTGCAACAAACTGTGCCCGGGGTTCAAGGGCGACGGCCGTTGCCCGGCGAATAATCTCAACTGTGAATGCCAAGTTGGATCTGTAACTTGCGTAAAGTGCTTTTAAGCACAGTTTATCCTCAAATTGTCCAATGGTTTTAATTTGTTTTACAGTCTACTTACCCTGTTTGGTAGTAAAATGGCTCGAAGGAATTAAGAAAAGATGAAAGGTTACCAGAATGTTCAAATTTATGAAACCACAAAGAGGCATACACACACACATATATAAAAATTTCAGCTTATATTCAGGCTTTGGTAAATAGAAGAGCTACTCAATATTTCCAATTTACTTTTGCTTTTTATTCACTTGAGTGCTGGGAGCGGAGCTCCGGATCGCACAGACAGCCATGACGAGTCAACGTTTTGACCTCTGCGAGTAGTCGCCGCTCAGCTTCACCTCCGTCGCGCAACGTCACACATTCATTTAAGAAAGCGCTAACCCTAATAATTATTTTTCTTACAACCCCATTGGACGTCCCCTATATTGAAAACCGGATTATATAAGCTAAAATATACTGGCGTGGGGTCGTTGCTCAATTATCCTTACTATCCGATTATCCCGGAACATCTCTTTAGTTAAAAACATTATATCCTCCATCTCATTCATTATCCATCATCTTTGAGAGAATACTACGAATAGGTGAGGACGTTTTTGACTAAGAGGTGTTGGTTTCTATGTTAAGATTTGCACTGAGTGCTAGTCTTTTACTACTGTTAAATATTAAAAATTGCGATAAATTTTTTTTGATCCCGGTCTGTCGACATTCGGAAAAGTTCTTATAGAAAATAGGGATACCAATCTTAATAATTTTTCTAGAATCTAATCTCTAGAGGCTAAGAATATGGCCCTTAAACTTTAGTCGGTACACCGAAAGCTTGTTATCCGCTTATATATATTAACTATATGATTTTAGAAACCGCGAGTTTATTCCTCTCCTTTATGACATACCTTCAAGTTTAATCGATTTGCACAAAAAGTGGGATAATAGCGAGGCTCGCCTCTTCAATAGTCGTATCTAAGAATTAGAAGGCATCTAACTACTGAAACCGATTTTGATAATATATATATATATATATATAATAAAAATCCGACGATTTCCCTAATAATTTTTTTTAGAATTTAAGGGCCTTTATTGCGACGGTACGCCCATAATGGTACGCCCATAATTTTTCTTTCTTTTCTGCTTAAATAAACGACGCTAATAATTCGTACAGCTGAAAAATTGTTTAGGATTCTAACATTCTACAATCTTCCTATCTTTCAGGCGGATGGTAATAGTTTTAAGAGAACTGAGATTGACTCCTATAAGGGTCTCGACTTAGTCAACTTCCATATAGATCGTTATATAATATCACTTGCAGATTTTATTGAATTAGATACGGAAAAATTGGTAAGCTCTCTACGTAACTAATTAAGACTGCATTTTTTTCGTCTGCCTTTTGATTCATTTTGTTTGCAATAGGTAACGTATATAATATTAGTTAACTAGTATCAGATACCCTAATCGCCGGCTGTTTTTATTTTATTTTATTTAAAAAAATTCTTATTTATAAAAGATTTATTCAGCACGATAGTGGGCACGCGGCGGCAGTTTTAGTATTTCCAAATATCTTAACTCCAAAATCAATTTAAACTAATTATCTCCCGTCAGGGGCCCGCAAATAGTACTTCGATGGGCACACGTACCCCGTCACTCACCGCAGTACTAGTCGACTGATACGAGGGCTTGTTTAGGGCAGAGCCGGACGGGATGCCAAACTTTCCTCGTTCTACGCTCGTAGATATCGGACCGGTGGTGGTTGGAAGTTTCATATATGAAGGGAGAATTGGGTGAAAATTTTTCTCTGGGTTTAGCTTGTGAGTTAGAGCTTAGGGTTTCTCTGGCTTGGCAAAAAGAGAGATCCTAAAGCGGGAAGAAAATTCGAAATCGGACTGGAAACCAAGCCGGAAGTAACTGGGGACTTTTTCCGAGCAAGCAGCATTGACAAAAAAGTTTCGCTACGGCGAGTTGCACCGAGGATATACTACGTACGGAATGGGTTTTTATAAATCAAGAGAGGAGGAACAGTCTTCAAGGGTTATAAATCCAAATTATCCTTCCCCCTGATGGGTCGAGGAGCCTTTGGTTTAATTCCATCGAAACTGTTTTTAATATCTTCAAGAGGCTCTATATAGTCCGTATATTGAAAACCATTCGTAGCACCGGCGTTGTATCTTCTCTTTTCTCAAGCTCAAATTGGGCGACTGGTATATAAGGTATGTCGGTAGAAAAGATGGAACCTCTCGATTAACAGCTTAGGCGCAACTGACATGGAAATTAGAACGCCGAAGCGTAAACGACGTGGACGGGGGAATCCGGAGCTTCTCGTGTAAACAATGGGTCTCTTTAATTCTATACGGCCCGTAGTGGCTGCGAGTTATTTGTTTTATCTATCTCTTTTGTAAGTACGAGCGAGTGTCGAATTTAAACTTAAACGGGACACGGCTACGAAATAGGCTATACAACTGAATGAAACGGCAGGATATAAATTAGGGGTTTAAAAGAGATATAAGAGCTACACTATGGACAGTATTTCTCAAAAAAATGTACGATTTTGTAAGATCGTATACGTATTTCGGCCTAAGTATCCCCGTTAATACCGCTAAATTGCAAAGGGGTTCTCGTTTACGAGGTGAAGATTATTAAATCGTATAGCGCGACAAAAGGAGCTTTCGGCGAACGAATTCCCGAGGAACTATTTTATATGAACAGATAGATACAAGAGAGCTTGAACGACTGGTATCAACTAAATCTGGTATATAAGCTTCCCTTCTTTCTACTGCTTTACCGTCATTTCCTTCGACGCATTATATCATCGCTTTCACGAGATATTCTCAGGACAGGATATTAGCGCGATTTACCAATTACCAGTTCACGGTCATTTCCAAGTTATTAGTTTATTACATTCTTTCGAAATTTATTTCCTTTTTTGTTCGTCTCATTGTTCAGAAAATGTATTTCACCAACTACTTCCTCGCCCTTAGTGCCGTTACTGCACACGCTAGCGCTCTACCTAGCAATCCCGGCGAACTCGATAGACGGGTCTTCATCGGATTTAGAAAAGCGGTTAATACCCCAATCACTCCCGTCGGAGACGCGGCGGACTACGACAAGGTCCGCTTCAAGCCCCAAACGCCGATCACGGCTTCCACCACCCTCGCCCAGATGCTCCAATACCAGCGCATGTGGACATCCAGAAGGACGCCATGGTCCTCGCGCAGTTCATGCAAGATATGTTCAAAAAGCACCCGGATACCTTCTCCTCAGTAATGCACAACTGGTTCCCCGCCGGCGAAATGACAGCGCAGACCGTCGCAAACGTCTACGGTAAAATCGTCGACGGCGGTTTCTTCAACAACAGAAAAGCCAGCGCGGCATGCCTACTTAATTTCGGAGGGATTGCGTAAGGGGGGAACCGTACCAGGAAACCATGCTGGAGAAATTCAGTTGCTAGCTACTCCCGACCAGAAAAATTGCGATGTGGGTGCAGATATGTACCTCAACAACCCGCCCACGGGATCCTGGAAGAACGACCTACGCGGTTCCGTAACGTACAGAGCGCAGATCGCCGCGTGTCCGATCGCGTGGAAAATGCGCAACATGACGGAGATACTAAACCAGGTCAAATGCGAAGGCTTCGGTGATGTCATATCTACTAAGATGCAGGGTTCACGACGACGATGCTGCACGAGCTCACGCACTACGACTACGTCGGCGCCGAGGGGCTCGCGCTAACCCGCCCGAATGACGACTGGCGAGTCATCGACGTTGACGTTCCGGATCCTCAGCAGGAGGGGAAGTTAATGGTTGTTACGGACCCGTTATGGCGCACGGTATTGCGGGGACGGATAAGGCGTTCCAGAACGCGGATAATTATATGTACTTTGCGGTACAGCTGTACTGGCAGGATAAGTGCGGGAAGACGTTTAGGGTGCCGACGGGGGATGAGGACGCGTGCGATGCCGGAAATAATGGGATGCCGGAGGAAGCAAGACGTGCGCTCCATGATTATTTGGTGGCGGAGGTTAAGGCGAAGTACCCGCGGTATGAGAAGGTTAATTTGCCGTTTACGCCGGCTTCTGTCATCTAAATTCAAACTTAAGCCACTGGGGCATCCTTGCGTATGGAAGGAGCAGTAGGACAAGAGCCTACTAAGTATAAGTAGAAGCCCGGTGGAAAACGTAATGAGAGCGTTTCGGTTTCTAGTAATAGAGATTGTATGAGGTATATATACCTTCTGTCACAGTAGGAATCAATAACAGTACTTCGTTCTCCGGCGTGTCTCGAGCTCATTATTGTTCTTAGTTTTCCCTTTTTTTTCTTTATGACTCCAAAAGATTTCTTCGACACTAATTAAATTAATATTCTGACTCAGATTATTTTGACGGTTGCGGTTAGTGTGTACCCTTCCATCATCAATCCAATGAGCTGGTAATCGATATATATTAAATTTACGCCTCCAAGAATCGATATTGTTCGATATCAAGCCGAGTTTCTTCATGTTTGAAGGAGTAGTTAAGGTCTTGTGCATTACGAGAGCACCTGAAATAAGTATCTAGAAGGTTATGGATAAGCCAAATTGAGAACTCACATTATTATCTCTGCGAACTCCTCCGTCCCTTAGAAGCTCATGTTCTCGTTATGGAGTATTTCTTAAAATATCCTATAGTTTAAAAGTCTTCGTTTCCTCCTATCCAATGTTGTCGATCAGACTCTTAAGCCGAACCTCTGTAACATAGAAATTTCCCCTATAAAATCTGGTTAAAAAAGAAGTTAAACTAAGAAATAACGGCAACCTCCACCATGAACAGGCTGTGAACGCCCTTAAATGGCAACATCACTAGACTAGTAGAGGAATTTCGTATAAATCTGCATCCTACTTGCACCCGATGCCCACATATTCTCCTAATACAAAGTTCCCTCATCGTGGCGCTCCGGTCCAAAGAAAACTGAGACCTCTCCCGTGAAATTATCTGGTGACGGACAAGCGACCTCATGAAAGAGGTTGAAGAGATTCTTCTGGTAGTATCCTAGCGTGATCTCGTCAAGTTGGTCGTGAGTGTACGATGTGCTCTCAATTCTTCTTCCCAGTCCCGCACGAAGCCTTCAATATCCATTCCACCATCCCTACGGACGCTAAAGCCGTGCACGCGGGGGCAACATACCCCTCCCGCGGGGAAGCTGCGGCCGTGCGGCTTTGAAATAGATAGCCTGCTCCGACCGGACCGAAGTCGACTTGAGAGGTGTGAACGTGTTTGTCTTCGTGTTGACAAACCGATGTCATCCACGACAAGCGGACGTTCGGATATGGGTTCGTTCTCTAGCTCAGGTAAAAACGCCTGGGTCTTTCCTCCACGTGGTATTTTACCACAAGCGACATGATGGCGAGGTGAAGGAGCGCAGTATAGCTTTCTTCGTTGGTTTTAATTTTGGTATCATTCTCCCGCGCGATCTTTACACCGTTGAAGTCGATCCGTTGGAAGAGTCTCGGTGCCAGAGGCCCTTTGCTATAGGCCTCGACGATTTGTTTGGAGCGTCGGCACGTAGCTCGAAGTCTAATTTTAAGAGTGGTGTAGTCGAGGTAGCAGAAGATCTCGAGGAGAAGTTCCGTGGGAAGTTCGCTATAGTCGTGTGGGGACATGGTGGTAATTGGGATTTGAGGAAATAGAGAAAGGAGTTGATGGGAGGATTGAATGTTATGTGGGGAACCTGGTGCTTTATGAGAGTAGATATACACAAAAGATTGGGAAGAAACAATAATAACAAAGAAAAATTAAAAAAAAAAAAAGGGGGGGGGGGGGGGCAAGAGAGGTAATATCTTGAGCGGGATTTTCGCAGGATCTGATTCTTTGTTTGCGTCCGATGTTGTTTGGTTTGTTTGCCGTGAAGGAGTCTTGTAAGCTTGGTAACCAAAAGGAAAATATTTACAGACTTCAGACTCCAATTGCTTAACTGTTCCTTGGTAAAGGTTTTAGAACAATCCTGGACTTTCGAGAGTAATCGATATAGTTGATCTCTTGATTCGATTATTAATTTCTACATTGTGCAATTGCTTGCTTTATAGATCTTTCGCATCAATTTACATTAGCCATAGTGTGGGAGGCTTCTCCAGTACTCCTTCAAAAGACTTCAGGGACCTAGCATCCCGACTAGGTTGAGATACATTAGGCTGATTTCTTGATTAAGCGACTCCCGTTGGAATAATTCCTTCCATTCCGAGCTAACTGGCCTAGAATGCACCTATATATTGTCCCGATTACTACCGTATCTACAATATATCGGCTTTTTACTTCTCCGCTTCTTGACCTAAAATTTGTTTAATGATCTGTTGTCTGGGCGGCGGTATTTAACTACTGCTCGCGGAGGAGGGGGAAGAGAAAAAAGCCACCCCCGGGGGTTGGAGGTGGAGATACACTTGTAGCTGGGAAGGAGACCTGATAATGTAAGTCTTGATTAAGGGTTTGATCTAATACAATTCGATGGCAGAAGCAAATATCACTTCGCCAGATTTGATCCCTAGAGAGAATGTGATATTTTCTGACGAAACGAAAGTAACTAATTTAGTTTTTATCAACTCGATTAATAATAGCTAAGTCTATCTAATTCCCCTCAAGAGGAACCCATCAGCACGTTTTTAGAGAAGAAGCACCGTCCCTTGACCCCAGAGGATAAGAAAAACAAGATGATACCCACTCAATGTCAATGGGGACAGAACTCTGGAATAACATTTGTCCCTGGGGAGCTGTCTTCTGACTGGTTCCTGTTGATACGCGCACCGAATCCTCGTGATTTAAATAAATAAATAAATGAATAATTAAATAATTAGACTGATAAGTTTCTATTAGTATACAACTTCGAGAGAGATCCCCTCATTACTACTGGATGGTTTACCATGAGGATCAAAGTGAACCACGGCTTTACCCATCGATCGCGCCGTCGACCAAGAGTCCATTCTAGCCAGATATAGGTCCAGTAACTTTGCCTGATGCTCACCTGATATACAGGCATCTCGAATAACCTCAGTGGTTCGAAAACATGTACTGAATCCTCAGCCTCATGGTGCGAACGAACTGGTTGACAGTAAAGCTGATATCTTCATTCGTGAAGCCTGCTATGGGTGACGGCATATATCCTTGGGAGCAGCGGTAGATCGGCGGCGCAACCGATTCATCGAATGAGATTGCCTGCTCCTTTAGCAATGATCCCGGTATCGAGTAAAAAGATATGAATTTGTCCATTTCCTTATTCACGAAGCCGATGTCTTCGACAACAAGGGGAATCCGGCCCTGGGGTGTTCTTCGATGCGGTACGTACCAACGAGTGCCAATATCACAGGGCGTAAATTTGAAACGCAGCGGTAGTTATTCATCGTTCCGTCTGCCTTCTTCTGGATAGTCTGCGTATCTTCGATGGGCAAGAACATGTGCTGAAAGAGGTTCCAAGCGAGCGGTCCTTTACTACCGCAGGATTCAATGATCCGCTTGGAGCACCGGTAAGCGGCTCGGACCTTGATCTTGAGAGTGAAGTAGTTGAGGTAGGAGAAGACCTCAATGGGGGTTCTGCCAGGAGTGTGCTGTAATCGTGGGGGGCCATAGTCGCGGTGAAGTGCCGTGCAGAGAGATAGTGAAATATTTAGAGAATGAATGAGTTATAAGACGCCTTTCCGATAAGAACTCCCGGTAGAGGCTTGATAGTGTAATAGTATCGAGCGTTTTCTAGAGATTTCGTGTGGCTTAGCGCTTCTGTTGGTTTGGGGACTGGAACGTTGAAGTTCTCTCAAGAGCAGGAACTTGGAGAATGTGTTGTAAAGGGGAAGAACTAGCGTACATTCAATAGTTTTTTATGGGGTTTCTAGCTACATCGAAATAGAGAGTAATCGTTTTCTCATGGCTACGCGTTAACTGACGGGCGACAATAAGCGAATAACAAGAAGAAACGGTCCATGTCAGTTATAAAAGGAAATTATGCAGGTCCAGGCGAGGAAATCGCGATACACAAACGGATATTATTCTGGATAAATAATAGCTTCTGGTTTTAGCGCGCGATGAGCCCTCTGATACTCGACATTCAATAATATTCTTTTATGTTATCACTATTCTTATACTGAGCTTATTGAGAGGCACGGATGATGAAAGTCCCGGAAATCGATTTACCGTTTTGATGCTTCATCTAGAGTTTCGTAACCGGTTAGCTTCCTGGCTGGTAAATGCGTCACTACGGCGGACCTCCGATTGTTTGACGTTTGATGCCTCTGTATTACATGCAGTCTCTAGATCTAAATATAATTGCTCCTACAGGCTGCTAATCGCTTCATTTGTGCGTAACGGTGTAAAATCTGTACTGATGTACCTACAATCTTCCTCCCCTTTCTGAATATAGAATGTTCGTTGACAGACCAGAGAGTACGGGGGCCCGTGGTTTTCCACCTTTTCGCCCTCTTATTTCTCTTTTTTTTATTCCTTTTTGTTTTTCCTTCGGCCTGTTGAATGCCGCTAGAACAAAGATTTTTCGATGGCCGACGAGGCTGACGCCCTCGAATGTTTAGGTTCCTCGCTGCTAAGTATTTACAACGCCTTAACTACTATCGAAGCATCACCCTCCTCAAACCCATCCCATCCGCTAAGTATCGTAATAACCGGCGGCTTATATATCCTACTGTACTTAAAGTTAAACCTGGCAAAGATATCCTTCTTCATAACCCTATACTTCTTCTCCCTCCCCTCGTATCTTCCAAACAAGAGATCGTTCAGTATGAGCAGTTCGATATAGCCGGGACCTTCGTCGACGTCTATGTGCATAACGCCGGGCTTCCTCAGCATGCGCAAAATGTTGTCGATAAACTTCTGTACGGTGAGGCTTCGGTCGATGGTGTCGCGGTTGTGGACGATAAAAGGTGAAGTTAACGGGAAAACAGCATTTTTGCCGTTGCTGGGTACAACGACGGGGACTCTAGGAGCGATGGCGAGCTCGTTACCGATGTTAGTCGAGGATAGAGGGATGAACTTTTTCTTTCCGTCTTTGAGGTTGTAGAATCCGACGTCGTCGACTTCGGTGACGCGCATGGGTGGTTCTGGTTGCGGCCAGAACTGCAGTGGCTCGGAGACGTGGTACTTCGCCATAAGGAGGGGAATGCACGGGTGCAGTTCGTGGCAGTATTTGATTACTTCGTCTTTGCCCGGCTCGATGGTGATCGGTAGATTGTCAAGTTTGCAGCGGAAGAGCTTCTCGCAGAGTTTTCTGTACTTTGCTGATTCGATGATCTCATTGACGCTGCGGCAGACCAGGCGAATGGTGGCGTGGAGGGTGATGTAGTCGAGGTTCGTTAGGATCTCGACGAGAATCTCCGGTGGAATGGAGTTTATATTCGCATGGTTAGAATGATCTACCTTATACCCGGAGAACTCCTTAAATCGACTTTGTTTGCGTATCAGAATGGTAGTGAATGAATATTGGATTGTTTTTTCAACAGTGTGAGAGGATTATTTTAAATGAAAATGCATTGACAGCTAGCTATAAATATATAATAGAGATTTCAGTGTTAAAAACTAGCATATATAAAAAATAAAAATAAAATAGAATAAAACAATCAGAGTCCTTCTGGAAGCTCATGGGATTCCGAGCAGTTCCTCTGTTGCTTGGTCCATCAAATCTAACGCCTTGTCCCGTAACCAACTACGGAGCTCTGCCTTACAACATTTTCGAGCTGGCAAGACCTTGGGGTATTTGCGCAATAATATCGATGCTCCTTGATTCAAATTACCCCATTGTTGCTCAAGCAATACTCAAGTATATGGTGATATAAATAGAATACTACAAGGTTCAAACGTCCTTAATGTTTAGCTGGTTAACATATTAAAGCAATAAACTATCCATTCCAAGATCCAATATATTTGTTAATTCTAATTGACTACTCCCGCATACTCCGACCCAGGCTGCTGAAGGAAACCGAACTTATGGAATGCTAAACGAATCCTATGTAAGTTGAAGCAGCTTGAAACTGTCAGCAAAGACGATTTCTGTGTCCATCGTCCCCTTTCCCTCCGATGTACCTGATTTTCTGATACCTCAAGCTACTCGCCATAATAACTCTCGGCTCCCTCCCTTCCAAACACCCTCCCGGCTCAGCAAGTTTGGTAAGCGTATCTCCCCAAATATACGTAAACTGCGCTTCGTCGCTCTTCCCGCGGTGGTATAGCTCCCAGTTACTCAGCGTATCTAGTAAAACACCGTAGCCGGTGTCGTCGCATCCCGACAGGATATCCTCGCGGTAATCGTTCGGTTGGTCTTCGAGCCCCGCCACTAGTTCTTCGGCGAAGTGCCGTACGGTAATGTTATCCGTGCGCCGCCCGAGGCAGCGGAGGAAGTCGTGCCTCGGTTGCTCGTAGAAGAAGTCGTCCGCCGGTAAACCCGGCGATAGCGCCATTTCTTCAGCGAGCTTCGTGCACCCGATGGGGGTGAAAATACCGTTGACTTCGTTTAAAAATCCGATGTTATCGATTGTTATCGACGAAGAACAGGAGAGAGGAGAGAAATCGACGACAAGCTTGCGGAGGCACGGGTGTAAAGCGAAGTAGTATTCGCTTTCGTCGGTCTCGTGGGTTTCGTATGTTTCGCGAGACCGGTGGAGCTTCACGACGAGAGTGCCGACGCGTATCGAAGTGATTATGGCGTCGAAGCGGCGGCATACGGGGCGGACATTGCAGTGCAAGGCCGTGTAATCAAGGTTGCTGAAGACCTCGACCAGCAGCTCCGTTGGTAGGACCGAAAGACAGGCCATGGCTGCTCGGGGAACTTAGAAAGCTTGACGGTTCGGACTTTTCAGTCGAACATTTTAGCAGAGATGCGGGAGATTCGTTCATCTTTATAATGGGGGCCCCTGAAAGCTCCCAAGGGCCACCCGTAGCCTTGGTTCGCTGGTAGCGGCTATCACTCGCGGGGATGTCTCGTATGGGCGTATTTTCTTCAGAAAACCTTTATAAGACGGGTATAGCAATAACGCTTCGGTAAACCGCATAGATATGCTCCTTAAAAGGCTGAGATATAAAGTTTCTAATTCAGTCATGTGTTGGTATATCAAGCCACTAAGTACTTGATCGAGCAAACTTGCAACATAACGATCCCTAGTTTAAGGATCTGCCTTATCTTTGATTGTCGCGAATTCTCTTCGATGGAGTTCTAAGAAAACAAATTTATAGGAAATTGTTTTGATAAGTAGTTTACTAGTACGGTATAAAATTACCGATGTGATGTATATAAGCGCGAACAAAATACCGCGAAATTTTCTAACTGCATCTAGACTTCGCGCATGACGAGGCTGAGAACAAAGAGAGCTCAACGCATCGATCGAATTTCATTTTCTATATCAAGAGTACGGAAAAGAATTTCCCCCCAGAGTTAATCAGCAAATTTTGAGACTTCACGAAACCTGAAGCTGCTCCGATTTAGTTTATTGGTCATTTCGCCCATACCTCCGATGTAATTTCCGTCATAAGCCATTTGCTCCTCTTCTCTTGAGATACTCATACGATAGTAATCACATAAAACTTTTTCGTCGACGGACTTTTCGTTGACTCCGCGGCGTGATCATTTAGCGACAGGCCACGTGTTGATCGTCCTGACTGCGAATGTGCTGACGGTAGGGTCCGCATGCGGGAACGGAAACACATGGCGAACGTGTCGAGGTATACTTCGTTTATTCAACTCCATCGCTGTCTTCTCAACTATCAGGAGGAATGATAAACGTACTCACGTCTTGACTCGTAGTTGATTAATGTAGTTTGGTCTCTGAGCTTTCAACTCTCAATTGTGTATCCGAGGTCCTTCGTGTCTCTCGCTGTCTTTTTCGAAGCAGCCTTGAGGTTATCTTCCTCCTCTTATCCTTGACGGAAATGGTGATCCAATTGAAGCGAAGTGATATAGCTTCCGGATCAGTGTGATAACCTTCGTCTTAAATGTTTATACAATAGCAATCTAATACGCACAATAGGGTTTCATTCCTTTCGCATATAAGGGTGTTATTGGAGAAAGGTTCCGAGTGTCAGATTGTTGAGTTTTCCGAAATGTAGATACTCATTCCAACCCAGATCCAGACTGCTTTGTGTAACCAGAATAGAATGCGCCAGTGGTTTAATGCTCGGCTTATTTTTAATTGGCTACAGCGTCGAGCCGTGATTCCTCCTCTCTTTAAGGCGATATCGTTCCAACAAACCTTCTGTGACAAGACTGTTTTCTCCTTTCAAGGGGGCGGAAGCAATTGTCTCCTAATTTCAGCGGGAAAACTTAGGAGGTGTCTAGATGCAACTATATACGAACACGTCAGCTAGTTTCCTTTTGCCAGCTTGTTCCCGTCCGCTTTGCTGTTGGAATATGAAAACTCGTTTCCAACATTATACGATGGACACTAACTAATACGAAAAGAGAAAGCTTTTGCTTGGAATCACCTCCATAATAGACCCTAGATATCCGGGAATACCGAAAAGCATTCACTAGAATATCTAAAGCACGAAGACACTGAAGAGATTGGTTTTTATGGGTCCATGAAAAATGCAGAAAATTTATTATGGGTTTTTGTACTATGTATATGGTTTTTTGGGTTGGATATCTAAAAATGATCTAAATCCCGATCCTATATATATGCAAATGCAATTTAAAAGAGTGACCAGGTTAAATATGCTTCAAAGAAATCATGAATACTCCAGCTGACATCGGTCAAAAAAATGCATGGAAAACAAAATATGATAGTAGTATCTCTTAAATCCCTTTTTTATCACCTTCCTCTCGTCGATGGCTCTAATTATCATGCAAAGATCTTAAGCATGGAGAAGAGCATCAGGTAGCTCTTCGTTGTCGCTTTTCGCTTAGGCTTCCTTGGTGAACTCCTTGAACCTGTACGGGCTAGCGTCGCAGACCTCCCTGTAGAAGCACTGAGGGTTGGCAGCGACTCCGTTACCGTTCCTGCAGAAGCAGGTGTTTCCGTGGGGGTCGAGGATCTCGAGGGCCAAAACTCCTGGGCCGAGCTCATTGGACTGCATCCAGCGGATGGGCATAGCCTCGCCGGCCTTAAGAGTAATCGAGAACGGAACATCCGGCTGGCCGAGGAAGGTAGTGTACTTGGCGTTCGCGCGGGAGTAGTTGATAGCATCCTCACCCTGCCACCAGAGGAAGATGTTGTCGTTGTTGCCCGAAATGCGGACCTGGTAGGTACCACCTTCCTGGGAGTAGATGTAACCGCGCTGCTGAATGGTGAGCATCTCGATCGGGATGGCGGCGCCGCGGTTGTACAGGGGCACGTTCGAGACGCCGTTGTTAAAGTAGCCCTGGCAGGTGAAGTAAGGGGTCTGGGTTTCGGGGATGGCGGGGGCGGTCTTGAAGTAGTCCGGGTTGAACGCGGACCAGCTGCCGTCGTTGATTTTCATGGAGTCTGGAGCTTCTGACCGATGTATTCGAGGCCGAGAGCCTGCTGGCAGCCTGGTGGGGAAGTAGAGCCGCCGGGGAGCCGCTACCGCCACTGGGAGAGCCGCCGGCGGTGACGGTGTGAGTCTGCAGGGTGGTTTGAACTTGGGTCGCGGTCTGGTTCTCGGTGACGGTCACCCCAGGACCGTAGTTGCCGCCGTCGGCAGTGACGGTGGTGTCAACGGTCTGGTAGATAGTCTCAGTGACACCGTTCCTGACAGTAACGGTAGGAATAACGTGAGGGCCGTGTCCACCGTGGGATCCTCCGTTTCCTCCCGGAGAGCCGCCCTGAGATCCTCCATTACCTCCAGAAGAGGCACCAGCAGTGACAGTAGCGTAGGTAGTCAGGTAGACAGTCTCTGTAACACCGTTCTTGACAGTGACGGTAGGGATGACGATAGGGTAGTCTCCGTGAGAACCACCATGGTTGCCACCGTGGGGACCTTGAGATCCATTGCCTCCGGTAGAAGCTCCAGGAGCAACCGTAGTGTAGTCGGTCTGGTAGAGGGTCTTGGTAACACCGTTCTCAACGGTCACAGTGGCGCCAACACGGGGACCGCCATGGCCGACACCGATGGTAGCACCGACACCAACACCTCCGAGGCCGACGCTTACACCGACATCCGGTCCAGAGCCGCCGGAGCCAGTGTTAGGCTTACCGGATCCCGAGCCGGAATCTCCGGAATCAGGGCCCGAGTTATCAGAGCCAGAGTCAGGACCAGAATTATCGGATCCAGAGTCAGGGCCGTAGGTATCAGAGCCGGAGTCGGACCAGAGTTATCACTCGAATCAGGACCAGAGTTATCACCCGAGTCAGGGCTAGAGTTATCGCCCGAGTCAGGGCTAGAGTTATCGCCCGAGTCAGGGCCAGAGTTATCCGAGCTGGAATCAGGGCCCGAGTTGTCACCAGAGTCAGAGCTGCCGTTGGATCCAGCGTTTCCAGAACCAGCGAGGCCAGTAGGCTTAGATCCTGGAACGGTGAGCGTCCGGTTGTCAACGTTCGTAACATACGCGGTGGTGTTTCTGTAACGGTAGGGGTAACATCGGCTTCTACTCCACTGTCGCCACCGTTCTGGGAATCGCCGGAGCCCGAGTTGTCTCCAGGGTGGAGGCATCTCCAGAACCATCGACGTCGCCGGAGCCATCGACGTCGCCGGAGCCATCGACATCACCGGAGCCAGAGTCGTCTCCACCGACACCACCGCCGACGCCTACAGATTCGCCGGCACCTCCCTGGCTATTGCCCTTACCCTTCCCCTTGCCTTTGCCCTTGCCCTTTCCCTTGTGGTGCTTGCCGGGCTTGTCACCGTGGTGCTTGTGGTGAGGCTTTCTGGATCCGGAGACGTTGCCGCCGACGGAGACGCCAGCGCTATCAGTGGCGTGAGGTCCGCTAGCGTGGACGCTGACAGAAACACCGACGCCGCCAGTGTTGGAGCGGTAGCTGTAATCGTTGGGGTTATCTCCGTACTGGAGGGGCTTCGCGATAGCCTGCTGGGCAGCGAGGGCGGCGGCGAGGAGGGCGGCGTTTTGGACTTCATTGTCGCTGATTATTTATTAAACTTGAAAAAATGGAATAAAAGGAATGTTTCCAAGGAAATTCGTTAAGCTTTGGGTATAGTGAACGTGATAAAGGAAAGCGAAAAGAATTATTTATTAGGAATGATCGTAGTAATGATCGAAGTCTTCGTTAAAAGAATGAAACGAGAGAAGAGGAATTGAGAGATACTATTAGATTCGCGACTAAGTGTCGAGCCGATGATGGTGAAAAGAAAGGAAGCATGAGGAGGAGTTTTGACGGTCTATATATACTTGAATTCCTGGTATGATCTCGTAGATTGAACGTCTAGGTATTGCTATAGTGACTACGGTTAACCTATGTGATACTACTACTCGGAAACTTGTAAACCACGGTATCGACAGGTTCGTCTTAGACTTTCCCGATACACCTAGATACATTGTCTCTCGCTCACGATGGTCAAAGGATTTGTCGATATCAATGGTTTAGACGTTGACATGGTTCGTGCGCAGGACCCTAGCTTCGTCTATAGTCGGATCAACCTTACTCAAGGCGCTGAAATGCCCTGCTAGGGTACTGATATGCAAAGGATGTGCAACCTGCGTTCATGTCGCAATTCATACTCGCCCTACTCTACTAGTGCACCTAAACGCGTGCTGGCATAGGGATAGATGATCAACGTGCAATTCTCTAGCCTATCTTTTCAAGGGACGTGGATTGTTTGCGGGTAAGACATGAATTCAAGGGTACCAGACAAATGATCGTTGTAAAGATACAAAATTAGTACCACGGTTGCTCCTTAATATTAATATCTTAATATTATCGATAATCTTGCCAAGTTGGAAAATTTTACGATCTTTTTAGCTGAAAAGCATACGAGAAGGATTTTTTTATCATATAACTTAATCAACAGAACCCGTGGGAAAGTCGACTTTTCGTAAGCCGTAAAAGAAGAAGTTTATCAATAGTCAACATTTTCGAAAGCAAAAGTCGAAGACATCTCTGAAACGTAACGGCCGGAGAATGTCAGGCTCTGAATGCTTGAACATCTACGTCATGGTAAAATTCTTATCAAACAGTTATCGTCGAAATAATAAATCCATACCGCACAACGCTTCCAAAGATGCATCTGCACCGTAGGCGGAACTTGAAGGGATAGCTGGCTAATCTTAACTTCTAGCTATGAACAGGCATGTTTTGACGGAATACGAGATCACAAAAGAAATTCGCCGGGATTCCACAGAGCCGCCGATACGAGCTTTGTCACCCCCGACCGTTGCCAACTGTCGCCTCGAAGCTAAGCGAGAGCATATCATTCCTTATGAAAAGGCGGCCACTATAACTTGAGGCTCTGGTTGACTCCTCCTGGCCAAAGACGAATGCTATTTTTCGCACATTTTCTCTGCAGATTAGCCGATCCGTTAATGCCGCAATAAATTTTAAAGAAAACGTTCAAGGTCCTTTTTGACGGCTCGCTGGTGCATATGCAAAGGTCTGAGCATTTTCCCGATGCGTGGAAGTATTAAAGCTTAAATTTTTTATAATTATTAGGGCGTGGAGCCCGTAGCCTGGCGGAGTTTCGCTGCGTTGGAAAAGAGGAGAAACATACGCTTTTGACCGCTGCGTTTTCTCGCCATTTGCAATTCAAAAACACTGAAAACCACAATTGGCAAGGATTCCAGAAAAGTTCGAAACGCGATAATTGCAATATTATCAGTAGATCTATAGTGCATACAATCACGCAGTGGTTGATCCGTGATGAGCGAGCCGTTTCAACCGCCAGTTATAAACGATCGAGCTGTTTTCCAGATCAGCATGGATCTCCTCAGTGTTAACCCGGACTCCTAGATAAATCCGGTCAAGCTTGACACTAAGAAGATGCACAGCCTATTTTAAGAAACGAGCATATGAGACCCGTTTGGCGGATTTGGCGAGAAGAACGCCTTTCAACATGGGTAGTTTGGATTCTGGGAGCTCGACATCTTTGCTATGTCGCGGTTGCAGGAAAGTGCATGAATTCGCTTTCGTCAATTGTCATAAAGTATATCCTTTATCTTCACTTTAGAAAACGTCAAACTTCACGGACAACATGCCGCGTTGAAGCCTCATGATATATCACCACTGTTCAGCAAACGAATTTTTGTTCTCGGCCATTATGTATGTCCTCTGTGCGTCATGGTTTCGTGAGCTCTTGAGCTCTTTTGGCCTTTTATATTGGTATTTACTCCGCCGTATGCATTCGTTAATTTCACGAGCGCCCTGAGTTGTCCATTTAAAAAGATTGAGCAGTATTAGCACCTCGTAATGTGCTATCTTCTGTTTACTCTTTCTGATCAAATTTGCTCCCTGATGACCCAAACCTAAATTATTAATATTATATGCCTTAACAACTACTTTTTAATACAAATTATATTACAGCACACGACTTTCTTAGATCCGAGTGTGCTAGTCGCGAATGCTAAGCCTTGACCAAAAGTTTCCCGCACGGAGATTCATCTTCGGCCAGCTACCAAATACCAGCTGTATGTCCTTCGGGGGTTTTCATCCCGCAGGATCGCGAACTGGTAGTTATATGTGTTATCCATATACGTCCGCTCCCACAGCCTCGATTTCCGGTAGATCTGATCAAGCCTTATATATCCATGATGGCGGATCTTACTGAACTTCTTGTCACCGCCGAGCTCCTTTATGAAATGGTTTACCGCGTTCTCTTTTAGTGCTTCTGGAGAAGCCATCGCCCGGGCTAGTTCCGCGACGGTGATGTTTCCGCTGTTAGGACCTACGATCTTGGCGAAGAGGAGGTTTTTGCCGGACGCTTCGTGACTGTTCCAAACCGTTGTTGCGGGTATACCTCGGGACGATATCGCGCGCTCATCTTTGAGCAGCCATTGATCAGCGGTATAATTTCTTGGCGTTACCGCTACCAAGAAAGCTACTTCGTGAAATTGCAGCTTGCGGGTACCGTCCAATCCTGGTTCCTCTTCGTACAGCTCGTATCTGCCGACTAGATAGCGAAAGACAGGGTGGACATCGAAGCAGTAGTCTATCTTTTCGTCGGCGCTCTTGAGTTTTTCGCTTTTGGCGTCTTTGCGTCGGAACAGGGCTTCTCCGAGCCGACCGACTTTCTCGGATTTGATGATCGCGTCGAATCTTTTACATACTGCGCGAACCTTGAAGTGTAATGTGAGATAGTCGAGATTGCGAAGATATCGACGAGGATCTCGTCTGGTATTTGATCTAGGATTGACATTCTTTGCCAAACGAGATCTCCAGAACAATTTATGGTTCTAATAGCTAAAATTAGATGTCGAATAATGTGATGTTTTCAGGTTAATGGCCTTAAAAATATTACTAGGAGTTACAGGGCCTTTATAGCATTTCAAGGCCCAGGATGAAGAAGTAGTGTAAACTTCACATAAAATCATTCCTATGACTGTATTGCAGTGTTACGTTACAGACCTGACTCCACTCCACCTAACTGCGAACGGAATAGGGAACCGGGATATCCGAATGAATCAAATCTAGCAACACAAATCGAGCAGGAGGCAAAGAACGGGAGGTTCCGCAAGAGGAGATTTGATACGAAGAACCATGAGCGAATTGAAAGAATACTATTGATTGTAATCATAGCTTATAATCGTGACTGGATTGAAACGGTATATTCAATACGCTGATAATATGCCGGGAATTTCGACTGAAGCGAATAAAACCTAACATCCCCTAATCGGGCAAAACTAAGACGAAATCTTAGCTGGTCCAAATCATAATAAACATCACTTTCTAGCTAAATCGGTTTTTAATAGAGCTGTATCTCGGCAATTTATATACGATATTTCATGGTATTCATGGTTGCTCTTGGGATGGCTGGTAAGTCTTGTACATATATTCATATGTGCTCCTGAAAACATTTCTGGATATATCTATTTTAACATCACAAGAAATCTCATTTGAACTTAAAGTATGCGGAACCTCTTTGAATTTGGACCTTGAGAGCTTCATCATGAAGGTATCTATAGTATAGTTTAGTCCCGATAAACCCCTCATCCTCAATCAATTACATGTGATTGCCAAACATTTATAACAAAGTCAACCACATAGCGAGGCAACTTGTCTTCACCAGGTATATGTGCTGTACAAGTTTACCGCTGCGCGCTGAGAAGTGGAGTGGGCTGAATTCGAGATAAAAGCGGCAGAGCCCTACGAAACCATCGTCCGGACGTGTTAGGCCTTCATGACTGTGAAAAACATTGAACCACGAGGATAGATTCTCGCGGTCGATTACGGAGTGACAAGACATCATGCGCACGAGATCAGCGACTCGTAATTTTGTTGGATCGGGATCTGAAATCTTGATTTGAACGAACGGCCGAGGTTTTATCAAGGAGTCCTTCCTCCACCAGAATCGGAAGTCGGAGAACCAGTGCCGGATGGCGCAAGAGCGTTTCATTGGCGATGTCCGTTTCGCTGAGCGGGTAAATTTATCTGTAATCGGGTTATAAAAGCCTACATCGTCGATGCGTAGATACCTCCGAACCTTGGTGTCTGGATTGAAGCCGTACGGTGTTGAAGGAGTAGAAACTTCGACTTTGTCGGCGTGGTATTTTGCCACGAGAGCGGAATACAAGGGTGTATGTCTAGGCAGTAGTCCTCGGTCTGGCCGTTATGCCTGTTGTCCTTGGACTTATGTCGGAAGAGAACCTCTGAGAGAGGGCCGGTAGGGGTTTCGGGCCTGAGCAGACCGTTGAACAGCCGGCAAACGGGGCGCAATCTTAGGTTTAAGGTGAAGTAGTCGAGATACTCTAAAATACCTATCAGAATCTCGTTCGGGAGGTCGTAAAGATTAGCCATTATCCTTTGCAATTCTTTGTCTCCCGCGCCTCTGCCTTGGAACTGAGGGAAATAATTTGTGCGGAGTTAAACCGAGCCGCGAGGCTTTGAAATATAGCGGGTGATAAGCAGCTCCTCCGACAAATGAACTCAAAGAATAATGGCGCATTTAAAAGTTCTCCGCTGTATAAAGTATACAAACTCGATTAAACGCCGCGCGAATCCGCCCCCGGAACTAAGTAACTTTCCGTATTTGCGAATTTTTTTTTATCCCGCACACCACGCGAAGTCTAAGAACGAGCGTGAATTAATCAAGGTAAACAAGAATATCCACGAGTATCTCCTTTGGGAGACTGAATAAATTCGATATCGTTTTCCCTGCGACTGCTACTCTACGAAAGAGATCATGTTTATCTTGGTTCGAGCTAGTGGTTGAAATTCCGCCGAGTGCTAGTGAGTGCGGACACATATTTCCAACGAAGCATATACTCCCGATTCCTGGAGGTATGACTTTTCGTGGAAGATTTGGGAAAGAAAGATAATAAAGTTTAAGGCGTATAAATAGGTGAATAAAATGCAGGGCTCGATCTAAAGAGGAAGAAGAAATGTCATCGCGATCGGGAAAAGTCTAGCACCCATTTTAGTGGTTGAGATTGCAAGCCTGATTCTCAGATAGACTTAGAACGAATATAACGGCCACCACGTCGGTAGCTAATTTGCCCTTTGAGGTGTTACATGATAAAGTACTTCTGCTCCCATAGCTCCTATTTACGCTATTTTTCTTAGTAGCTTATCTAAATTCTACATGCCTGCTCAAGAGTCTAAGCTCAGACTAGCTGCGGATATTATACTACTGCCCATTATCAAAAAACGCGGATACTGAATATCACCTCTATCGTACCAGGGGAACCACGACCCCTGAAGGAGACAGATTCAGTCAACGCGCAACCCGGGCTACCTAAGTCTTGATACCTCACGATGCCACACTTTTCGTGGTAAGTCTTAGAATTCTCGCTAGACCCGAACTATTTCCGTATACGTTCTTCATCTTCTCATCCATTTCCGGCTCCGTCCCGCAGTTTCCGGAATTCATCAGCGTGCAGCAAAATCTTTGACAGTCACGTCGAGATTTTCCGAGGGGCTACGTAACATAGCGAACGGCGTCGACCTGCGCCTTTGTTGCAGAATGGCAGTAGTAGATGAGACGCAGAAATAGATTCGCCTCAGCTGAAAAGGCCCTTTCCTCGCCGAAATCAGTCTCCGTGAGAGAAGTAAACCCGTTCGATTCGGACTAAAGAAGCCGACGTCTTCGATTTCAAATTCGGCCGTACTTCCAGGCTGCTGAACGATCCGATACTTTAGCGTCAGCCATTGTATGCATGGGTTGAGCTGGACGCACAACTCCTCGCTGAAGTGCTTCCACTTTTCTTCGTCGCTGTAAGTTCGCTTGACGCCTTTCACTTCCGTCGGAAAAGGGTTTCAGCGATGATACCGGGGTGATCTTGTTTGATTATCGCTCTGAAACGACGACAGGTGTGGCTTATGTTGAGTTTGAGAGTTTTGTAGTCGAGATTGGAGAAGATTTCGATAAGTAGTTCTGTAGCAAGATCGCCCAGCTTCGCCATCCTTGTCAGGATTTGAACTATAAGCAATGGTCCAGTGACCTAGATCGTTAGCTATGGAATTAGACCATTAGGAGGAGTGAATTGACCAATCCCATCTGATCAGGATCTTCAAAATTTCACCTTTCTTTCATTTACGCTTACCTATAGAAGAGTGGCCTCTTTGATAGTTCTTATTAATAGCTTAAAGGTAAAGAGGTTGTTTTGTTTAAATGGCAGTTCTTTGTTTGTTT
The DNA here is from genome assembly GCA_002224055.1 of Pezizomycotina sp. ARF18. Taxonomy (NCBI): domain Eukaryota; kingdom Fungi; phylum Ascomycota; species Pezizomycotina sp. ARF18. The sequence goes on along the minus strand of AZLU01000007.1, from coordinate 147,046 downwards.
GAAGATGCCATGCATTTGTTTGTTGGATATATTTATTGGCCGACTTGTGATGTAAAAACATATTTATTTATTTATTTAGGAGAAGGAATTTTTGGCGAAAAATTTGTTGTTATTTTTATTTTTTATTTTATTTTTTTTTTTAAAAAAAAGAAAAGAAAAGAAAAAGTATAAATAACGCTTTGAGGCCAAAATGGGATTTTCATTACAAAATTTTCGGAGAAAGTACTACTAGTTGTAACATTTTCATTTCCAAGCAGCTAGTGATATTCGATATTTCGATCTTGTAGTAACTCTGATACGTGATGATAAGTATGCGGTGCAGAATATTCTCAAGAGTGGTCACAGTAATCGCTTTGGTGTAGCGCTCAGTACCGTTAGAACATAATGTATCATAGAGTGCAATCCACAAGAAGTTTTCCGTACTATAGAAAGATGATATCTCATATATAGCCCTGAGGGAGAATTTCAAGACCGATTAAAGGTATTCAGAGGATATTACAAGGTTGTAAGAGCCTTTTAATAAAGATTATCAGCTGGTCGCGATTATTTCGAGTATATAAGCATCATCCCCGAGCTTAGGCATTTAGTCTCCACTTAAGAGTAGCGCAAAGAAATATTTCGGGGGAAAACAAATAAGCCTGCTTCTGCGATTTTCATCGTGTTCTATTTTCGATTGTTAATAAGTGCCTGCCAAATGGTGACTTGTGTAACCGACTTGCTCCCCAGTTCTTGAAAACGAAGCTAATACTCAATTAGACGTCGCTATATAGCCGACCCGGTTCTAAGAATAGATTGGATTCTGGAAACGATACCACAATGCCAGTGTCTAGATTGGCTGCAATAATCGTTGCTAAGCGTGAATATGAAGCGGTGTAGTCTTGAGGCGCTTCGTTTCACCCAAACAAGTTAGGTCCATCAGCCACCTTCCATCGACGGACGCAGTGAGGCTCGCAAGCATCAAATTCTATCACCGCAAGGAATCCATGTATAATTCAAAGAATGGTGTTTCGAAACAAGGGATCTGAAACGGCCGATAGGTATTTCAACTCTTCTTTAACGTCAATTCTCTTTGTGCGAAGAGTGAGCTTGTTTATCGGACTGCGATAGCTCTGTTGTGGCTTATACGTAGAAAGTCTTTGAAAGTAAATGTCGCGGCTTTTTCCAGAAGCTTTTCAATTTTATATTGAATTCGTTGTTGTTGATATTATTGTCGTCTCAGGTCATTCTATGAGACCATCCAATATACATTTCTAAAATTGCTTCTTTATCAGTACCTTTCATCAAATGAAACGCGGATTGAACGTGTATCAGGAAATTTCGGATTATTTTGACGACGTATATATATTATCCATTTCAAATGACCGATCGTAGGTGAAATTTCCTAGACATGCAACTGGTTAACCGCAAATCAACGACATCGGATTGGTCTTGAATTAGGCCAAACGCATCGACCATAACATACAGAAGTATCATGGACCTTCCTACAGAAATCGTGACTGAAATCCTGGGGTACTTGGATTAAACGCTGCACAACGGTGTTCGCCGACATGTCGCTGGTTCAACGACATAGTTATGTTTGCCAAGTCCGGTCCGCTTCCAGAAAACCTCTTCATCAGCAACCAAGTACGGAGCGAAACTTCCACTTCCTCCAAGAAACAAAAGTGGGATGATTTCGCGGACCTAGAAACGCACCCTTGCTTTGAGTCTCTAAGAGCCGATTTCAAAATCCTCAATATCGGCCGCTATCTATCGAAGATATCGGATTTTACAAAGTCTCCGACCGGTATCCAGGTTACTCAGGAATCAGTGTATTCATACCTCTTACGAAAACCACAGTAGCCAATGAGAACGCGACATCGCCAGCATTTAGTGTCGTCGAGATGTATCGCCTTATGGCAGGGACGGCTGGGAGACAACTGCAATCTATAATTCGGAAACAGAGGCGGTAACCGTTCTCGACGTGGTTACTGCATTTATAGCTATTGCCAACCTGGAGTGGAGTCTCGGCATCAAAACAGCAGGCTTACCACCGTGATTACGACCAGCCAGCGATGCGAATAATGGACCGGACAAGGCGAGCACAAAGCGAATCGAAGTACTGGCAGATTTCTTTTGCTTATACAAATTTAATCCCATGAGCTGGGAGGAGAGTACAGGTTGTGAGGGAAAATATAACATATTTTGGACAAGGGAGATGAAGAAATGAATTTTATTATCTCGCTCAAGTTGATATAGCACAGTATTTTAGTATAAATTTTAGCGTCTTTATGTTCCTCCGTTTCCATGTCTCTTAGCGAATCAGATAGAGTGTATCTCTACTAAAGGCTTTATAATATTGACAACGATCTAAAACTAGTAAACTGCGCCTCCTATTGAAGTTAATTATTGCTTTATTGGTAAAGAACTGATATATCGTGGGGAGAATCCCACGGTCTTTGCGTCTTCTTGCATGCGCCAACAGACATATTGATAATTGCAATTATTAAATGCAACAGACGGCAAATAACAGAATAACAAAGAACGACGTGTCATGTCAAATATAAATCAAATGCTGCGGGTGCGCGGCGGGAAGTCGCGATGTATGAGGCGGGAGGTTGCGCTGTATAGATAATTGTTCCTTGCATTAGCGTCTGACACTTGGGTCTGTGCTCCTCCAAGGGGTTTCTCCGACATTCTTATATATAGCATGCGAAGTGCTCTTCCAATCTCTAAAATCTTTTAGTAACTTATGATGGGTCTCCTGGAGAATTGAGATCTCTCAAACGAAAAATGGCGCTTTTTTTTTTTTTTTTTTTTTTTTTCGAACAATTCGGGATGAAAGCAATAGCATTGTCCCTGACATTAATCAAATTTATAGAAATGAACATGTCATCGTACATTGTATTTTTTGGATTGGAAATTTATCCGCTATCAAAATTAAATATAGGAGTGCTTGATCGATAATATGCATGATAAGCTCGGATGACCTTACAGGGTACGTCCGCTGTCACGGGGGCTGCTTAAAGCCTGAGACTTCAAAGCCGTCCGTAAACACACATATTTCGATGACGGAGGTGATCCAAAAGCGAAGGGTAAAATTGCGACCAAATTGCTTTTATACTTTAACGACTTATAACACCAGCAGCTGAGCCGTAAAGGAGAGACATAAAGTAAATATAGGTCACGGTAGGAGACAAGTAATACATAATAGCTTAAAAGTTCTTCATATTCTGTGCGTAGCCTCCGCGGAAAAAAAGGACAAAAAACTTCGTCTGAGACTCTAATATAATTATTATTGACCGGCATCATTCTCAGCCCAGGCGCAGAAAAAAAAAATCCCACGATTGTATTTAAATGCCTTATTTCGACAAGTTATAGCGAAAAATGGCTCTTGCTCAAAATATGGGGAAGAAGATCTTGGTCTGAAGACCCTCGTAAGGAACCGTTTTCCTGTAAATTTTATAGTGTGGTCCGAGACACGGCACCGAAGTTCGAAAACAGTCAGCTATATAGCGAGCCACCTAATTTTATTAGCGAGGTGTCTTATAGCGCCGAGCACCCCCTAGTTCATGCAAAAGCGGGTACACTTTTTTTGCGCGACAAGGCCGTTGTCACTGACATCGTGTAGCAATCATTCTCCAGCGCTTCTCGAAAGGTTCCTGGATAAGGCTTTAAGATCCCAATCTATTTTTATTTTTAACGGTCTACTTCGCAAAAATATCGATGTCTCTATTGATCCTCTTATGATTAGATGTCTATATATATACGCAACTCTTCTCCTTCAAACTTTCTTCTGTTGGCCATCGTATTCTCAGAGCAATATACACCATTTTATAAGGCGACACAGCAACCTATCCGCTTATAGATCACAATATATAAACCGAAGCCTCGAAAGCCATGGCGCATATACAACAACTACCGACCGAGATTCTCATCGAGATATTCTCCAATCTCGACTATCTCACTCTGAAAACAAGTGTCCGCCCAACCTGCCCGCGATTAACGGTATCATTCAGAGCACGACGAGCGGAATCCTTTCACGTATACTCTTCTCTACCAACAGCAACGACAAAAAATTATTCGGCGCTGTCAACAGCCACAAGGCAACCGAGGAATACTGCTTCAAAGTTCACCCATGTATTCACAGGCTCATGATCGACTGCGAGGATATCAAACAACGGGGTCTGTTGGCCGAGCAAGTGCCCACCCATATATGGACGGAGAACCAGACCGGTTTCACTTGCGGCAGGGGTCGTAATTTCCTTCCCTGGCGGCATGCCGCAGCGACCGGTTCCCTACGTGACGAGGACGCCCTTTCATCCCCGATCCAGTCGAAGAGTGGTTCAACAAATCAAGGGGGTTAGAGATGCCATTTATAATCTGCGACAGCCCTAACATGGGTGGTATAACGGTCGGAGAACTCGTACGGCGCTGCTAAGGAACAATCCTTACTGGGACTGGGATCTCACAGATATCATGGATGAAAAAGGTTTCGCGCCGTTGACCACTTTATTCGCGAAAAACTGCACATCGGAAGTCGTACGCAATTCGAAGAAGGGGTGCGGCGAGAATACTTACAATTACCGGGCGATACATATAAGATCGAATAAAACTGGATACAGGAAAGTGAAGTTCGTATTTGCCTCGAAAGAGCATTCTTACGACACGGAAACGAAAATTCTTATTAAATGAGACGGTCGGAAACTTAGACAATGCTGTCGAGAAACCTGATTAGGGCTATGTCGCCGGGGGTGCAATAGGAACAACTCGATAGTAGACCTTTTTATTCTCGTTAGACACCAAATCCATTCCTGTAAATGTACAACTTTTTCGCAACTTTAGAAACCTCAAGCGATAATTTAATGTTAATTAGTGGACGAGCAGCCAAGACTTCTATTTGATTCATCTCTGTAGGAGCGCCAGATTACAAGCCTGTTATCAATCTCGTATTTTCAGGTACAGGGAAGATAGCTCGGAAGTGTCAAATAGAATTGTCTGATCTATGGACTTCAAGAGAGAGCTGCATTTAATAGGCCCCTTAGCGCCATCCGGTTCTAGTTAGCCGCCGACTAGGTGGTGTCTGTCAGTTTTAACTTTTAAATGAGGATTTTAAAAATCCGGGGAAGTCAACGGTTGCGTGTACTCGCATTGAGAATCCGGGGAGGCTCAAGAGCGAGGAAGTGGGGCGTCTTTAGGTAACCCGTATCAAAATCCTCCAAACGAAAACGTCACATGTCAGGCAGGAACTGCTAAAATAGGAGGTCCGTTTACACGTCGGAGACGTTATATCAGGCCGTTATAATATCATGAAATATTGTTCCCGTAGATTATTTTTCTTTAAAAATACCGCATAATTGGGGTAGAGTATTCCCGCGCAAGTGCCGTTTACAATTGAACTGTGTGGACATGTGCCAATGAATAAATCCTCAAGGCGCAGCACTTTGGCTAGTGAATGCTAAAATTCCTATATATCGTGGATTCTCGCTGTTGAGACCTTTAATCTTCTCAGGAAATTGGGAGCATATACTCCTTCAAACAATTGCCAGTGCTATATAAGCGATTGCGAGAATCATACGAGTGGACTGAGTAAATCAAAGAGGCTTATTGGGCTTCATGCTTCTCTATTCTCCAAGGGCGTCAAATCACAATAACAATCGTCATTCTAATTTTTCAGCAGATTGGCTACTAGATATAGCACCTCGCATTCAGATAACACTAGTTAATGGCAACATTTGTTACTCTGCCTACGGAAACCCTCGAACAAATACTCGCCGATCTCGACTATGATTACCGTTCGTTGAATCTCAACATTGCGCCAGTATGCCGCCGATTAAAGCGATAATTGCCCTAACCACAGCTCCAAGGCTGGCACATACTCTCCGAATTAACAAGCAAAACCCATTGCGCTGGAAATATGAACTGGAATGCGGTTCTATTCACCCTTGCATCCCGCTCCTGATGCTGGACTTGGGTATCATGCGCCTTCGTCCGCTAGAGCTAAGCGACGTCATGGTCCGCAGTCCGAAAACCAAAGAACATACCCCCATAACCTCGACACCAAAGGTTCTTAAGGAAAATGCCTTTTCCAATGCTACACCAGTCGTCGGAATGACGTACACGGGACGTCCGGATCTCATGGGCCGTTACGACGGCGGGGAGTCGCCTTGCACTATTATAAAAGGGTCCGATAGAGATGGATCAACGGTAGAAGATATTGTTGTAGCGATGCTATGCCGCTTATCGTCAGACGGGGTTGTCTGTCATCACGGTTCGAGGCCTGGTTGGTTTAGACGTTCGCGATTGCAAGGAGAACCATTTCGATAGGTTGTACTGCCGTTACTTTGACTTCGGGCCCCCGAAGTGGCAGAGCTACAGGCACGAATGGAGACAATCCGAGATAACTAAAGAGGAGTGGGATAGAGAGTCACTGGTTATTTGGAAGCAGTGAAACGTCACACGGGATTTTTTCAGTTGATATGCGTGCAAGAGGCGGTTTTTAAATGGTTCTATCTTTTTGAAACTTCGACTTTTTGCAATTTTAAATAAATTGCTTAATTGAGTTTGAAGGTGCAAGAGTTTATAGAGTTTATATAGTTGTGCTTAAAGATGCAAAATCAGAAGATACCTGGTCTGGTATTTTGCTTCATTTTCCTATCTGCTTCATTTTGTCATCTTTAATGGGGGTTGACACCGCATCTCAGGATGTCTCTGGTAAAATTGTGGAAACAAATCATAGCAGTAGCTGGATGTAAAGGCTCCACTAGAGCTAGAAAATCAGGCAATATCTATGTTCTCTGCATCAATGACCTTCCCACCGAACTTCTACTAGAGATATTCGGCTACGTGGATTTCTTCGGTCTATTGGCTACATTGCAGCGCGTGTGCCGTGGATGGCGAACAATTATCAGAAATACTCATCCCTTTCTCCAGGACCGGATCTCGGAGCGAATCTCACAATGCAACAACGCGAACTACACTCGCTTAAGCCCTAGAACCGATCCAGGGCCTTCGCTATTTTACCGCGGCAGGGTATTTCGAAGTGTGCGCCTCAGACTAGGTCGCGTAAAGGTAGCGGCGTATCCAGCTCTATCTCGGCTTGTCATCGACGTATCCGACGCCGACCGACGCCCTTACGAGATTGGTGATTTGGGTTCATCATAGGAGGCAAGTTTCACGCATCGCGTCACAGTCGGTCCGCACGGAAAATGCTTTCAACCGCCACTCAACGCGATAGCTCTACGCAACAGCATCGGCAACTGTTCAATGTTCTCAGGATACTGGATCGAGGCCACTGAGTCTTTACGACTATGCGACTGCTATGACCACCTGGTTAAATACTGAATTCGGATGGCCCCCGGAAGCAATAGCGAAATAATCCCTGGTACGATTCCGATCGAAACTCGTCGGTATATTTGCCTGTTAGCGCACCACTGGGAAGGGCATATATTTACGAACTCACGGATTCACCGCCCGCGGGTCCGCTTTTCATCCATCATAAGACCTCTACCGTGTTCCATGCTAGCTGGCGCTCAATCGGAGGTATGAGATATCGTCGAAATATGATATGTGTCACAACGCTACGAGCCATAAGGCAGATCTCGATCGTGCATGGCTAGAGCCGCTGGAGTATGAGAGTACCTTTACCTATGTCGACCCGAGCGTTTTTGGAGCTTGAGAAAGCTGCGATGGGATGATTTGCGCTTCATTGAGGATCGCTATTGTGGCTTCTGCTTGGATTCTTAAAGTATGAATGCCAGTTCGAAAAGCCTGTTGATACTCGGTGTCGAAATCAGGGCTTCAACTACTGCAACTGCTACGTAATTTAGCTCGTGAAGTAAATTTCAAACAGATATGTATTGTCCTTGTTGTAATTAGCTTCTACATGGACTTCCTTCGCCCCCCGATATCTCACTATGGTATATATTGAACAATAGGTGAAGTGTATATTGTATTAGTACAATCAATACCAAGAATGGAGACTCAAGCAAAGGTTACAAATAATCTGACCAAAAGCTAATGTATATCTGTCAGCTGGACCCTGCATCCTAAAACCTAAAGCTGGAGTTATAGACAATGTGTAGTACGCGCTGCAAATGTGCTTTAGGTTCAAGGTTGCATAGAATGGTATGGCTTCCGTTGAGCAATAAACGTAGTCTTCTCTTAACTTCAATTAAATCACATTTTCCTGGCCATACGATTCGATGACATTGATTTGGATCTGATAGCATCGGAACTACAGACACTGTCCTAAATAACTGCTAGAGGTCAATCACCGCATATGACGAAAGTACAGGAGGAGTATCTCAATTTCCAATTTTTACTTATAGGATCAGCTATTACTATCGATTTGTAATGCATAAGCCTCGACAAAGTAAGCTGTTCAAAGCGACCCTTCGGTGCTGAATTGGGATAGACCAGCCGAACAAACAACAATTGCTCCCAGATCTGTGGAACTCAAACCTCGGAAAGTGAGAGAGCTAAAGGGCTTAGAGACAAATATCTGGCAAGCTAAATACTCCCATGCTCAGAACCAAAAGCTAGCAAATAACGACGAGCGAGCAAAGAACCAGAAGCAAACCGAGACGTCCAAACAGCAGATACAACCTTTCAAAGGAGCAAAACAAACAACGCCCCAGACTGGTCTTCCAAGACACGACGAAAGCAGAGCGGGATGCCTGGGCTAGAAGATCTCCCACCAGAAGTACTAGCGGGGGTCTTTCAGAACTCGACTACCTGACGTTAAAGCTTAGCGTACGATGCGTTTGCCGTACCTTCAACGACATCATCGGCCAACCTCCGAAAAGCGAGCTTGCGAGAGCAGTCTTTCATCCAAAACTACTGCGAAGTCCAAAAAATATCTACGACTACGACGAAGCTCTTCAGTTGGAAATGCACCCTTGCTTTAACCTCCTCACCCTGAACGTCAACACATTAGGAGTTGTGAGCTCAAGATTAGCGATTCGGTTACTTCCAGAATAACGGAAGGTTCAAAAAATACGACACGAAGACGATCGGTAACGAAAGCGCGACATCGCCTGCTACAAGCTTGCTGGAACTGTGGATCGTCGACTTCGGTAGGCACGCGCCGCTTGCGCTCTGTAACGGCTCGAGCGTCCAAGGTTTAACCGTAAACGACGTCGTCGGATGCCTAGTGAAAATGCTAAATAGAGAGCGGATCGCTGCATCGAGCACGGTAATCCACTTCCAGTGCTGACGACGAGCAGATAGACGCAAGGAAGGATAATCAATTGATCGGAACGAAGCTGAGACGGCGTATTTTTGGATGAAGATGCTGCCTATGAGCCGTGTGAATACTTTCAGGGCAAACATAAGCATTCGAAACTCAAGCGCGGGAAATCGGAAGTGGTAGCGTTTGAGACACTAGGAGAGAAGTGGAAGCCGGATTGGCAATTCTGGGCCTGAAAGGAACCAAACATCATCATCAAATCTAGGTGAAAGGACCGGGGAAAGTCGTTCGAACGACTTGAGAAACGCGTTTATTCAATTTCACTTTAAAGATAGCTAGGATGTTGCGCAATATATTTAGCTCCTGGTTAACTTCTATCCATTTCTCAGAAATATGTATGTTAAAGAATGCATCTCAATTGAAATTTGTTAAGAAACACCCGGGAAAACCAGCTGCTAAATGTTCAGCGATAGCTTATAAAATAGTCTGAATATATGCACGACGTAAACATCGTCGTGCACCAATGTTCCTTCGGCAATAAGGTTAGGTTCGACGCATGACCGGGCGTGGCGATCGAAAGTTCAACTCGTCCCGCTGGCTGTAATTCTGACAGGAATACTTCAAGCGAATTAAAATTCAAATATATATATATGTATATATATTTATTGTGCCTAAATTCAAATCTAAGTGATCATCCAACGGAATGCCCCAAACATAACAGTGTCGTCACAACTACCCGTATGAAGGAAAGCAACGTAGCTGTCTTTTATAGCCCTCTCTAGGTAATCATGAAAAGACGGCTGCAAAGCATTACTACGGGGCATGCGGAATCTCTTCGTCATTGGCCCTCGGAAACCAAGGGGACCGCAAACATGCAAGCTCAATGCGTTTCCCACAGAGCTCCTCATCTATATTTCATGAGTCTGATTGGATGGATCTATACCGACTCCGGAAAGTATGTCGACGGTTCAATGCCATCATTACGGACACGAGTGCCGGCCCTTTGTCAGAAAATCTGTTTAGGGCCAAGCAGATCACGAAACAAATACCACGGAACAACAATAGTCCTACATGGGATCCATCGCTGCCGATGGATCTACACGGTTACAAGATTCATCCGGTACTATCACGTTATTCGACTTCGATATCTAAAAGTCCGTGATCTGCGCCTTGAAGATTTTGGATTTCTCTGTCACAGTCCCAGCTGGTTGAAGAAATACAGAAATAGCAAGGGGAAATCTGACTGGGTTACCCGTCAAATGAAACCGGGGAAGAGACGCTTCGTGTCTGTCCGAGAAAACCAATTATCGGTACTTTGAGTCAAACGCCTCCAGTCCGGCAGCGGCAGTTATGGATGTTAAGCTCCTGTACATTCAGGAGGTGGCGATGAAGCATCTTTCAAACTCTGAAAGGTGGAGGGGCCTCGGGGACACGAGGATTGACGGTTTTGGATGTGCTTGAGGCCATGGTAGAAAAGATGAACCTCGAACGTAGCCTGTGCTGGTTCTATCTAGTGAATGGCAATGATATCGAAGCTGGTGACCTTAGGCGATGCGGTTGTGTACGGTGCTCACATGAGGGGATGAGGAACCTATATTTCTATTTCGATCTTGTTGTTGCTCCGGGAAAGGATTGTTATGGACAATTCAGATTCAAACCATTATCATTCCACCGATCCAGATGGGATGGATTTGACATGGAACAATATCTGGCTATAATCCCGAGCGAATATAAGAAACGAGTTATTCGTCTTTTCATTTCAGGTTTGTGAATGCTACATTTATGGCCATAGAGGTGATACATTATTAAATGAACCGGCCGACCGTAATCGCGCCAAAAGAACCATTTCGTGGCTCATATAATTTGATCATTCCCTTCGCAGATTTCCTGTGATTCCGACGTCCTTTGCCATACCGTACAATCCCCACGGCTCTGTCGTCCCATCATTCCTCCTCGAATGGCTATGCTTCGTTTCGCAGCCAGCGCAACCATTTTTGGGCACAATCTCGCGCGGCTTGATCAAACTATTCTCCCACATGTACCTAACATAATCCGGCCGCGGTACGCCTACATTATATCTCCCCAGTATCCCGGCTATAAGGTCCCTTACAGTAAGCGGGACGTCGTCGGAGCCGCTGCACAGCTCCAAGGGGATCCCCTCAGAAAGTACATTATCCGCGGTCATAACGATGAGATGAGCAGCGCTCATCGGGACTAAAATGCATTTTCGTTGATTAGTGGAAAGGACGTTATGCTCAGCATCTCGCGGCTGGATGGCTTTCTCGAGTACGAAATGAAGCCTACGTCCTCCACCAGGAGCTGTTGGTACTTGAGTCTGTGAGGTCGATCAGAATGTGGTAGATGCATGGGTGGAGCATAGCTTACTCCTTGACTGCAACATATCCCTTCGGCGGAGGCATATCAGAGTCTGGATCTCCGACGGATTCAAATAGAGGGTATTCCGGGCTTCTTTACAGCGGCGTAGTTGCTCAAGGAGAGGCTTGTAGGTGGTCTGCCGATTATGGTAGCGAAGCGGCTGCAAAGAAGCCGCGTGGAGAAGTTCAGGTGAAATAATCTACGTGAGAGAATATTATCTCCAGGAGCTCGGTCGGGAAATCTTGCAGTCGTCTTGCCCTTTTCTGGATAGACGCCACCGGACCTTGCACCTGGTATTCCGAAAGTGCTTCGTGAAAATTGGTAGAAGTTGACTCTTCATCTTTGCTTTATCCGTTTGATTAAGGGGGCCTCAATCCGCTGTGGAGAATAAATAGCGAATCTATATCTCGGTCGAGCTGTCTCAGAACCTACAAAGCGAAGGGGATTACCCAGGAAGTGGAGTTATGTCTGAATCAGAACGACGTCAATAAAAATATTTCAGATCCTATGCAATGCCTCCTACAATAGTAAAGTTTCGTGACATTTCAGATTCAAGCCTGGAAAGGTGGCAATTTCAATATGCCCTTAAGAAAAAAAAGTCTAATTGGATTTCGCAGGTGACCTTAAACCTGACAAGAAACAACAACTTAAGTAACCCGAAGGTGGTTTGGAGACCCACACAAACGGAACAGTTCGCTGGGTCTGAACTTCGGAATTGTCTGAATTATCTCTTTCTAGCGGCGTAACGAATTGTCACTATATGGTTCACTGAAAACTCGAGATACCGTATACGAAGACACATCGATAAAACGTAAAAGCTCCAACTTGTAATTAAGGGACTTCCACATCGGCCATTTTATGCCTCCTAAGTAGCATCTTCCGCCTTTAAAAAAAAATACTCTACGTGATTACTCTAATATCATTAATTTGAATATTCTATTACAAGCTCCAAACTTGTTTAAGTTTAACGGCGGCGAGTCCATTTCCCCGTCCTACAATGATGCGTAGCAACAATGTCCCCCACCCAATCGTGCCTGTGCCCGGGCGCAAAGTCCGAACACCGCAATCCCGTCATCGCCTGTAACTCGAACCTCCCCAGTCTCCTCTTATTCAGTTGCGACCTTGCTCCAAGCAATCCCTTCGCTCCTCGTTCAGCTTATCCAACTCCATCCGTATAACTTCCCCCACGGTTATCGGTTTCCAGTCCGATCCGTTGCAGACCATGTACCGCTCGACCCGCTTCGCTTTCGAGCGTATCTTCGACCTCCTGATGTAAAACATCCCCACCATCGGCGCCGCAGGTATCACCGCGCATTCTTCGGGTATGCGCGTCGAGCTCAGACGGACGAATCTCTTCTTAAATTTGAGATTTTTAGATAGTTTATACCGAGGGGAATAAAGGCCGACATCTTTCACAGTAAGCTCCCTGTTCTTGGCCTCGCGCGTGTTGACGCAGATGTATTTAAACGCCGGGTGCCAATCGCTTTTCTTCGATCCTGCTATTACGTCTGCTTGCGGGGCGGCTAGCTCGTTCGATTTGAACGCTTTGTGCCGCTTACTTGGTGGGATAGATTTAGGTATTTTGGCGGGTGGTTTCTGCTTGCAGCGAAACGTCGTGTGTGATAGCGGTCCGGAGCCGGTTTCCGTGATGATGGTGTCGAATCGACGGCAGACCCGGCGTACATCTCTATTGAGAGTAATGTAATCGACGTTGATGAAGATATCGATCAGGAGCTCGGTCGGAAATTTGTCCAGCGTGGGTGCATCGCCCTTTACCTTCTCTGCACGCTTCCATCTCCGTGGTAATTTTTCGTAGCCGACTGAATAGGGACGTTTTAGGGGCAGGCGTTGGTTTTAAAAGAGATTTCTCCGAGTACAACATGTTTCAAACGTTTCTCCTTCAAAGTGTAAGATAGATAGATATGGTGATACTGAGAATGTCAATAAACGCTTCCGTAGATGCCCCTATATAGCCTTGTTTTTCGTGACATAAAAAGTAAGAGTCTTTCTTCCGCGGGATCTGTCATTTTTTTCCTTTATCGATTCGGTTCGCAGAGAGAATCCTGTAGAACTCGGCATTGGAACTTTAATGTAAAAAAGAACTATTAAACTTAGCCTTTCCCACACGGCGGCGAAGTTCTCACCACGCACGCTCAGACTAAGTTGCTAACTAATTCTCTCACTCTCCCTAGATTTGTGATATAGCTCCCTGACCTGAATGGTACAGCTTATAGAATGCCCATGTCGCCAGAAGAGCATTGTATCCCTAATGAAATCCCATCCTCTTCAATTTACATCGCGATTAATTAAGTGAATGAAAAGTAGGTTTGTAATTCAGTGAGGACGATTGAAGCCCCAGAATACCACTTAGTGGATAGTCATTTATCTATATTTTTTTCTGTTCTTCACGGAAAAAAGGGCTAGCTCAGCATGATGGAAGCAAGGTATATGGACCTTTGACTGGTTATACAACAATCCTCCGCTCTATTAAAATATTATACCGGTAGATACAACGCGTAATCAATCAATCCTCTGAAAACGGACATCGCGGCATAATCTACATGTGCGGCACACCTCCTATATAACAATTCGCTAGCCAACGAAGGCCTCCTGATAGAATAGAGTTCCGGTCTCTACGCTATATCCGGCGCCAGCCACAAGAGCACCACACCCCTCCACTTCCATGATCATGCCGCTTTCGCAATGTAACCTCTCCTCCTCATGGTGCTTCGTCAACACCCTATACCTCTTAGGGTAAACTTCCAAAAAACTTTCCGAATCACCGCAGTATTGGTACCCGCCGCCCCTCGCAGCGCCATCTCGGGACCCGGGGCGTTCTTCTCATAATCCCAAAATTTACCCTCCTATTATTGAGGTAGCGGAGGAAAGCTGCGACGACGCCGCGTACAGCCACCCCGTACTCGCGGGATCCTCCACAATCCTTATCCGTGTCGCGCTCTTCTTTGGAGGTTTTCGTGGTTATCGTCCCTCAAGACGACCATGTTTAACGGCGGATCGCATGCGTTTTCCACCGCCCAAATCTAGACGTCGCTAAATTTCAGCGGTACGAATTCCTGCCCGTTGAGGTAACCGGGGTCATCAATGCATAATTTCCTCCCGAGGAATGTTCTAGTATCGAAGACGAGGTGCTGCAAGGAGTGGGTGAAGATGGATTTTTTTTGAGCAAATCGGTTGGGTGCAGATAGCGGTAGTTGGGTATGTAGGCGCGTACCCACGCCGGATCTTTGGCGCTCAGCCGCTGGAGCCGCGGCGGCGTACGCGTGTTGCGAATAAAGTCTTAGCGAGAGGACCGGTTGTTGTCCCACTCCGTCGATGATAGCTTTGAACCGGCGGCTAATAGGCGGACGCGCGCGAAGGTATAGGTCTTGATAATTGAGATATTTGAAGATTTCAAGGAGGATCTCCGTAGCTAATTTTTCGGACATGACTGCGCTGCTACTGGTACGTGGTATGGACGTAGAAAGTAGAAGGATAACCGGTTTGCTTTTTTTTTTTTTTTTTTTTTTTTCGGATTTACCTTCTAGTTTTCAATCCCACAAGAAAAATGAAGAGTATGAAAAGCAAGAGCTGGTTTATCCCTTCGACGAATTATTCAGATCCAGTCTGTTGGCTCTACCGTGCTATATATAAGGGATGCGAATCCAGCCTCAACGATATCGGAATTACTGTAACCGCAGAAGTTTACACCTTGCAACTTTCGATCTCTTAAGTTTCAAAATCCGGGAATGATAGCCAGCAACTTGGATTAATCCCCCTTAGCCCACTTGGCGATTTTGGATGCTGGAAGTTTTAGTATGTTTTTAGATACCCATAGATTTCCAATCGCTCCGCGACGCGGGTGATATACGGAATCCGTACCTTCGAGGATGGCGACGGGCGATGTTAGGAATGCGATAATTATTAATAAATTGCAGATTTTTCCAGCAAAAATTCGTCGGAGTTTGTATATGAATCACGAATAGCTCTATAAAATTTTATCCCTCCAGGATCCCCCTCCCCCCTATTCGAATCCACTTTCTTCAATTGGTACATACCGTATAACATATATTCAGAAAAAAAAATAAATGAAAAACATCATTATTTTAAAACAAAAGTTCCAAATTAACCTTCCCTCAAAACTTACACCAAAGCTTAAAATATTTTAAGTTCGTTCCTCTAACGATCTTTAGCCGGTTTGCACGATCAATACATGCTTCCTACCAACTTAAAATATTCGAAGCTTTTGATTATTAGTGGCGGGGAACAGGAAAGTCGGTCGTTGGTGTGGCGGGGCATCGCGTTAGAGTTCAGGCTTGTAAACGAGCGGCTCAACACGGGCACACTGCTGTTCAGCCGTGTAATAGTGCAAAAAAAAAAAAAGCTTATCATGGGCTAGAAGTTGGAAAACCTCAATCGTGACATTCATATTCCCCCCCCCCCCCGGGGTCGTCTTGCTATCGTATCCGATACGGTCGTGATAATCCTTACTTATACAGTACCAGGTATGCAAACCAACGTTTGTCCAAATTTATTGTTCTTGAAAAAAAGACTAGGTATACGTAGCTACCGAAAGATATAACTTTTTTTTTTTCTTTGTTTTTAAACTTCTCGTGAAACTACTGAACAGAAAAACGATATACTGAAGAGTATACTTCTTCCGTCTCTCCCCGACCCCTTTTTTTTGCATATAAACAAAGAGCGTTAGAAATCAAATAAAAGTAAAAGAAAAAGCCATGACACCAAATATATATATTTATATATATATATATATATATATATATTTTAAAACCATTAAACCGTTTTACTTCGTCATCGTGACTTCCACCCTGCTCGGCCCCGTACCCACACCGCCCATATCCAGCCCCATATACGAAATATCGTCCAGGGGTGCCTGTACAATCCCGTCCGGAGCCTCTTCTGGTCCAAATGGTGCGCAATCAACCCGATACTCCTCCCGAGCACGAACAGACCATTGAGCACTCCCATCTTCAAGTAATCCTCCGCCTCCTCCATGCTAAACGCGCCGCAGTTCCTGAGTAAATCCACGAAGCAAACGGCAACGCACCCGTCTACGTTCAAGATAAGATTATCCTTCTTGGACGTGGTGACGGTCTCGACGGCGAGGGCGTAGTCTAGCATCTTACACGACGGGAAGGAACGCTTAACGTAATCTTTCACGAGCTCGACGCGGAGGTCCGGGTTGTTCCGCGATTTTACCTTGTGCCCGATGCCCGGGATCAGTTTGTTCTGCTTGCGCATCGTGTCGACGAATTCGCGGGCGAGAGGCCTTTGTCGAACGCGTTTGTAAACTCCGCCGCCGCGCCGTCGAGGGCGCCGCCGAAGCGTTCGCCGATGGTTAGGAGGCCGGCGACGAGGGAGGAGATCAGGTCCTTCCCGGCGCGGGTTGTGATGATCGTGTTCATGGCGCCGGAGACGGCGGGACCGTGGTCGGCGGTCAGCATGAGTACCATTTCGAGGAACTTGGAGGCGTAAGGGGTAGGCGTCTGCGGAACCACAGGAGCGACATTACGCCGCCGATGCCGATGTCCTCCTTGAATACGTCCGAGATCGGCATGCCGGCATAGAGAAGTTCCTGCCCGCGGTCGTCGGAGATGTAGAGATAAACGCGGCGGGTTTACGGATCAACCCGAGTTCCTGCGCCCACGAGTAATCGATCGGGATCTTCGGCGGGGAAGGCTCGGGTTCGGGTACGATCGTACCGTCTTTAACGAGCTTCTGGTATACCTCCGCCAGAAGGTCCGGGAGGTCCTCGAACGTCTGCGGGACGTGTATCCCCGCCTCGCGCATGGTCCTGTTCTTCGTCGCCGCGGTCTCGAGCTGCGAGTTCGCAAACGAGCCCGCGTGGCCGAACTGCACTTCCGTCTTGAACATCGACGCGCACGTCCCGATGGCCCAAGCGACTATAGGCTTCTTGATGGTTCCGTTCTTGACGGCTTCGATGACGCGGTACTCTTCCACGCCTCCGACTTCTCCGAGGAGCAGGAGGATCTTGCAGTCGGGGTCGGCCTCGTAGCGTAGTAAATGGTCGATGAAGGTAGTACCGGGGTACCGATCACCGCCGATCGCTACGCCCTCGTACACGCCGTCCGTGGTATTCGCGATGATGTTGTTCAGCTCGTTACTCATCCCTCCGGATTTACTAACGTAACCCACACTACCCTTCCTGTAAAGCTTGCTCGCGACAATGTTATCCATCATACCGCCCGTATTACCAATCTTGAAGCATCCCGGTTTGATCCCACCGACGGTAGCGGGACCGATGATGGTAATACCCTTCTTCTTCGCGACGTGCAGGATTTCCCTGGCGCGGCGCTCGGGTACGCCCTCGGCGATGATGGCGATGCACTTGACCTGCGGCATCTCCATGAGCTCGTTGGTGGACTGCCAGACGGACCTGGACGAGGCGAAGTTGACGACGGTGTTGACCTCGGGGTGCTTCGCGAACGCCTTCTCGACGGTCTGGTAGACTGGCAGGAGGGTTTCGGAGGTTCCCCAGTACATCTTGGAGACGAACTGGCCGCCGAAGGGGTAGATTATGCCGGCGACGGAAGGAGTCGTGCGGCGGTTGATGAAATCGAAGTCGAGCATGCCTTGGACGGCCTGGTGAAAGAGAAATTGTTAGCGCATTTTTTTTTTGTCTTTTTTGTCTTGCTCCGGTGTTGAGCTGAAAGTAGCTCAGGAGTTTATAGCTCACCTTTGGCTGCATGCCGTAGACGAATGCCCTCGTCTTGGGGGAAGAGGGTGTGCTCCGCCGGCGGCGAGCGCGGCCGGGAAGGAGCAGAGAACCTCTTGATGCTGTCATTGGCGGAGTGGGGGGTATCGGCGCCCGGTGGGGAGAGGGTCGTGCCGGGCATGATTTCTATGGTAGTGTTGAAAAGCTTTCGGTTAGCTAGCAGCTCCAACCGTAAACCGCTACAGCGCCATATTTTGGCAGGTTTCGATCGAATTGGTGCCTTTCCGCGAGCACAAAGCTCGGTAAGAGGTAGAAGCAGCAATTCTTCAGCTCAGGAGACCGCGAAAGTGTCGTTTTCACGGCGCTTTGAAGCTTCTTTTTGAGTTCAGAGTGGTGAACTCTAGCTGGCTTTTTGATGCCACGTCTTTTTCGTCACCACCTCCGCTTCCTCCTCCGGCGAGCGGGGAGAAAATGAAGCAGAGTAGAGAATTGGCAGGTTGTATACTTACAATTAAGATGAACTAGAGAGGGTATTAATTACGGTCGTAAAAGAAGGAGCTTCTGGTGGTGGTGGTGGTGGTGGTGGTGATGGTTCGTAAAAGGGTCGTGATGGTGGGTTTTGTCTTGAAATTGAGAGGAAGAGGTGAGAGGTGAGAGGGGGGGTTTGAGAGAGGGTTTTAGTGAGGAGAAAAGAAAAAACGAAAGGGTGGTGCGAAGAAAAAAAAAAAAAAAAATTTCTTGTTGTAGGTGAGAAAAAAAAAATTTAAATTTTTTTTCTATGGGAAAGAAATGCCAGGAAGAAAATTCTAAAAATCCAGAACAACCCAAACACCTCAGCACAAGCAATTAATAGCCAGAAAATAATCAAGAGAAAAATGGTATCTCGGGAAATTGAAGAAGAAGAAGAAGAAGAAGATTACAAATAGAATGGAAATAATTTATTTTTATATACCAGGTCTCCGGATGACAGATTTATATGAGGATTATCTTCCCAGAAGTCACGGTGTTTTTTTTTTTTACGGTTGATGCCTGCTAGTTTTTACTGGAATTCCCGGAGGATATTTTGCCGGGCTATCAATGGCAACTGAGAGAATCTTTATCACTTTGTCTCCCGGCGCAATCGGCGCCATCTACAAACCCCATTGAGTATTGATAGATATCCTCAAGTCTTCATCATCACCCATGAACGAAGCAAATCCTTCCAATCTCACATCATATTGACCGTGGTTCAAAACTCTCATCATGGTCTTCTTGAAAGATAGCTTTCGGATCTCCGCCGTCCGTCAACCGAAATTTGAGTAAGGAGGATCAAGAACTATAGCCACAATAGCGTTGGGGAAGGAAGACGAATAAAACTGGAAAAATTCCTCATCACGCACACCAAGATTCGCCAACGCTTCAGGAAAGGGGAAAAGAAGAAATGGACAGGAAAAGTTATATAAAAAAAAAAAAAAGAAAGAAGAAAGAAAAATATGAGCTAATGAGCTCACACGAAGAAAGAAAAAAAAAGCAATACTCAATACTCAATACAAACGAGCTATTGAAATCGCCCTACGGTGGAGCCATACTCGGGTACCTTAATTTGTACCTTTTCGCGGTCATTTAGGCACACGAGATACCTCGAAGTGGCTGTCACTGGCGAGAGAGGTCCATTTTGTTAGCGTGGGATCGCGACGGTTGAGTTCAACAAAACCCCAACGATGATACCTACATACTACTACTGAAACAAGCAATTCTCCGGCGGATCAAACGCGACACTACACTCTCTCTGAAAGGCTTTTTTTTTTTTTTTTTTTTTTTTCGAAAAGCAAGAAGTCCTAATGCATGGAACACAGGGGGATATCGCACCGTTTTCTTGGAGAGTAAGATGTAAGGGTCAAAAAATGCGATTCCTTCCTGGAGAATGAAGGGATGTGATATTCCTTTCCGGAGGATCGATAAGGCACTTGGAACTTACCAGGTCTCCACGCCGATGACGGTCAGTAAGACGGCAGGGTAGAATATCAGGGTCTCCATCTATCACTACCGAATTTGTCTCTCTCTCAGCAAACTTTCAAGATAAGAGAGACCGGGTTGGGAATAGAGTTCTCGAGCTCCCCCAATGGAAAGCTGGAATCGCAATTGAGAGAATTTTTGCCAAAAAAAAAAAATTTTTTTTTGGAAGAAAAATCTTACGGTCGCGGCGTCGAGCAGCGTATAATCAAAGCCCAGAATGAACAATTTAACGGCCTTTTTCGGGGGTGCAGCTGCCTCCTCCGCCTCTTTTTTTTGTTGAAGGATGGAGCTATCTCATGTATCATAAGGCCCAGCGTTACGTTGCAAAGATTGCCTGGAGAAATTCGGGCCGAAAAATAAACATAAGCCCAGATATCATAAGGGTTATTATGTAACGTAAATAGAAGAAATGTATATATATATATTACTAGAGCGAGAATAATAAATATACAGCGGAATACTTCGTCTAGATCTTTGCTTTCCCTAATTTTTTGGCAGTTTTTCTTTGATAGAATAGTCGTGATCTTTTTCAATTTCTTGTAGCTGGAGTTAATTGCTAAAAGGCGTGGGTCGCTTTTGCTGTCCGTTTTTTATTTTTATTTATTTTTACTCCTCACCTAATTCGAAGCTCTGCCGCTACACTTTAGTTAAAGCTTAAAAATTTTCCCTCTAATTAAAATTTCGAGCTCCACCTTTTTCCTCACTTCCTTTTTCTCCTCTCCTCACCTCACCTCACCTCCTCTCCTCCCTCCTCCTACAAAACTACTATCACCAACTCCCTCCATCACAAACCAAAACAGCTCAATTGACAGCTCCTACAGCTCCACCATTACTCACATAATACCCCCTCTAACTGAGCTCACATCCTCAAAAAAAAAAAAATGTCCGCCAAATCGATCCTCGAAGCCGACGGCAAAGCCATCCTCTCCTACCACCTAACCCGCTCCCCCTCATCGCCAAATCCTCCACCCTAACCACCCCCTCCCCACAACCCCCCTCCAAAGCTAGCCTCCCTCGCCTTCCCCGAGGACGCAAGCGTCGAGTCCGTCCTCGAAGCCGCCGAATCGCTCTACCCGTGGCTCCTCAAGGACGGCGCCCGGTTCGTGGCCAAGCCCGACCAGCTCATCAAGCGGCGAGGAAAATCCGGCCTGCTGGCACTGAACAAGACCTGGCCGGAAGCTAAGGCGTGGATCGCGGAGAGGGCGGCGAAGCCCGTTAAGGTTGAGACCGTCGAGGGGGTACTGAGGACCTTTTTGGTGGAGGAGTTCGTGCCGCATAAGGCGAGGAGGAGTATTATATTAATATTAATAGCGTTAGGGAGGTAAGTAACGAAGCTAAATTTTTTTTTTTTTGTTTTTCCCCCTCCCGTCCCTATGTCGTTTCTCCGAACCTCAATTGGTTACTCGGAGCTTGAGAAAGGGTTTAATTGAAGGATGAGAAGCTAATACGTGAGAATTTAGGGCGATTGGATCCTCTTCACGCACGAGGGCGGTGTAGATGTCGGTGATGTCGACGCTAAGGCTGAGAAGCTGCTGGTACCCGTTGACCTGAACGAGTAAGCTACCCTGCAAACATCAGATTGAAGCTCACCACAGCTTGCTTTTTCACCATTGCTTCCTTCCGATGCATGATACCTTATACCCAACCCCAATTCCAATGCACCTCCGGAATAAACCACTAACAAACCATTTCCCCGCAGGTACCCCTCCAACGAAACCATCGCCTCCACCCTCCTCAAAAACGTCCCAAGGGCGTCCACAACGTCCTCGTCGACTTCATAAACCGCCTGTACGCCGTCTACGTCGACTGCCAGTTCACCTACCTCGAGATCAACCCGCTCGTCGTCATCCCCAACGCCGACGCCACCGCCGCGTCAGTGCACTTCCTCGACCTGGCCGCCAAGCTCGACCAGACCGCCGAGTTCGAGTGCGGGTCAAAGTGGGCCATCGCCCGCTCCCCCGCCGCCCTCGGCCAGCCCACGGCGAAACCCTCCGGAAACGAGGGTAAAGTCGAAATCGACGTCGGTCCGCCGATGGAATTCCCCGCGCCGTTCGGCAGGGAGCTGAGCAAAGAGGAAGCGTACATTGCCGCCTTGGACGCGAAGACCGGCGCGTCGCTGAAGCTGACCGTGCTTAACGGCAACGGACGTATCTGGACGCTCGTCGCCGGCGGCGGTGCGTCCGTCGTGTACGCCGACGCGATCGCGAGCGCGGGTCACGCGGACGAGCTGGCGAACTACGGCGAGTACTCCGGCGCGCCCACGGAGACGCAGACGTACCACTACGCCCGCACCGTTCTGGACCTCATGCTCCGCGCGCCCATGCGTGACGAAGGGAAGGTGCTGTTCATCGGCGGCGGTATTGCGAATTTCACGAACGTCGCTAGCACGTTTAAAGGTGTTATTAGGGCGCTGAGGGAGGTCGCGCCGCAGCTGATCGAGCACAAGGTTCAGATATGGGTTAGGAGGGCCGGACCGAATTACCAGGAGGGGTTGAAGAATATTAAGGCTGTGGGGCAGGAGTTGAAGCTGCAGATGAAGGTTTACGGGCCGGAGATGGGTGTTGCAGAGGTCGTACCGGTTGCTCTGAGTACGTATTGATTCTCCCTCTCTCTCTTTCTTTTCTTTCTCTTTTTTTTTTTTTTTTTTTTTGGAGTGGAATGAGTGCTAATATTTTATCCTTTTGATGCAGACGGCAAGGCTACGAAGGTCAAGGAGTACGGATCTTAAGAAAGGAAAAAATATGAGACTTTAGGTTATAAACTACGACTAAGAAAAGAAGGGAGGGGGGTAAAGGTCTTTTAATGCAATACTCTCATCATGTTTGGTGTTTTTATAACGACTAGCTCTAAAAGTCATTAAAAAAAAAGGATAATACAGCATTTGTTTCTTAGAACAAAACCATACGCCTCCTTCAGATAATTGGTGCATTGCCGTGATGTGACTTGAGGATTTTTTCTTTTCTTTCTTCTCTATAATTATCTTCAAACGCCAACGTTACTTTACACGCGAACTCGAGTATCTACATGCATACTTACATACGTAAAACACTACTCATACAACCTCTAGCTCTTCCTAGTCCTTCTTCCCAGCATCAGCCCCCCTCCTCCCACGACAGGACTATCTCCACCTACAAGGCTATCCCAGTCGTGCGCGTCCATCGCCGCTTTCCTACTAAGCAACACAGCATCCTTCGTCCTCGCCCTAACCTCCCCTTCATACTCCCCAACGCACTCTCCACATCTACACCCTCCTCATGTATCTTAGCAACAGCATCGACAACCCCCCTCGCGTCTAAAAATCCGTGGTTCGCAGCTTCACCCTGAACATGGTCATAGCGTGAAACGCGTCACCGCGAGCGTCACCCGCCCCGTTTTCCAGCGCAAGGGTAGCCAATCCGCGATCTTGATTTCTTGGACCCGCGTGGTTTCCGGTACGGACCGTACTAAATCCCGTAAAATGGCCGCGAAGTCCTCCGTTCGCCTCTTCATTTCTCCTACCCTCTCGGCATCCGAACTAGGTACTCGTCGCATTCCGAAGCGTGGTTCCACGACACGCAGAGCTGTACGGATGACGTGGCGGAGTCCAGGAGGGAGTACCACATGTATACACCGCTTGTGGGGTGGCTGGCTTGGAATAGCAGTGGGTCTATGGATTTATATTCCTCGAGGGTCGCGGGGGCGAGGCGGACCGTGCAACCGAGGAGGCGGAGGGGAGGTGGTAGAGTGAATGCTGGGATTTTTCGGGGAGGAGGGCGCGACGGATTGTAGAGGATGATCCGTCGCGCCGACGAGGAGGGAGCCGCGGATTGCGCGGCCGTCGGCGAGGGTTACTACCACGCCTTCGCTGCTGTTTGATTCGGCGCCGGGGTCCGAGCCACCGTCCGAAGTCACGGACGAACTGCTGCTACTATTCTGGCCCGCATGCGAGCCGGCGACTTTAACGTCCACAACCTTCGCGCCGTACACCACCCTCCCTTCCTCCTCCAAACCCGCGCATAATAACTCCCTAAACCTTCCGCGATGGACGCGTAGCCGCCGCGCTGCTCTCGGTACTTCGAACTTGACGCTCGCGTCCGACGCGTCGAGGAATACGAACCTTCCGGCGTCGGTTTCCGGTGTAAGGGAGGGATTACTTGTGTTTCCGGTAGGCGGGATATTATGGCGTCGGGTAGGAGCGAGAGGAGGGTTGGCAAGGCCCAGTGGATCGTTAGGCCCCAGCCGTGGGAGCGGGTGGAGTCGCGGGGGGAGCGCTCGAGGAGGAGGAAGGATTTTAGCCTGTGCGATGGTTAGGGGGGGGGGGGTTTAGCACGTGGACGGTACCATCGGGGGGGATTTTGGTTTTGTGTACACGTGGAGCGTTACACCGAGCCCTTTAGCGATGCTAAAATTGGACCGTAAAAATAGCCATGCGCAACGTGGAAATTAATTACTGTAAGAACAGGGGACGACGATTTCCTACCTTCCTTAAACCCTGCGCGATGGCGAGCCCGACGACGCCGGCGCCTACGATGATGACGGGTTCCGTAAGCGGCATTGCGATACGACCCGGATTCGAAAAAAAAAAAAAATCTTTTCCTCCCCCTTCTTAACCGGGTACTAGGTATAGAGTACGTACTCCGGGTGCAAGACAGTAAGACGGTAAGGATTACGAGAAAATCTTCAACC
This sequence comes from Pezizomycotina sp. ARF18, assembly GCA_002224055.1. Lineage (NCBI taxonomy): Eukaryota > Fungi > Ascomycota > Pezizomycotina sp. ARF18. The sequence goes on along the minus strand of AZLU01000007.1, from coordinate 122,150 downwards.
GTTTTCGGAAACGGTAAGAGTCAGAAAGGATTACTGCGGATATTTTTGCTGGAGCTCTTTTACAAGGACTCGTTCCAGTATCTTGGGAAGTTTCCCTGAGGTTAACGGTCAGACCGAGAAAACGTTGCCTCTTCCATGTCTTTATACGCTTTCGCTTTCGAGCCACATGGTTTTTTTTTTTTTTTTTTTTTTTTTTTTTTTTTCAATCGAACCCGGGACTTAAAGAGCGAATGTACGGGGACTAAATGGAGCGGTAATATGCTCACGGGTGTAAATCTTAGCTATATGTAAGGTTTTACTATTTAGTGTTTGCTTATATCTAGCGTGATTTTTTTGCTGATATTATACGCAAGGGTTATGATCCTTGTGGGGGGGTTTTGTGGTTCTGGACCCGAAGGAAGCCGATGACGGAGGAGGCCTTGTATTGGCGGGAGGTTGTGGATTGGTAGGTAAGATTAGACGAGACTTTTGAGGTTTTGGGGATGGAATAGACGGGTGCGCAGAGAAAGCTCATGATGGCGATATCAAAAGAACGCATATAGATACAGGCGGTGTATTAGGGGAGATGTTCCTCTGGTAAATTAAGATGCGAAAAGTGATTTCGTTAAGCTTATAAATGCCGCGCTTTGAGATCAATGGAGCTGACGCGGCCGCAGATGATCATGAAAGGGCTACAAAGATTAAAAAAAAAAAAAAAAAAAAAAAAAAACATATCTATGTTTGATTCATCGTGATCCTAAAGTACAGGATTGTGGGTATACTAACGGGGTACAGATTTGTCAAAAGTATCTGTAAGGGTAAACCTGTACCACGATCAGAGAAGCATATAGCCCACGCGGGTGAAAATGAACTGTTAGAGGCCGGCCTAGATGTGGCCCATCCATCCCATTGATTACTTTTCTCTTCTCGCGAAAAGTCTCTACTCAGGGAGAAAGGGCCATTGTAAATATATATATATATATATAGATTCAAAAGCATGCTTTTCTTCACATCGCTCGGAGGTGCAGTCCGGCCTTTGGAATACCTCGGGGGAAAGAAAGGAGTAAAATTATCAAAGTGGGATTTGGTAAATTATTTCCTCTTTGATATGGTCAAAAAAGAAAAAAAAAAATCTGTGAGAAGCCGGCGTAGCCCCCCCAACATTCTAGGCCCGACAGGAACGCGCTTGCTTTCCGCCCATCACCCGGTCATGTACAAACTAGCCGAGGGAGGTTTGCAAGGCGGCCGGTTTGATTTAAAATTTTCTTCACAAACGGGAATTCTAAAGCAAGCGCGCGAGCCGCCGGAGAGTATAAAAGCAAATCAGCAAGCGGACGCTCCCGCATTTTAGAAAAGACGAGAAAAAAATGAACCCTCCCATTTTTTTTTTTTTTGTTTGATCAGATGACTGGATCTAATTTCCGTGACGATATTCGTTGACGGTTTGCCCGGTCCTTTGTTATTTCTTATTTCTCTCGCAAAAGTTTAAAGACTACGAAATCGCGTGTTTGTAATAAATATATCACGTAGAATGGAAGGAAAAGATTGGTCTTTTGTATTTGTGGCGAATGGGTTTTGTATTGAACGATTATACACATTGAAAGGTGCAAAGTAAGTTTAACTGGGAAAATATACGGAGAAGGGAATTAAGGATAGGATGGGAAGTGAGAAGGGTGGAAATGGGTGCGAAGGGATAGGGAACGAAAGAGGGGAGGGGGCAGAGAGACAGAGAGAGGAAGGAGGAAGGGAGTGCGAGTGGGGATAAGAATTAGTAGGGCAACTGGGGAGGGAAGTGGGGTGAAGACGAAGGGAAAGGTTATGTGCAGTGTGGTCGGGAAAGGGCAGGAGGGAAAGGAAAGGAAGGAAGAGAAGGGGGAGATACGGCGTTGAGAAGGAAAGAGAGAGTATATAGAGCAGAGAGGAACGGGGATGGGGTAAGAGGGATAGGACGGAAGCTTGGATAGAGCAGAGCGCAAAGAAAAGAAGGGATTCAACAATTAAAAGAAGAAATATAGAAGTTATATATAACTTAAAATATAAAGAACGTTACAAAAGACCACCCGGGGTATCAAGTAGAATATACTGGAAAATGGAACGAAAGATGCTTAAACGGCGAAGGAATGGAAACACTGAGAATTGAGATGAAAACGCTAAAGAGATAGGACTGACTGAAAGGGAATCGTGGATTAAGAGGATTAGGGAGGAAAGGGGTGTGTGAGTGAGGGGAGGGGGTGGAGATGAAGTCAGGGGAGAGATGGAAGTCAGGGGGAGAGATGGGTAGAGGGGAAGGGCAATGGGGGAAAGATAAGGGCTTGTGGGAAAGAGGGATTTGAAAGATGGTGGTTTACAGGAATGGGGAGGGTGTGTCTGATATGGAGAAGCGGGAGGGGGGTTATTAGGGGAGAGGGATCGATAAGGTCAGTGATGAAGGAAAGGGCGATGGGGTATTCGGGAAATAGGGCATTAGAAATGGGTAAATGGGGCTTTGAGAAAGAACGGGAGTTGAAACAGGATCGCGAGAACACATGTGATATCATAGGAAAGGGGAAGGGACGGGCGAGGAAACGTGTAGTGGTAATATAGGGATGGAAGTGAAAATCGGGAAGAAAGATATAACAGCAAGAGTGGGTTATGTGGTGCAGATGCAGGAGAATGGGTAGAGGGCAAGGGGAATGCGAGGGAATGAGCAATGAAATGGGTAATGGGAAGTGGTGTGGAGGGGGAACAGTGAATAAGAAAACATAAAGTGAGAGGGGGTATGGGGTAGGAGGAGTGGTGATAGTGACGAATAGTAAGAGGTATTAGGGCATGGGAGGTTAAGAGTATACAGAGCTTATATAGGGAAAATGTAATAAACACATGAGTGCAAAGTTGGAATACAAGGCTTCTAGAGGCATGCGGGAAAGGTAGCATAAGGGTTCTTAATGGGATGTGAGAAAGGGGAGAGGAAGAGATTGGCAGGTGGGTATGCAGGATTGTGAAATGGAATAAGTCAATGGGCAAGGGCAAAGGGCAGTGGGGAAATGGCTATGGGGGATGGGGCATGGGGAAGTGGGTATTGGGGGACGGTTATAGTGAGAGGGGCATGGGGAGTTGGCATAAGGGAAATGGGTAGAGGGAAAAACTAAGGTAGAGGGAATGGGAAATGTGCAGGCAGGTGGGCAAGGGGAGGGAGGGAAATTGGGGAAGGGCAAGTGCATGAGAGTGTACTTTACAGCTTTGCTTCAATATTGAAGGAATATTCGAAAAATTAAAGTGGTTCTACTTGCATTTTCGTTACAGAAGAGTATAATGCTCAGAGTAAAGTATCACGGGTTGTAAACTTACCGGTAACTCTAATATAACGCTCGGTTTATTAGACGCTATGAAAGTAGTTTCAAAACAAGGAGATATGGAAGGATATGGGCAAAGGTATGGGCAGGGCAAGTAAAGGAGGATGGGGAGATGGGAATGGGGAATGGGGAAATGGGCATGGGAAAATGGCAAAGATGGGCATAGGAAAGATGGGCAAGTGGGTATGGGGAAGTGGGCATAGAGAAGAGAAGGGGGGGTATATGGGGATTAGGGTTTGGGAAAGGGCATTAGGAAGGGCATTAAGGGGAAAGATGGAGATGATGGGAAGGGAATGGGCAATGGGGATGAGGAAGGGCATGGGAAGTAATGAGGCGAGGGGAAAGGGAAGGGAAATACATCAATGCTTTTAGGAAGTGCAAGTGATGATGAGCGCCAAACGCCAACCATCATAACGTTCTAGAAGGAAATATACAATGTTAGGTATATGAAAAGGGTGTAAGGAGTGAATATAGCTTAACGAGGAGTAGAAAAGTGAAGAAGAACTTACAGATGAGCGGGTATATATAAAAGTCATGATGTAGATTGAAGGTCTAGGTTGAAAGCCCTAAGGTCATGAATCATGATCCAAAGGAAAGACTTGAGGGAGGTGAAAGTAGGAACGAGATGAAGCGCGAGGCGCACTGAGAGGAAAGTGATGAAGTGTGAAAGGTAATAAGAGGGATGTGTGAATAGGCACAGAGGGTGGTGTGATTGGCGGGGAATGGGTGGACAAAGCGGGGCAGACTTGCGAGTGTTTACCACTCACCGAACGCGTGTCTTTTACCAGTTAATGATGGACACGAACAGCACAATTCAGCTGAGAAAGCGCGATCCTCTTGAGTCACGGTAACTGTTCGTGATGTTAAGTATTAAGGGATAGTGCACAGCCATGATTTTGTAGGCTTTTGAGTGTTAGCGCCGATTTTCATCGATATCGATACCAATCTTTTCCAGAAATCAAAGAATCGATTACTAACCTTTTCATCTGGCGCGTGCCGGCGCGTCTTCCTCTGTAGTTTATGGTTTTTTAGTAGAACTCTCCTTTCTCAATTATTGAGTTTGGGAGCATGCAGAATCCAAGATACGAGATAATCCTACTATAGGGCAGAAGTTCAGCTGAAACTGACATCCGCAGTCATATAAAGTGGCAAATAACGCCTAACAAAAAATTTTCTGCGGGGGTTCGCTACTTACCAACTCATTGCTAGAAATAACGATCCGAGACAATGGTAACGGTTGTGGAGTTGCTCCAAATCATAGCTTTCAGCGACCAGATAGTAGAGAAAGACGAAAGCCATCCATGTTTTCTCTCCGAGAGTGGATTCCATGAGAAGCTAAGCCTTGCGCTCTGAAGAGAGAAAGAAATAGGGAGCTCAGTGGGTCTTTCGAGAAAAAATCGGCCTTACCAGGTTGCGGTTGAAGACCTGTCATTTTCAGCAATATAATACTGATCAAAGTCTTCTAATGAATGTTGTCAGTCTCGCGGATGGAAGTCAGAATCACGATCGCGGATGTAAATGCCTTACCTCCGAGCTTTTGAAAGACTTCGAAAAGCTGGGACGAAAACGCAACCTAGTGCCTGTAAAGAAAGCTTCAGTGCAATGACTTTCCTCCCGGGATGGAGGGAATATATATGCGAGGATGATAGGTTTTATCCTTAGGGATCTGGTAATGGTACGTTACCGTCTGGTAAGAGAGTGTGGTGAGCATCTCTTCAACTCATCGTCTTTGAGTTGAAGGTGCTGCTGGTGGTGATGAGAGAAGATGCAAGATAGTGACCCCCAAGGTGTCTTTATATATGCAAACATCTTCGGATGCACCCGTTTGTTTCTCGTTTAGAGCGGGCGGTGTTCATGTTTGCTTGGTAAGGGTCATCTTCGGAAAGAACAGTGGGCTTGGGGGGTATACTAGCTGATGCGACATTCAATACCCACGTTAAAGAAGCGAGCATGCACAGCTGGCGTCCCCGTCGCTATTTTGCAGATCCTCCTTTTTTTTTTTTTTAATATTGGGAGATATGGCTTCAGCTAGCACAAGAGAAATGCTCGATGAGTGAAGTCACGATATTGTATACGCTGTTGCATTACAACATAAAAATCATAAGGCTTTACATGTGTGTCTGGTACTTTTTCATGACTTCTCCCCGTTTAGATGCCTTGCAAGAAGTGCATCGCCGCGGTGACATGTCTTAGATCTTGCAGTGTAAGAAATGCACGATTGTCCTTCATCTCCTTGTCTCTTCCTGGGTTTCTCGATGGTGATGTGATCAAGAGCTAAATTAAACCTAAACTGTGGATCCTAGTTTTCAATGTCAAAAACAGAGATGGGAAGCAATAGGCTAGGAGTCGCTTACGGGTATATATCTCAAAGCGGTAAAGTTTTTAGATCTAGTAGGGGTTGCAAAGGATCTGACCCAAACTTTTAATCGCCGAAGGAATAATAATAATCTCTAGGGCTAAATTATATGTCGATCGCACCTTGAATAGGGGCTGTAACTTCACCGCGAAGTCGTGAAAATGAGTTCATAGGTCCCCGATATTAATCCGAAAATCCGAAAAGACATTGTAGCTTAAGCTTTGGTCGGTTATCTAGCCGTCTTAGCCTAAGAGATCAGTGAGAATCGATATAAAACATCGTCGCAAATACGTAACTGACTATTATAAAATCCTCGTACACTAGCGCCCCGGAACCTCCGATTGGTAAACTAAATGGGCTATGAGTTGAGAATACGTTCAACATCGAACTGAAGAAAAAAGTCGAAGTACTGAAAAGGGTTTAGCGTCATGGAGAGGTGTGGGAGTTTTCTATTAGAGAAAAACGTGTAAAATTGCTGAGTGTATGCATCTACCCCGCAATCAGCTGGTGTTCGGAACTTCGGATTGCGGAAATCTCGGAAACTCGCTGGGATGATGGAATTCTCCCATGGTTAAATCTCGTTTTCCTAGGAGAAACAACAGAAAAGAAGTGTGGTCCCGTGTTGTGGCTTGCTTTCACATCGTTTTTTCTATTGTAAAATCCCAGTTCGGTTTAGCCTATAGGTCAAAAATTTATCGTTCGTATACTTTTAATAGCTGATCTAACCTTTTTCAACCTCCTAGCGGTCTTTTGTCACTCGTGCGAGTCAAGAGTAAAAGATCACGGCATGCAGGTCTTCCATGTATATGCGATCTTATTGGTCTAGGACTGCTGGTGTGGGAGTAAAAATATACGATTCGTGGGCTGGCCGGATATTGACAATTGGCCGGGAGACTTCTCGCTTATCTGGACAGAGATTTGTTCAGGGCAAGGATCGCTATAGAATTATCGGCGTTTTCGGGAACACCGAGGAATATGATCTTTTGAGGGATAAAAAATCGTGGGAAAAAATTTCGCCGCAAATGTTTCCTGTTTTTGGATTCTAAGGGGACGGGGATCACGACGTATTCGATCGCGGGTTTACAGACCTTATTGAATATTTTCTTTTTTCTATTTTATTCTCCTAGGATCTAAACGGTGCCTGATTACATCAGGGGTTCGGCCAGGTCTGCCTGCAGAATAGTATGCAATCATTTCTTTAATTATTATCGCTGTCGTTTTCAGATGAATTTAGAAACACCCCGGGCATCGTTATCTCCTGGAGATCGCGAGGATAAATATAGTCGCGGTGATGCCTATCATTCTCCGCGGGGCCGGAGCAGCCCCCTCGTATCGAATAAATCCCATGCATTAGTTTCACGAAGCTTTTATTTGTGTGCACCACCACGGTATCAAGTAGGCTGGATATCGTCGTACATTACACAAAACTCTGCCACATCCGATGCTCATCTGCATGGCTCATGTGATATCAAGAAATTGTTATTGGCGGTGATGTCAACTTTCTAACGACCGATTCCCTGTTGCAGGAGGAGAACATTAACAACGAGGCTTGCCTTGACCTAGCGTGTCTAAGGCGTCCTCCATACGAATAAATAAATAAATAAATAAATAAATAAATAAATAAATAGATAGATAAAAGTAGCCCAAGATTATACGTTTCCTGATTTCCAAGCATGACTGAGATGATCTTTTCGACATATTCAAGCTCAATCATCCCTGAATTTCTACGATTTTGAGCTCTTAAGAGCCCGCCTGCTTAGAAGTCTAACCTGTCCAAGGTGGTCGAGTGGATAGGAATAGGTCGATCGTTAACGAGACATGCATTAGCACCCTTGGGTCTCCAGCTGTCAAAACTAATCGAGTCCAGGTCTTGTCACTGTGTTTCCTGCACTGTATATTGCATTGAAGTACTCTCATAAATCAAAAGTACAATAGCCATTGTTTCCAAGCTAATGATTCGGTGTTGCATGGTATGATTGTAAAAAAAAAATTTTTTTTCTCCTACTATTCGGAAACTTGGTGGGTCTGAGGCTCGACCTGGCTGAGATTACGAATCCTGTTTTTTTGGGACGCGAAAACTTAAACGCATCTATGCACAGTATGAGTCCACCCTCGCAGGGCATGATACTTAGATCGTTGCTTTACGTATAATGGAAAATTATTGTACTTAGTTTGCTCCTTTAACATGTTTCTTAAGCTCCGATTCTATTTTTTTTTTTTTTTTTTCGAATCCTTTCTTAGCTCCCACTTCCTGGCCATTAGAGAAATGGCAATAATGACAACGATCAAAAAAAAAGAAAAAAGAAAAACAAATGATGCAGATGACAGTTCAATACAATCTTTCGTCTTCCAAGGCATTCTTAAATGCGCCTCACCTGTCCCTAGAGAGCTCTGGGGTATCTTGGGGCTTAAGATTTGTTGTTGATATCCGCTTCGGCAATTTCGGAAGAGAAAACTTGGCATCGGAGAGCCTCAGGGCAAATTAAGAAAGGTTTCTAACGTCCGTCGAGTATAAAACCTTCTCTATTCATCGACATCTATTGAAAAATACAGTTTATAATCTCATGAGCTTTAGCTATATAGTGTTAATCTGGGTACGGTGTTCAACGAGTATCAGTATACTCATCATCTATCGCCAGCGAGGTTCGGAGGTTTTCGGCAATTGGCCTTGAGCACGCTTAATCCTCCCCCTGGCAGAGCTTTCCCGCTTAAGATTGCCCATTGTCCACCCGCTTCCCTCCCAGCGCCGTTGTAGCCTTCCACGGGTACCTTTTTGACCTCCACAAGGATTGTATTGACTAGGTTCCTCAAAATGGCAGCCTACGTTTCTACTGCTGACACTCTAGGAATCCACGACGGGTGTTTATTCTACTTTGGCTTCTTTGCATAACTGTCAGGTAATACAGCAGCGGACACAGCGAAAGATGTTTTCCCTCGCCGGGAACCCTTGTAATCCCGTCTGGTAGGGCTATGACCTAAATCTATCGCACCACGAAACAAAAATTTAATATATATAAAAAAACGGTGTGGAGTAAGTAACACGAAAAAAAAAAAAAAAAAAAAAAAAAAGACAAATAGCACGGTACCGGACGGGCTTGAACCGTCGACCTTCCGGTTTGCTTCTTGCTGTTCAGAAATAACAGCCGGATGCTCTAGCCAACTGAGCTACGGAACCTTGTTATTGGTTGGGGTCTCACAGCGATTTTTTTGGGTATAAAGAGTTTTGAGCACGTTTTTTCGTACCATCGAAATTGCGGTCTACTGATATTTCGCCGTAATCCTTGTCCCGCAGCGGTCTTATTTCTGTGAAATTGCTCAAAACGGATAATTCAATATCCCTCCTAGTCTCCGCGATAGCCACGCGTAGTCAGAGTAAACTCTTAGAATGTATATATCCATGTTAAGATAACACGAAGGATACTTAAACTTGATTCTGTTACGCGAGCCTCAGAATTGTTTTATTTCACTATTTATAACGAAAACATTCGCAGACATGATTGGATCCGAGTAACCGTCATTTGTAGAGGACGAGAAGACGTTGGGAAAATGTAATCTATCGCTACTTTTGGCCCTAGGTGCAAGCCAAGGGTATTCTCGCATGAAAAAGTCTTGAATATGAGCGACAATGGCTTTGACTACGCCAAATACCGTAACGTACCCATTCCCCTCGACGAAGATACGGAGCACGTCTCCGTGCGCCGCGCAGATGAGATTGACACTCTTTCGAGGCGGTCACGTTGCGCTTTCTTCGGCGAGTCTCATTCCCAGAGGCGGGGCGCGCGTGTGGTCCCTACAATATCAATACTCCCGCGGATGGTGCTGAATGGCAAATGAGAAGATATCTCCTCGAGGATTTCTGGAGGTAAATATTGGATACACGGCATATTTCTATGCCTCCTAGTTGCCCTAGATCAATTGCAAAATGGAAGAAGGCCAAGAGAGGCTGTACGAGAAAGTTTTCTGAAAGAAAATGTCGTTCATTAGGGGCAGCCTCGTTTCCTGCACCTATCGATTATATTGTTAGTAGTATTAGTTTTTAAGTAGCGAGCTTGTCGCCTGCGAGCCTTTTTCTTCTTTGCCATTTTATTGATATCATGAAGCTCCGCGACCAGTGCTGTATATACTTGTAGCTCGTAACTCATTGAATAATTGCAGGAAAATATGAAGGTAATGCAGGAATTGACTTTGGCCAGTGATCCAATTTATAATTTCAAACCAGTTCCCGAGCTAGTTGGCAAACTTTGTATACAGCGTTGTCATCTATTAGCAAGTGAACTTAGGATTATACTTGGGTCCTTTGATAGAAGTTGAGGAAGAAAGGGGGGAGAAAAAGGAAAGAAAGAAAGAAAGAGGATAGAGCACGTGAATAATGATTATCAAGAACTCAACTATTGGCAATATGCCTTTAAGGAATGTGAAAGATATAGCCCACAGAATCTCCAGTAGAATCTAGTATCTCTTCGAGATTATTTATCACGATTGTATCTCCTAAAAGCCGAAATTTATCTCGCGCACCGTTGCGTGCCAACAAATCGATGACTTTGACAATAGCCAGAAGACTTGGGAAGCCTCAGCGGATCAATACATTCACCATTGCAAATTGAAACTATTCGTGTCTCTCAAGCTTGAAAAAAATCGTACTTTTGCTAGTGAAACCGATAGTTCTCCATACCAGTTCATAATATACGATCAAGATCAAATAGTCTTTAGCGGCTTTGCGTCCTAACATTTCATCAACTTTTAATCCTTCTTGTGGAAATCCACTCCGCCCAGTCTTAGCCCTGACTTGCTTTACTATGTCTTCGTTTTTACGAAACGTGATTTTAACTAAAATAATGAAAATCGTCAAAATTCAATATCTGTCGTAAATACGAAAAGCAAACATATTGAAACCAGGTCACGAAAAGGGACGAGAAAACAAAAGGAAAACCGTCGAAGAAGAAAAGAGAGTTAATAAACGGCATGTGATGGCCAGTTACTCAATGAAGGTATATATAGTCTAATCATCCCCTGCCGGACGATCATGTCGAGACAGAGTGCCTATATATACACATCGACTAAGACTTGTATTCATCGATTTTAAATACACCAATTGTTGAAAATCGGTAAATTTCAGAAGTCAGTGCCCAAAATCAGAAACATGAAGATGCCATAGACTAAAAATGGTTGGAATTAAGGATAATATGCTCCTGACAGGTAAATTTCTCCTGAGAATTGGATTCTTACATAGTGATTCCCGCTAATGAAGTATCATAGCTTTCTTACTCTTTACTTACGGCTGTCTAATTGTTAATACCTCGCCTTACGTTCCACTACCTGGAGGTCATCATATTCACCTGCGCGCCGAACAGCCTCTAGCCTTCGATGCCAGCTGCGACCCAAGTCAGGACCTCTGCAACACGGCTGCTGGAGTGCATTGTTCGCCAACCTGGCGGAGGTGTGGATACCTCGACGCACCCTGTACGAAAGACAGCTAATGCTCAGACGGCTTATCATGCGGCGGCACCCATACCTGCTAAGGCATCAAAACGAACGTTGCTCTGGGTCGAGGGTGCCAACCTAACGTCGACACCTGCGTCAACGACACCCCTTGTCCCGCGAACAAACTCTGCGGGGGATAGGCTACGGCTGCAGCAGCGATTCGGGTTGTGCGACGGATTACGTCTGTAATAACGGACAGTGCGGCAAATCGTCTTTAGAGCTCGGCGCAGCGTGCCGCTTTAGTCCCGCTGATAATAACCCGGTGGGTCGGCCTTTCTGCAATAACGGCGTGTATTGTGGTGAGAATAATACCTGCGGCGGAGAAGGCGCGTATTGGTAGTACCCGAGCGCTACGGGGTGCGCTAGTGGACTTTACTGCAATATCAATAGCATTTGCGATACTTTCCAGATGAAGCAGAACGGGGAGGCGTGTGATCCTTCGGTTAGTGATAGGGTTTGCTGGAGCTCTAGCTGTCTGTCCGATGGGAAAGGTGTCTGCGGTGGGACCGGTGCTGCTTGTTACGAGAATGATTGTGCACGGGAGGGCTCAAATGTTCTTCTAAGGACGGTCAGACTGCTGGTAAATGCCAATGCGGCGACTTATCTTTTCTCAACATTTTACTTGATTCGCACCGTTTTGCTATTTACTGCATCGCCTTCCGCCAATGTTGGTTAATAGATTAGTGTCTACGGCATCATTACTGTATTTCATCTCAATCGATTATAGCGGAATACTACTCTATACATTCCTCCGAAATATCCTCATATCTCGGATTTTTATGAATAAAAACTTAGGGAGCGTAATCTTAAGAAGAATCTATAAAATGAGAAAAAATATAATATAAGCTAAGTAAATTGCGGCTTCTTACAACACTAGTAATATTTGAAGATCCTGGATGAAGATACGGCTAATACATCAAGTAGTTTGTTAAAATGGACTGACAGAGAACACAATCTGCAATTCTTCAAGCCTTATCAAGAGCATTGTATTGCTATAAACTAAGCTCCGCAACTCTTTCGTCAAGACTGTTAGTTTAGCCAAGAGATAACCCTAATATATGATACTTCGCTTAATTTATCTCATGGATGTAGATTCAGCAGTGTATCGCCTTCGCGGAATAATTCTCATTCATTGAATCAGCAACTTTCCGTCTTTCCGCCTAGTAGTCAAAATTGTTATACCGTCTAGACTCGACTGGTATCAGATCCAACAAGATCTATAGAGTAAGTAAGCTTGAACTTTCCACCATATGCAGTAAGATATAAATTTAGAGGGGGCAATAGCTAAGCTTTGGTAATCGGGGGTTTTTTTCTATAGAGGTTTATAGTAAACAATCGGCGCGTCGGAGATATTCAGGAGCCGAGCCCCCGGAGCCAGAACAGCGATATCGCGCCCCTTGCAACGCACTTTCAGCCTCATAGCGTAAGTAAATTACGCGTAAAATTTTAATGGCCCGATACGCCTTATCGATAGACTAGCCCCTTGGTATTTGTTTCTATAAGAAACTGATCTTGAATGAACTAATAAACAAAATAAACTCCGTCGGCGGCTTCCAAACAGTGAGTTGCTTGTAACGGCGTAGCTAGTAATCATGCCATTATGAGTATCACGAACCGAAAGAGTGTTCATGCCGAGGCTTTGAGGCTTTTGTTCCCGCAGCTGACGTTTTGGTTTTTGGCTAGCCAATACGGCTAAATGCAGTCTGGTCATCACATGGGTCCACTAAAAAGTATCACCCCACGGCCCCACGGGGTCAGAAGCCGTTTAAACCGACCCTGGAGTTTCTAGATCCTTTTATACTCCGTTGTTTCCCCCCAGCTCCGGCCGGGGCCTCGTTTTATGAATTGAGTTTTCATCATAGTTTAATATATTATCTTCGTTCTCTTGCAGTGATCATGGCGACTCCACGAAACGAAACCGTTCCAGAAAAGCCCGTAATCATCGTTGGCGGCGGGTTGGCGGGGCTCGTAGCCGCCTACGAGCTCTCCCTGCGGAAAGTGCCGACGATCATCATCGACCAGGAACACCGCCAGAACCTCGGCGGGCAAGCCTTCTGGTCCTCGGCGGCCTCTTTGTCGTAAATTCGGCGGAGCAGCGACGTCTGGGAATTAATGACTCTAAGGAACTCGCCATGCGAGACTGGATGGCGTCCGCGCGGTTCGATCGACTTGAGGATCAAGACGTCTGGCCGCGGCAGTGGGCGGAAGCGTTCGTTAATTTTGCGGCCGACGAGATGGAGAAATATGTAAAAGGCCTAGGATTAGGATTTGTGTTCAACGTAGGCTGGGCAGAAAGAGGGGACGGTAGAGCGGACGGTCACGGAAACTCGGTGCCGAGGTTTCATATTACTTGGGGTACGGGACCGGAAGTCGTGAGGATTTTCGCGGAGCCGGTTTTAAAGGCGGAAAAAGCGGGAACGGTAGAGTTTAGGTTTCGGCACATGGTAGATGAAATTATCGTTGATCCGGAAACCGGAAGGGCGATCGGAGTTAAAGGGCGGACGCTGGAGGTAGAAGATAAGCTGGAGCGCGGCGTAAAATCGTCAAGAAACGTAACGGGTAATTTCGAAGTCTTAGGTTCGGCTGTACTTATCGCTTCGGGCGGGATCGGCGGGAACGTAGAGATGGTTAAAGCCGCATGGCCGGTAGACAGATTAGGACCGAAAGTGCCCGAGAATTTCGTAGTCGGCGTACCCGCGCACGTCGACGGGCGCATGTTGGCGATTACCGAATCTGCTGGAGCGCGCCTCGTCAACCGCGACCGGATGTGGCACTACACGGAGGGTTTGGCGAACTGGAACCCCATCTGGCCACACCATGGTATCCGCGTCCTACCGGCTCCATCGTCGCTGTGGCTCGATGCGACTGGCAAGAGGCTGCCGCCGTTCCTGTACCCCGGTTCGGATACGCTGGCGACGCTCAAGTATATCTGCAGCACCGGCCACGACTATACGTGGTTCATCCTAGACCAGACCATCATCGCCAGGGAATTCGCGCTCTCAGGCTCCGAGCAGAATCCGGACCTGACGGGAAGAGCTACTGGCAACTCCTCACCCAGCGCATTTTGGGATCTAAGGGCACAATACCCGTCCAGAACTTCCAGAAGCACGGCGAAGACTTCGTCGTGAAAGACAACCTCGAAGATCTAGTCGCCGGCATGAACGAACTGGCTAAGCAGCGCAACGGTCCCTTGCTCGAGTATGAAAAGATCAAGGAGATCGTCGAGACCCGCGACGGACAGTTCGACAATCCGTACTCCAAGGACGCACAGGCGATGCTCATCACTAACGGGCGTCGGTACTGGCCGAGAAGCGGGCCAGGATTGCTCCGCCGCACAAGTTGCTCGACAAGAAGCACGGCCCGCTGATCGCCGTCCGCATGAACTTGCTCACCCGCAAGACGCTGGGAGGATTAACACGAACCTTCAAAGTAATGTCATCAGGCAGGATGGAGAATTATTCCCAGGCTTGTATGCCGCTGGCGAGGTGGCTGGTTTTGGCGGAGGTGGTGTTCACGGGTATAACTCGCTCGAGGGAACGTTTGTCGGTGGTTGCATTTTCTCAGGGCGGGCGGCCGGACGGGCGATGGCGGACGAGGCACTCGGACAGACACCGGCAACGGCTAGGCTGTAGAATTTACATGGACGGATTGTTGTATAATTAATAATTAGTAATATCTGTTTTCATATTATGAATATTATCTGTCTGATCGAGGCTCAATACCATATATAGCAATCTAAAGCTACATTGTCTTCTTGTGGTCCATGATGTTCGTATCGTATACATATGGCAGATATTAGGACCCTTAGGGCTCTATATAGTCTTAATAAGATCTAAAAAACAAACTTTTTTTATACGGTTAATTTAACAGTTTTCATATTCATGTATGAAGCCTTATTTGAGAAATACTAGTATCATGCATACCTCAAAAAAAGATCTCGGAATTTTTAAAGGATTGTAATTCACAATATATTTCTCCTCTTGAATTTCATATATCCTATCTACAGACTTTCACAGACTCGAAGCCTTTACGGAGTACTAAAAGCTACAATTGACAAGGGCGTAGAAAATACATAGCTCGCGGTTTATAAGCACGGTAAACTGACGCGACGAACTGTTCTTCAGAGCTTGACATACTGCTGCGAGAAAAATCCACATAATTAAATGATGCTAAACTACCTGTCAGACTCCTTATAGCTATATAGGTATATCAACACGACTCCGACTCTCAACAATAGAATACGGAAATAAACACACCGCAGGCTCCTCGCAAAGCGTCACCCCGCCGAGGTCGATGTAACTAACCGGATGAAGCAGACACTGCGGATCATAACAATCGGTTATACATTCATTTAAATCGCCCCATTGCCCGTGCATGCACTTCGCTAATCCCTCTGCGACGTCCCAAACCGTCACAGTATCCTCCCGTTTCCCGCGTACAAAATTATCCCGTCCTTGCAGCCCAAGCAGGAGATAGTAATCTCTGACCTTGCCGGCAAGCAAGCATTGTCGTACGCTATCGGAATCGATGCCAGCGGTATAAACTCCGCGCGCTTTTGAGCAAAACTAACGAATCCGACGTCAACGATGCTGGTTTCGATGTCACGGAGTTGGAGAGAGTATAGTTGTCACTGACAACCATAGGGCTTGAGAGGTAGCTGTCCTGTGTCCATGACGGCAAGTTTCCGAAGCGCTGGGTGGAGGATAAGAGACGGCGTATCCTGCCTGCGGACGGTTTGCCGTGAAAGGGGAGGGTCATGTACGGATCTTCGTCCGTTGGGAGGAGCTTAGGCCGCAGAGGCCGCGGAAGAGAGTTACGGAGAGCGGTCCGCCATAACTACCGTCGATAATAGAGTGGAAGAGGCGGCAGATAGGCTTGACTACCAGGTGTAACCCTAGCAAGGGACGTGGGAGAAGATCATCTCCAGTATCTCCAAGGTAGGTTTACCAAACTCTAGCGTCTTCATCGCTAGTGATTGGCAGTAGGTCACCGATTTATCTCGAACACTGACTGACTGATTGTTAATGTTAGAAAGCTGGCTTGTTAAAAAGGATCGGAAGCATTGCACGATCGACTTACCTTCGATTTATTATTACTTGTCTTTATAAACGTTAATATAATTCTGTGTTATTGAACTAAAGTTTCAAACTGGTATATTTAAAGAATGTGTAACCTTTCTTTCTCTTCAAATGATCGTGGACTGTAACAGCGTATCTGGATGGGAGAAATCAAAGATTGTGAGGGTAATAAAGTTATTACCGCAACAAATGCCTCGTGATTGGAATACTGTGTTTCGCTCCTACACACCCTTCTCTTTTCTTTTCTTTTCTTTTCTTAGTAAAAACGCTATTATCGCTTGTGATACAAAATCACGAATGTGCTACTTTTATCGCTTGAAGGAATTGAGCCTTCAGAGTAATTCCCATGCGATTCAAGGCTAGATGCATGCATCCCAAACTGTTGAAAATTCCGATTGACAGACCGGGAGTATACCAATGCATACGGAAAGGTATCCAGCACGGCATTTTCTAGAAACTGAATGAAAATTGTTCAGGCAAGCTAAGCGGAGGTCGCTCTCCAGCAATCATAGCATCTTTTCAAAATCCGGCATCATTCTCGCCGGATCTAGACGCATCGAACCGACAAAACATTTGTGGTAGACATCACTCCAGCGGTCATATTCTAGTTCAATATCATACGGTATTTTCCAGCGTATTTATGTGCTCTCACACTTCCGAACTCAATTAAGGCAAAAAACTATCCTCTAGATCTGTTGCTTCAAGTCATCATCTTGCTCATTATCAAGATGCATGGTCTATGGCGCTGGACCTCGCCGAGTTTGTGTCACCTGCCTTGGATTATTTCCTGAGCGGTGATTGGAGAAAGCCTCGACGGAATTTTCCGGTTCCTGTTGGTCTTTGCTAAGCGCTGACGTTTTTCTCCAAGCCAAGCTTCGTCTAGCTCGCAAAAATACGAGATCAAATGTTTGATCGACGTCTCGATGATCCTCCAGATTTCTCCAAAGTATGAGTCATGACTTAATCTCACACCCTGCGATGGAAAGGGTGATTCGTAGGTTCGGTGGTGTTCGTTTGCCCTCAGTTGCCTAGAAACCTCAAAGGAGTGATTCACTTCATCGTGTTTTGCGGAGAAACGTTTTGTCAATGGTTTTGCATCAGGGGATTGTCATTTCATCAACTGAACGAGCTATTGCGCCTGTCAGATCGATAGAAATGGCGATTCTATTGCTAGAGAAACGTTCCAGCTAAAATGAAGCAACTCGCTTGTAGATTAAGGAGTTCAGTGCTATGTTTCTTCCGTATTGCTTTTACGTCCATGATCTAAAGCGAGAGGATTACTCGTCTTATCCGTGGACCTGTCAATCATTGGAACCTTTGTTCGCATTCACATTCTTGATTTTTGTTTGCAGCCTTTTTGTTGTCTCATTTTAGCTGCAGAATATAGTTTAGGCACGAGAAATTAAGCGATATATTCTTCGTTCCCACCCACACTTTATGCGGAAGGAAAGGGTGTTTAAAACCCCGCATTTTACTAAAAACACGGATGTCGTGTTGGTATGGTGGTATTGGATGTTGATATAACTACAGGCGTTTGCCTCGATGAGACGGTGGTTGAGATCATCGATCATGATATTACCCATGTAGGGCATTCCAATAGCAGAAGCCTCCAAGTCCATCGACGCTCTCCACCAAGGAAATGGAGAACACTACGCTTCACTACCAAAAGAGGCGGAAATAGAAAGCCTAATGAGGCTAGGCTTCGAAATCGTCCTCTTCGCCGGTGCGACGCCGGCAACGAAAATCTAAAGATGTTACCACTCATGAATACCCTCCTCGAAAACAAATCTTTAACAACAAAGCTCCTCGCACCCCTAATTAAAGATCCTATACCGCCGATGGAAGAACTACAACGGATAATACCATTGATGCCTCACGAAAATGGGAGGAAAGACTGTGTATTCTTTTACGTCTGGTTCGCGGTTTCGGCGGTGTTTGTAGGGTTGCGGATGTATTCGTGGCGTGTATTAAGAAGAGGGTACGGCCGGAGGATTGGTTTTCGTTGTTTGCGCTGGTAAGTGCTGGCGGCTAACGACCTAAATTCATACCGTATGATTAAGATCCGTATATTATTGACTAATATTCCGTGGTAGTTCCTGCTAGCCTGTACCACCGCAGCATTCGCGCACAGTAATTACACAAGCTTTCACGTCTGGGACATGTCCTAAACGACCACAAGCACTGGCAAATTGTACTACATCCTCACTCCCATATACTCCCTCATCTAAATCTCACATTCTCACTGAACTTCCGCTGAACAGGCACTGTATGTGGACGACATCATATACTCCTGGGCGCACTGGGCCATCAAAATAACCTTTCTCATTTTCTACGCCGCCCTATCAAGCGAACGGTGGTACCGGATATCAATCTACGTTATAGCATTTTTCGTGACCGGTTTCACTTGGGTACTGGCATCGCTGCAATTTTTCAGTGCGCGCCCATAGATTTTTGGAACCATCTGTTGACGGCGAAGTGTGTGGATAAGCTGGGATTGTTCACACAGTTTGGGGCGTTGCTCATTGTTTCGGATTTTGCGATATTGTAAGTCTTTAGCTGCTCGAACAAGTAACTTCTAGAATAGTTTGGGTCGGAAGTGTTAACGCGCGCGTCTCATTACATGAACAGGATAATACCGATCACGTTGATATGGAAGTTGCAGCTACGCTTAAAAGAGAAATTGATTCTCGTCGGTATATTCGGCGTAGGTGGAATGTAAGGCATACCCTTCTCTACCCATTCACAAATAGAACGCGGCAAGTGCTTAAATCTTTATTCTATATAGTGTCTGCGTCTTCAGCATAATCCGCCTCGTCTGGCTGAAAGCCTGGTTCACGTCCTACGACTTCACCTGGAAGATCATCCAGCACGGGACCATCGCCACGTAAGTCAAAAAAGCCAGCTCCCCCCTGAAGACCCCATTAAGGTACTTCCAACTAAAACAAAAATAACATTTTACAGCGTCGAAATAAACCTCCTGATGATGATAACCTGCCTCCCGCCCTAAAAACAATATTCTTCCCCCGCGGCGATTTCTCGCGCCCGAGCCGGTCACCGCCGCCTCCCAACACCTCCGATGATACTAAAGATTCCGATCCCGAGGCAATTCCGAACCAGGAGCAGTGGCTGCGTAAGCACGGTCTTAGCATCTTCGGTGGCGTGACGAGAACACTCAGGTTGAAGAGCCGGTTGGTAGCACTGCGATGGGAGATAGCGTTCTAAGAGAAAATGCGGCCGTTTTGGGGATGGGCAACAGCGGTAGTAAGATCGGTAGCAGCGGGAATAGGTCGCTGTTTACGGCGGGTACGACGGGGAAAGATAGCATCTTTGATGTCACGGAGGAGAAGGACGCTGATGTTGAGAAGATCGGCGGCGGCAGTGAAGTTCGGAGATCGTGGGTGTCAGTAGTTTTGAGCATGATAATGGTGGGAACTGAGGCTTTTGGATTTTGTTAGCGTTCTGGAGTTATTTTGGAGATTGAGGCTGAATTTTGGGGGTATTTAGGACATGTAGATACCTAATGATGTATTCTGTGTTTTCTGTCGTATACTGGGAGCCCGAGATACATCTTGGACGTGATGAGTGATATTTCATGAGGTGAAACCACTATAACTAGTAAATAAGTCAAATAACGCTATTGCCAGACTTCACGTTGAAATTCCGACCGTCGTTCGCAAATGCTATAAGAGCTTAAAAGTAAATCGTGAGTCTTAGTATAGGCTTCCTGAAGGCTCCAACTGACAGTGTAAATATTATGCATGTATCCCATCCGATCCTCAATCAATCCATATAAATCGCGCAAGAATACGGATCCTCGGATAGCCTTCCCATCCCAAAATCTATAAAGCGCCTCAGTTTAACCGTGTTCCTCCTCTGATACGGAAGCGGAGCGCAAAATCCCGTCCAGACGTCCGAATTCCTCCGCACGAGGTCGCAGACCGCTTTGGCGACGTCCAGCACCGTAACGCTACTCCGCCTTTGCGTGGACGACGACCAAAGGTTCCCCCGACGTACCAGAGGTTTATTTGGCCGCGCGGCGGGGACGTGGCGTCATCGCGTGCGACGCGTACCGACTGCACGCTCACGAACGCCGAAGACCGCCTGTTCGACGACGTGTGGAGGAAACCGATGCGGTCCATGCTCATCTCCGTGCAGGCGTCCGGGCACGTCGACTTGTCCTCCACGAGGCAGAGGTTCTTGATGGCTGGGTGGACGTCCAGGTTGATCTGCTTCATCCGCTCGTTCTTCTTCTTGCGCCGCGTGCGGGGGTGAACAGGCCGGAATCTGAATCGTCCGTGTCGGCGGTCATGTCGATGTCGGAATCGAGCCCCGCCGCCGCCGTATCGTCGCCGCCGTCGCCGGTGTTAGTACGCGTACTAACGTCTTCCTCCGCTTGGATCGCTGGCGGAGTGCGTTGGTGGCAGGCAGGTGCTTTCCTGACCGGAATAGCGCCTTACCCAGCCGCCGTTCGTGCACGATTCGATGAGGTTCCTGAATCCCTTGTTAAGGGTCTTGACGTATTCGTGAAGCTCAATGACCGTCAGCTCCTGCAAGACTAGCTCGAGCACCTCCGGCGGCAGGCTCTCCAGCTGAGTCATGTCTGTCTTCTTTGCAGTGGGAGGAATGGGAGTTACGACATAAGGAAAAAGCAGGGCGTCGATGTCGTTTGTTGCTGTTCATTTGGGTAAAGTTGTTGGAGGGGTTGGGCGGCTGCTTGGTAGTAAGGGAAAATTATTGGTTAATATGTTTCGGCCTTGTCTGAGTCGATAAGCCCTGTTTTCCCCTCCCGCAAAATCAGATTAAAAAGATAAATAAATAAATAGAAGTAAAACCAAAAAAAAAAAAAAAAAATACTCGAAGATAGATACGTATCAGAAGAGCTGTATTATTCATAAGTATGTTCAGTAGAATCGAAAATTAGAGAGAGCAAGTTTACATACTTCTTTTAAGGATTCTCGGCCTTGCTGGTTGCAGGGTCTTCAGCCTCCGTAGAAAGTCACACGAGAACACGAGGCTGTGTCGTTCCAGGGAAGCGGTGCTGGCTTGTCACCTCCGAAAGCTAGAAGCTCGAGCTCCATCCGGCTTCAGGTTTGAGGTGTTTAGCGAAACATTCAAATAATACCGCGATACTCAGATATTGCAGTACGGCGGTAAATACGTACGTGTGCGTGTACTACGTGTACGACATGATACATTGGATAGATACTCTAGTCTTCGTCCTTTCTTCAATATCAAACTTACTTCCAAGGTTGCTTGCTGCAAGATGCACTTTGTGTGTCTATTCGCGAGAGCCTTGGCTTTCTAATGAAACGAACTCATCGCACGACAAGCAGAGGATATATTAGTAGTGAAGATTCCTACGCTTTAAAGCTATTATATAACATTCTAACAGGCGTATAGCCGTTAGGGCATTCATTTTACAGATTTCTTATTTTTATGACGTTTCTTGGGTAATATGGACATAAACAGAGGGGGTTTGAACATGGCGTTTCCAGCATGCAGCACGAAGAAACCAGCAAGCAGCTTCAATCCTAAGCGACTTATGACAAGAATTCTTTCGATATACTCTGATCTCTTGAGCCCGACAAGGAACAAAATGAGACGAGATGACGGAGAATTCCTGCTTGACGTATTCAGGGTCTAAGTAGCGCGATTTTGATGCTCTATATAGAGAACTTCAATCAATTGTGCAACCAAATTAACCTTGCCATTGATTTATTTTGTTGGACTGATGCGAGGCTATACCTGGTGAATTGAAACGGAAATGTGGAAAATATCAAGGTCTTCCTATCGAATATCGCATCTAGACCTCTTCATCTCCATGTCATAAGCGCTTGTATCGGAATTATAATTCTAATTAAAAGCTTACGGTGACACGTGAAGTCAGGCGAAACTTTGAATAAAGGAACGATTTCGCCTCCGGATCTCAAACGCGCGTAGATCACGATAACCCTCAACGTGGATAACTTTATATTAGACTCCCGGGTATGTCTAATAATACTGGTTCGAAAACTGTAAAGAGTGCAATGCAGTATAGATAAATAGCCTATGAAAATGACTAAATATATGCATGTGTTATATTTTGTTGTAGGCTAGAAAAATGATCGATCTTTCTACCAATTTGCGGCCAAACTAGGAGAACACTTAATTAGAAGGGCCACCAGAGATACTGGGACGCCTGGAGCTTCGCCATCGCCCGAGTGCCGACATATAAGGTCTAAAAAAAGAGCTCGACCGGTCCTTCATGGCCGACTGGTCTCTGAGAAAGATGCAGGTCCCAATACTATCCATTATTTTAGCCATTTTTTCGGTCGTTTGGGCGACCAGCACTGCCGTAAGAGCAAACGAGCCGAGGGCGACAATAGACAAGCACACTGGATTGGCTCCCTCTTTGATCGCGCTTGCATTAACACCAACGCAACCGGCTGTACGGGCTCGACTAAATGCTGCACGGCGAAATTTCTGCGAAGCGGGCAAATGCGTCGATTGCCTACCGGCGAACAACGTCAACCGTGCAGGCGCGATGCCGAATGTTGCAACCGAACGTTTGCGACGACGGCAACGATCACAAATGTAAACCTGCATCCCTACGGATTCCTTCACTTTCTGCTCCGCCGGGATGGGAGGTGCTGCTCCGGTACTGCGACGCCGAGGCTACTGCGTCTGCGCTCCCGAGGGCGTTGGGTGCAGGGACGCCAGCCAATGCTGCGAAGACGCGCCGTACTGCGACTCGGTTGCGCAAGGTGCTTGGACTCGGGTTCGGCCGTCAGCTGTTCGTCGGTGAGGACTGCTGCAGTAATCTGTGCTCGCCTGGGAGCGCGTGCGTGGACTGCTTCGACCCTGGCGTAGGCTGTTCCAGCGGAGGTGAATGCTGCAACGATTTGCCTTGCTACCAGAGCGTCTGCCAGTGCTTACCTCTCGGCTCGAATACGACTTGCAACTCGGGCGCGCAGTGCTGCTCGAGCGTCTGCGACAACACTGGCCAGTGCCGCACGTGCTTGCCCCTGGACGGCGGGGATTGTACTGGGATCAGGATTGCTGCGGAAACCTAGTCTGCCTGAGCGAGAACGCACGGTGCGAGACGTGTGTTCCGAACGATTCTCCGACGACATGCGACCCTTCCAACTACCAAAAATGCTGCTCCGGGAACTGCGATTACGACGTGGGCACCTGCAAGGACTGCCTGTCTTACGGCAAAACCTGCAACGACGCCGCTCAGTGTTGCTCCTCTGCTCCGTACTGCGACAGCAGCAAGTGTTCCGATTGTATAAGCGCCGCTTCAGCCTCACTTGTAATTCTACCTCGCAGTGCTGCGGTAGCAGCGTCTGCGACAGCACGGGCCACTGCGTCGATTGTATCGCCAAGGGAAACGGGAACTGTACCATGGGCCCTTGCTGCTCGGGGAGCGTTTGCGACCAAGGTATCTGTGGAGACTGCATCCGCCTAAACTCGTCAACCACCTGTACGTCGGGGAGCCAGTGCTGCTCGCCTAAGCTCTGCGACATGACCGGCCACTGCACAAGCTGCCTGCCCGCTAACATGGGTACTGTACCGGCGGAAGCATTAACTGCTGCGGCTCGCTCTCCTGCGACTGGACGACTATATATGCAAAACGTGCATACCGACCGGCTCTAGCACTTTCTGCGACAGCACCACCGCCTCGGCGTGCTGTTCAAAAATATGCAGCAGCTCGACGCAACGCTGTGCGGGCTGTTTGGCCTTGGGCGATAGATGTCTGAGCAGCGGAATTGCTGCCAAACGAACGGACGCAGTACTGCGATCTGGGGTGTGCTCTAACTGTATCAGGATCGGCTCGAATCTCCAGTGTACGCCCGGGAGCGGGACTACGTCAAACTGCTGCTCGGGGGCTTCTGCGACGGCGCCTCGAAAGCGTGCGTCAGTTGCTCGACCTCGGAAAGGGAACCTGCGGTGACTCGACAGATTGCTGCCAAGGCAAAATCACGCCCCGCCGTCTGCAACACGGGAGCCTGCGCTCTCTGCTCCCAGCCCAATGCCGGCTCATGTACCATCACCGAAAATTGCTGCGATGGATTTGTCTGCGATTCGATAGCAGCACCTGCAAAGTGTGTTTACCGAGTACGTCGTCCGCCGAGTGCCGCGGCGACGAAGACTGCTGCTCGGGAAAATGCGGGACGATGACAAGTGCTACGGGCAGGGACATCGGAGATACGAACGGTGTCTGCGAGGAGGATGGGACTGTTGCGGGACGGAAGCTCGTGCCAGGGGGAGCATGCCAGCCCCCCGATGATACCTCGGCGACTTCGACTAGCAGTTCGACAATAGCGTTGTCGTTATTTCCGATTACTATCGATAGCGGCTCCCCAGGCACCACCGTAACGGCAACTACAACCAACAGTCTCACTACTACTACAGACTCTGATAACAATGGTTCGAAAACCACCGAGGCTTCGACTAAGAGCACCGGGGACAGTATTCCATCTACGACTAGCGATACCCAATCTTCCCCGGGTGACGGCGATAGAACTTCCGAGACTTCGTCAACCGAAAGTATCACTGAGTCGTCAGGAGGCGGAACGGGTAGCGGCCCTACTTCTACTACAAATAATATTCCGGCAACAACCACGAATGTTGAACCTCCCCCGAATGATAACAGCCATTCCTCGGGAATCACAGACGATAGCTCTGCGAGGACGACGACAATAGCACCAACTAGCGAAAAAACCGGCAATCCTACCACTACGAAGGTCTGCGACTACTAATGATGCTGAGATTCCAACGGACAATAGCGATGATCCTCCAGTACCTCGTCGGATATAACGATGGGTACGACGTCCACAGCGCTAGAACGACAGGAGACCCACTCAAAGATCTCAGAGTACCGAGACTAATAATAGCTCTTTGGAGACGAATAATAGCTCTTTAGAGACGACGACATCTGGGGAATCTAATTCGAGCCCCTCGGGACCACAACGTCCAGCAACTCAGGGATAACAGCCACAGACATTTCAGCTACTGCAATGGTAGCTCTTCGGAGATAGAAACCACCAGTTCGGAGACGGCGACAGCCAGCGCTTCCACCACAAATACCGCGAGCGATTCTACAAAACTGGGAGTAGCGACAATTCGACTCGTCGACGTATCCTACCACTCAGGGCAGTAATGCGAACACTAAAAGTGGCGGTACCGATACGAGCAGTTCTACCCCAGTGCAAGAAAATACCGGCGACAATACTAGCTCTAACACTAATATCTCAACTACTCCGCAGTATACCTACAGCGCCGGCAGCTCTTCGGCCCTAACTCAAACCAACACCACTCCTACTACTCGCGGCTCCGAGAACCCGAGCTACAGCTCCGGCAACGCCAGCAGCTCTGGACGCAGTGAGAATCCGGTTCAGAACACAAGCAGCCAAAGCAGCAATGCAAATACAAGCCAGCCTACTCAGAATAACAACCCCAATACCGTCAGTGCTTCCTCTGCAACGACGACAGCCGGTGGTCCAACACCAAAGCTGGGAACACCCCGGAGACAACAACTGCTACTGAAACTGAAGCTGGCGGTTCTGAAGACTTCCCGCCTGTGCCCTTTGTATATACGATGCACATCCCTTGTCGTGGTTAGGATGTCTAAATTTTTACTGGCGTAATATCAGAAAAAAAAAAATAATATGTATTTTGGAAAAAAATTATGTACATAGCGCGTCTCTTGTATGGTTTTGAGTAGAACTTTTTTATGTTTTGGTGCTTTCCGATTGGTTGGTAGTTAATTATCAGCAATTAACTAGTGTTATATTGCAATTATTAGATCCTGGACCGTTTTACAATGGCTCATAGCTCATGAGTATTTATAAATTATTCGAATATAGCCCAGTTCGTAAAAGCAAATACAAGGAACTTGCTACCCGGAGCCGTTTAGTTCCCCTTTGATTGGCGAATCGATGGGGATCGAGACGGATATAAATCAAGTTGAGTTTGAAATTATGACATAACCTTCTGGAAAAAAGCTCAATAGTAGGAGCTTAACAGGAATAAAATATTATAGCTTCTGACTTGGTAATGAAAGGATGGATGCTTCCGACACTTAGAGCTAATGTCCCGTCCAACAGAAGTTCGAAGTTCTATACGCTCGAACTTTCTCCTTCATCCGCCGGAGACTTCAGTATCAAGAAAAGCGTCAAGAGCTGCGAAATCAAACTCCAAAAACGTCATCAAGCCAGTCTTATGGCCGAGGACAACCGTACTACCATGAACTGCCACACAATCCGTCCTATATTCAGCAGGAAGCCAGAGGATTTCTTTACCTCCATAGGTAATCCATCTCTCCCCCACAAAGATATTACGCTGGTGCAGGCGGTTGTAGAAGGCTCGTCTCGTCTAAGGCCAGAAATCCTCCCCATATCTGTCTCCAAGTACGATCCATCTTTTGAGAAGGCAAAGTTGGGTATCCTCCGAACAACTTCAAGAGTGTGCATCGTCTTCCCGTCGGCACGTCCCAGAACAATATCTTGTATGGCTTATATTGGAATGATGCGGCGAGCTGCTTACTGTCCGCGCAGAACGCTATTGCATCTATCTTGGTACGATCCAATGGAATTTCACATATAATCTTGCCTGTAGGGAACTCCCGAATCCCCAAATTATCCGGGGTACAGTAAGCTATATGCTTACCGTCGGGCGAGAATGCGCCGTCACAACCGTGCCGGAGCGGGATTGGAAGGTTAAGCTCGGTTCCAGTATTGGCGTCCAAAAATTTCGGGTGGTTGCCCCGAAATGTGTTAAAGCACATCAGTATCTGGCTATCTGGTGAAAAATGAATTTTAATCCGCGGCCCACGCGCTTGAGGGCGTACAAAATTCGCCAGTGGCTGGTTTCCCATATAGTGACTGAATCACCACTTACCGCAAACTTGGTACCATCGGGAGAGAACGCCATTCCTGAGATCTCTCTATACCCAACCGCCGAATGTCTCTCCATTCCACCGCTCGAATGTGCGGAGTACCGTGCCGGTAGCCACGTCCCATATTTTCACCTGGTAGTCGAGCGCTCCTGATGCTATCTGGAGATGACTGGGAGCCCAGCACAGGTACGTTATATCCTCCTTATGGCCATAAATTTGGAGTTTCGGACCAGAACGCGGTACGTTGGTTGTATTCCACAGCTTCACTTCACTTCCAGCCGACGTAGAGGCAAGGCAATCACGTTAGGTGAGAATGACATGAGTATACCCATGGACCACCATGGCTGGGAATTTTCATTAGGATGGTCCCTGCCGCAACATCCAAAATCCATATACCCCCCCATAAAAATTACAGGCGAGAGTCCTGCTATCCGGCGAAAAGACTAGGTTACCAGGATTCCTCAACTTTGTGAATGTCTGCACTTCCACGCCAGTTCCTGCATCCCATATTTTCACTTCGTTACTTATGCCAAGAGCCGACGCAATAAGCTTTCCATCCAGCGAATAGGCAACTGCCTGGACTGGGCGTCCGTGATAATCCAGTTTTCTTAGCACCGTCCCTTTTAAAGTATCCCGGATATATATGGCAGATCCATATCCATCGACCAGAGTCTTCCCATCTAGTGAGAACGCGATCTGAGGTTCGCCTAAGTAAGAAAGATGGGCACATAGGCGAAGGGCATGCAACACCTTTCCGGTAGTAGAGTCTGCTAGTATTACCAAGCCGCTATTAGACAATATCATCAATATGTTACCGTCCGGTAAGATAGCTAGCCTTCTCGGATAGTCCAGACTACTCGTGAACAGAAGGTGTTCGGAGCTATTGTTGGAATTCGTATCATCCCCAGAGAGATCAAGGGGATGTCGGCATGTTTTAGTTCACCGTAATCATTATCGAAATCAGGATCTGTCTTCAGATCAAAATTTTGTATAAGAACCGCCTCGGGCCGCTTATTTAAATGACGAATATCCCATATTCGTACGCTTAAATTTGCTGTAGACACGAGTTTTTTCCCATCAGGCGAAAATTTGAAGCGCATTCTCGAATAGTGAGAGTGATGGGGTAGATTCTGTAAGTGGACGCCAGATTTTGCATCCCAAAGTACGATCTTGTCTTCGGCGGCGGCAGCTAGTAGCTTGCCATCTGGCGAGAATTCAACATCTTTGAGTTGGGAGCCATGGCTTTCTAGTGTTTTTATGGGCCGGCTCAACTGTACATGGCTGCCCCTGATTAAGTTCTTCTTGATCCAGCGAGGAGCTGGGAATGTTGTCCAATGAGCGACGAACGGGGAGCGAAAATGACTGCGGAGGAATAGACCTGGAGGGGTATTGGTCAAGTATTAGGAGATTCGTATGAACAAATCGGCAAGCGTCGTCAAGGAATTTGACAAGTTGGTGATTTGAACAGTCTTCCGCCTTCTTTAAGATGCGCGATGATCTGTCAGTAACCTGAATGGGTATGCGCTGTGGCTGGCGACCAACAAGAAAAAATATGGGGAAAAAATAGGAATAGGAAAAAAAAAAGAAAAAGAAAAAGAAAAAGAAAAAGAAAAAAGGATTAAAAAGGTTTTAACAAATACTAACCGAGATAACTTGCAGTTTTTCGATGAGTAACAATAGTTCTTCAGAGTTCTCTAGAAGAATTAACGCTTCAATCCAATGTAAGAGATGCTTAGTGAGGAATTTATAAACTTTGCCGTCATCCGACAGCAATTTTATCTTTGCCTGGTCATGGAGTTTTCGAGATGGAAGACCCAATACAAACATGCGTACTCCAGCCGAAGCAGATCATTATTTCCTTGTTTTGAGTTCCTGTTTGCCCCAGGACTTTTGAGGCTTGCCATATCCTCAGTAAAGTTGTTCGACATCAAAGCCAGCGAGCGGTACACAATTCTCCTGTGCTTTTCTGCGATGCCGTCGGAAGCAAATATACCCCTACCCGCGCCAGAAACAAAGTAATCCTTTGCTGATTGGTGGAAAATGAAACTGTCCCTCCCTTCTCTTCTAAGAAAGACCCACAGCGCAACACCAGGCGCTTCAACGACTGGACGATTTGTGCCTCCTTTGGATACCTAATTATCTCGGGTGGACCTAGATATTTTCCCCTGCCATCACTCAGCTCAAGCGGAGATAGACTTATGTCCATAACGGAGACAAGTTCTGTAAGATGAAGCGGACGATGTGCAACTATCACAGACCGAAGGATTTCGAGGCATAAATTAGATTCGTGGCAACCGTTCCCAGGCTGCGCATTGAGTGTTTCCAACATCTGGTCATAAAATGGTGTTAAGCCTGGAGGTAACCGTTCAAGTTCGTAGAGAATTCGATATGGTAGTACATCCTCGAGCACCTTACAGGCCAACGCTACCCATAAGAACGTGCCCTCGACTTTCTCCTTGAGTTTCTCCTCGACGATTATTTTGAGTTCATCGTCATATTGATAAGTTTTGCTTATTTGATCCACCTTATAACGAATGAATGCGAAGACCGCAGAATCGATGCGTTCTGATTCAAGCATTATAATTGTAGGATTTCGTATCTTGATCCTTGTCGCTATATCTTCTCTGTTCCGGCTTGTGAGAAGCCATTTCACTTTTGTTCTCTTCTCTAACGTTTTATCTCCGATAATTCCCAGAAGCTCTAAAAGACCAGTGGAGCATTCATCCAGAGCGTCAACAACGAAAAAGATTTCTTCCAGAGCATTACTGCTGCATATTGTCTGCAGCAGAACTCGGAGGCAGTAAATATCCTCAAACGTCTTTTTCCCTTTCTCCTGGTATTTATTTCGTACTTCTTGCATTATTTCCTCACTCTGTATTGCTAGTAGGTATATCAAACCCTTAAGGATGGAAGACGCATTGTTCCTATCCGGATAGGCATTCTGACAAAAAAAGTACGATACCGCCGCGCGTTTCAAACGTTTTCGCTTATTGAACCATCTCCTATTGCTCGTCTTTTGCTGGAATTCGGCAGAGAGCTCTGCTGATAGGCCTAGCATCATCATCGTCTTTCCCGTCCCGGGACCGCCATTGATCCATAGCACGCCCGATCGGCCATTTTGCTTCCATCGGATGTATTCATGGTCGTCCAGTATCCATGCGTAACAGTCCTCAAGAATTTGGTCCTTGCTATCTTCTAGTCGAACTTTGTCCTCTCGGGGATCGACGGTGCTGAGGTCACGGAGGCAGTGATCGATATTCCCCGATCCTGGCATATGGATATCGCCCAAGACCTGGCCATTCACCTGAATAGCGTTGCCTCCGGCTTCATTACCGGTGACGGCGTAGTTTTGAGCCATGGCTACGATTTGGTTTTAATGAAATAAAGCATGAGACGTTAACACTGTGCGCAGATACCGCGATGCCGATTCTTAGAGATTTCTGAAAAGAATGGTAATGTAAATACAAAACGATTTATAGGTAGCAGGCTCAAATGCTGCTGTGATTGGTCTCAATTAAGCGCTTTGAAAGCGGGGTGGGCTGAGGTTTTCTGGCCGATCCCCGATTTTCAATTGCTTCCAGCAAACGACGTCCAGCTGCGCATGCTCGAATAACACATATATACATAGATGGTGGCTATATTCTTCAAAATCACGATCATTCCTTGGCGTAATTTTCATTAAAAGGTTTCCGTCGATCTAGTTAGTTAATTACCGATTCATATTTCTACCGAGCCATCTCTGAATAATCATTACGTTAATTTAAACCTCATTCTCACTACAACACTTCGGAAGTCTAAATAGTACATCAGAGTAGTTCATGACTTAGCCCTCGCGGCCAGAAGCTCCCTAAAAACTTCTATGGTAATCGGGTAATTTGCCTGAGTAGAGTTGCCGGTCGCAACATTGCCCTCAATCTTGATCAACGCAATCTTGTCCCACATGTCCAGGGCAATAGGCCCGTTTATCTGGAGGGCTTGATCTCTGGTAAGATTATTCACGATGATTCTTTGCTGTTGCGTAGTTCCATCAGGGCTTGTCGGAAGAGCGACCATGGTTTCTGGATGCGCGGTCTTAATTTGTTCCTTCTGCAGTTCTTGATACTCGGTCTCCGTGATCTGAACCATTCCAGCAGCTAAAAATTCGTTGAAGAATATCAGTTTCGGAAAGATTACAGAATTTTTACATTCTTTTGCTATTACTTACCTTTAAGATCTTTGCCTTCCAGTTTCGCCGTCACGAAATCGGCAATTTTTAATCCTTCTCCTTGGCCTAATAACCTTGTAACACTTCATTGACTTTCTCTACTAAGGTCGTATTGACAGCGATAGCCGCCCCAACTGTTTTCGTCAGTCCGACGTTGGCGATCTGCATCTGCAATATCCGATCTTGCTTCGCTCGGCCCAATTTGACAAAGATATCTGCAATTTCTCTCTCTTCCGCAGAACCCTTTGTAACCTGGTGAACATATCCGCGGATAGCTCCGCGAGGTTGGCCCATTGTCTCTAGCTGATCCTTCAGGCTGTTGCCCAGCGTTTTAAGGCGCTCGATCGCAGCTATCGCGGAGGAAGTCTTGAGAGCATCCTCCTTGTTCACGACATCTACGATGCTTTGTGTTTGTTCAGCTTCTACCGCGTACGATTCCAAAGTCGATGCGAGTTCTTTCTGTCGCTTGGCGCCTTCGCGCAGAAGCGAGATAACGGTCAAGAGAATTCCTGAGACTTCCAGAGTCAGGCTGGCGATATCCTGTTGAGCATGGGAAGAAAAGTCAGAATGAACATTGCTAAGGCATATTATTATATCCTACTTACCATGATGTTTTCGGAGCTAGTTCTATGCTACGAAGAGATCTTTAGTTCCTGTGAGGCTAGATCCGAGTATTAAAGCGATTTGAACCTGGATATATACACTTTACTATGATATATGGTTCACGAACCACAAAACGTAGGCGGTAAACAGGCTTCCCGAGGTGGGTCAAATCACAGGAAACAGGCGTTAATTTTGCTATTGGTTCCGGTACAAGGCTGTGATGCTAGAGCAAAGTGTAGGGAGGCTGAGATTCCCTGCATGCATCCCTCCATCTCGACAAAGCCGCATGTTGTCACCTTTATAATTTAATGTATTTCTCAACGCCATGCTGCTTTTACAGTTTCGAGTAACTTTTCATGATAGTATCAATTGTATTTTATTGCTCATTGGTTGACAAGCTGGTATACTTCTGGGCAACATCACGACCAATACTAACGTCATAGCTTTCCAACGGCAATTAGAGTATCAAGCGGTAGTGTTCATACGGCGGGTTGAGAAGTCTTCGCGATGTTATAGACTGAGTTATCAATAGAGAGTAGTAAAAATCTTTATCTATATCATGAAATATTTTGGTTCATACAAAGGCTGTTTGTAGAGAACTCGTGCCTTACATTTGAGCTTGAAAAACTTTGGCTTTCTAGAAAACTATAATCATGAGTCAAAAACGAAAACGAAATATAAACACACGGACCCAAGCCTAACTCCCTGCCCAATTGCTGCTCTTTCATTCCCTTACCAGTTATATATAATTTTTACCAATTTTATTATTAATTTAGTGTAATTGCTACAATGCCCTGTTGCATTCACGACCTTCGCACTGAGATAATCTCGTTAATATTCTCCGAGCTGAGTTACTTCAACCTCCATCCTGGAGTGGAGCCTGTGTGCCATTGGTTCAGAGATATCATTCATGGAGCGGCCCACTTGGCAACAAGCTCTTCCACTCTCGTGGGCATTCGAGCTTGAAAACTACAGCTACAAGGTCTCGCTCTGCGGAGAAGTCCCAATCCTCCGAAGTCTTTCACGATTACAACTTTGAAAACACAGCTTTTGAGCCTCACCCTGCTCTCGACATGCTCGCTTTCCAGCTGTCAGAGGAGGGGTACAAAGCCGAAAGGACCCCAGAAAATATCGAAAACATGGGATTTATCGTTGGATTCATGAAGCCAGAGACTACAAAAAAGATTTTTACTCCGTTGCCTACTCACGGGCGAAATCTGAGAACGCGACCGATCCTCCATTGCAAACATTGTATCTACATTACAGCCCATTCGATCGATGTAGTAATAGTGCAGGGAAGATGGTGATAATCCCTAAACCGGAAAAGGAGGCCGTAACGGTTGGAGATATAGGGGAATAGATGATGAGAATTCTGAGGGGGATAAAGTGGACTGCACTTATACCGCTAACAAGGGTGAAGAGTTCTATGGTTTACAGGGTGAAAGATTGTATCCTTTTAGTTGGGTCCGACCTAGCAAGCCGACCACGGAAAGAGAAATTTGGTGCAAAGGACCGCATGGTATATTCTTTCTCGCTAAACAAAGCCAGTTTGTGATCTGAACGCGGGCAGGGAACAGACATTACCCCAATATAATCAAGAGGAGTGGAAGGGAAAGCCATCATAAGTCATCTGGTGAACGAACCTTACTCAACTCTATAAGATACAGACAAGCCGGAAATATTAATCTATGCATTTGATTACCGCCATCGTATAATTATTTATTGATCATTGACCCATGTTATCCTTGGAGATAAACACCGTCAAAGCCCGGGAAATCGAGCTGGGAGTATTTAATCTGATGTAAAAGCTCCCAATCTTCGTCCCTTCCGCCTACCAAGTTCGTTCAGGGTCGTCATCATAATCGTCCATCATGCTATCTTCAATTGTATCCCACTTTCGCGTTCCATCCATCTCTTCGTATGTGTAATTCCTTTCATTTTCGTCCTCCGCATCGTTCGCAATGTCCATTTCAGCTTGGCTGTCAATCATGACTTCATCTCCGTCTACTACTTTGGACTCCGTTATAGCCTTTATATCCGACTTGCTCGGGAACTCTACGATCATCTGAAGCGCTGTGAAAAATCCGCCATGCCACGTATTAAATTTTAGCTCCGCGTGGTTGAAAAGATTCTCAATAGAATTCGGCCAATTCCTTTCTCCTCCGCTTCCAGCTTCTTCCAACCAATTCTTCTCCTCCTCATAATCTGCTCGCGTTTTCGTTAATGATCCCAATGGCATTCATTACTACTTGCATTACAGTAATACCGCCTCTGCCTTGCCACGTTTTTTCATCCGCGATCAATTCTTTTGCCTCCGAGTGAAATGGTTGTCGTAGTAAACCTTCTCCTGTCGTACTCTTCGAAAACGCCGTTGCACGTAAGCGTAAGTTTATCCGCCGGGAAATCTGTCGCGTGCTCGCATCGTATTCTCGTCGCATTTAGGGATATGAAATTTTGCCCGCTGTTGATAAACCCTACATCTTCAATCCTCATCGGTCGCTTCGACAATACGCTGTAGTCCGCATATAACAGTTTAAGGCACGGGTGGATTTTGTAAAACCGTGAAAATCCTTCTGCGACCAAGTCAGCGCTAGGGTTCTGAAAAGGTGCAACCGGCGGAGGTCTTCGTTAACGGATCTGAAGAGATGATCTGCTAAGATCTTGAAGCGCAACTCAATCACGGGCGCTTCTCGTGGTAAATTTATCCGACCCGGAATAGAAGCCTTTCGTATTGAAGTACGGGAGAATCCCCTAAAAAACCGAGGCCGCTTCGCTACTTGGGTCGGTAGCACTTCAGGGATGAAAGATATAGGATCCCGTATTAGAGAAGCAAATAGGCGGCACGCTGGCCTGATGGAGACATGCAAGGTGGCGTATTCGATGTGCGTGAATATTCTCGCGAGAACATCAGGCGGTAGCGAATCCAGAGGCCTTTCGGGTAAAGACTGCGGGTTTGTTGTGGATCGCTTTGGCTTAAGATAGCAGTGTTTTTCTGTAGTCATGATGACGCTCGGCGTTGACTTTGTCCTTCTCATGAAGTTGAAAGCCATGGCGTGTTACTATCCTATAAATGAAAATCCTATTAATACGAGCAGCTAACGGTAAAGTATTTACGGAAAATACCCGAGCCCTTGAAGGGTTCTTCAATGTAACGATCCAATCATGTGCACTGTATGGAATATAGTAGTAGATGTCCCGCAAATTTGGAGAAGTACTGGATCAGATTCTATACGAGCTGATTGCGAACTAGGATGGCAAGCGACAATCAGGGGGGGAGGGGGGGGAGAGAAGAAGCTGCTTGTTCTCTGACCTTCGATCCTGCGCATTTCTAGGAAATTCTAGTATGCATTGTTATAAATTTTTGATATGTCATTCTAAACTTTAACCGTCAACTTTCCAAGTAAGGGCGGCAGCGTATTGTGAGAGAATTGTAACACAATATGCTAGATAATGGTCTTGAAAGAAAAGTCTCCTTGTTTAGGGTTTGAATCCAAAGTTACATCCATGGAAAAAAAAAAAATGAAACTAGTATATATTTCAAAGGGGTCAAATTTTCCGATCTATTGATCACTAGAAGATATTAGTGAGATCCGTTGACCTGCGCTCTCAATTGAGGATTCTGGTTTACCGTGGATGAACTAATGCACCTATAGAGCATGCCTACGAACTGATACCGTGTCGCCTTTTTCCCGCCTGGGTCCCCTATCTACGCTCTTATCATAGTAAGACAAGACTAGAGCGGCATGTCATTACGCGCACACGTCGGAGCTCTATTTGTTTATAAAGCAGCTTCAAGAGCGGTCGTAGATCCGGAAACCCTTAAAGAATCGGGCCTCCGGGTTTACACTTTATAGTCCCAGTCACACGATTATCGAACTGGAGCAGATCAATCTTTTAGTTTTAGAAGCGCCGACGATTTTCTCCGCGGTTGGGATTCGGCGATCTCCTGTACATTCCTTGTATTTTAATAACTCAAAACCCGAAAGGCGGGATACCCGGAGTATTAAGATTCAACCCCAGTACGATCCCAGGCTCTAAACATGGTCGACGTACTAGATCTGGATGATAACCATGTTTGAAAACCCATTTCTCATCTTATAGGAGAGTTCGGAGGTACTTTTCGCGGTAATTACAAGTATTTTATTGTGATCTAAGGAATTTTAAATCTGATAAATTACAGACGCATCGTGACCATGAGGTTCGTGAATTGTAAAAACAAAAAAACCAATAAACGAAAAATCAAAACAAAGAAAAAAGAATATAGCAAAAACTAAACTCCATCTAATGCACAAAAAAAAAATGTCCAATGCTATTTAAGAACTCCTCCAAATCTAGAAATCTTTCCATACTCTATGTCATCATCCGCTTATTTTTCCATTCATTAAAAGCAAGGAAGAGTCTTTCCTCCGGATCTAAATAGGTCTTGCGCAGAGCCTCAAAGTATGTCATCATTTTTTCCTCGTAATCTTCGGGGATCTGCCTCCCCGTAGCGCTCCAGGTGCTGGCCTGAATGGCGCCAGCCTCGGAGTCGGATATCCTTAAACGGGCCGTTTTTGCTGCCTCCACCTTGAGATAAGCTCCCAAGTTCTTTTTATAGAGCGCAAAACCAATTTCCTTTCCTTCTAGTGCGTCAATGCAAAATCAGCTTCGGCAGTAAGCACATCGCGGACGGTAATAGCTTTGTCGATGCATTCGTAATCGTTGGCGTCGGATTTAGGGGAAGATACGTTCTCCTCGAGCACCCGCGCCTTGTCGTCGTTAAGACCATCGAATTCGAGGCGCAGGCGGCTTAGTCCGGGATAACGGCGGGTTCGTAATCTTCCTCGGCGTCGAGTTGCCCCCAGCCGTCCTTGGCGCCCAACATCGCAATGGCGGCTTTGTCGGCATCCATCTCGTCGAAACATTCTTTATGCGTTCGTCGTCTTAGAGTTAAAACATCTTGAAAAGTTCCCGGCGATAATGTAACGACGGTCATGCGCTCGATTTTGAATCGCGTTCGTAGCTTCTGTGTAAAACGTAAACGGGACTGGAAGGGAGCCGGGTGGTGTCGGCGTGGATGAAGTAGATTTCGGAGCTGGAGGGGAATTGAGAGAGTTTTGTTCTTTGTGAGTAACATGTCGTACAATCGCCGACACGTCAGCGGCATCGTGTGGTTCAGCGACCGGTAGTCGCAGTACTTGATTATCTCCAGCCATAGCTCCTCCGGAAAATTGAGGGATGACCATTAATCTTATAGAGATACTTCTCGTAGACCCAATATAAGATACATAAGATAGTAGTTATCTAGCCGATTAAATTCCAAGTAATATTTAGCGAAGAAGGAGGATTGGACTTTGCTCGGTAAATAACGATCTCCTGGAAATCGTGCAGGATATATACGGTGATATGGCTATGTGTATATACAAGTACTGTACGGTGGCCGTAGTGTGACATGGTGCATGTTTGAGTATTGTGAGCTAAATTTGCACTATTGGAATGTCGATCATAGAAATCTAGAGCCTTTTTTCCAGTAACTGCTCGATCGGAAGTAGCTTAGCTGTCATATGCAATGCAAAAAATTTTGCACCCTCAACTAAAGGCGTTGAACTGGACAAGGAGGGTGAATTAAAAAGAAAGAATGACACGGTAGTCTACCTTGCAGGCTTCACGACGGAAAAAAAAAAAAAAACCGGTCATTCAGCCAATAATAGAAACCGGTGCTGCTAAAATTAGAAGCCCACCGGAAGTTCGGAAGCCAGTAAAATCTTTGCCGTTAAGAGCCGCGTCCGCGGTCTGTTCGATACGAAACACAAGGCGGCACTTCTGGCAGACTCCCGAGAACAGAACGGTCTAGAAAAACAAGAATGAAAGAGCGCATGCATGCATATAATTAACCCCCACGTGGAGATATAATATAGCAAGAATAGTCAGCGTAGTTAGGAATAGTCGGGTTCTTCAAGTCTTATGCCTGACTTCTTAGAATAGAACCATATGGGAGCAGAAAATGTGAAAATCTTGTTTGATGCTGTGAAGTTAAGGAGACGTATCGTCGTAATTAGGGTTACAAGAAGATGTAGTAGTGAAACCGGGAGGAAGACTAATGAACGTCGTAATCTTCATAGTCACGATCTGCGAATAATTGCAGTAAGCTTCCATGACATCTATTTATGAAAAACTTTGCTTAAGAGCAATCGAGAGCAATTGATTTAGCCAAGCTTCCATCTTATTATAGCCAAACCCCTACTTGATCTGTGAATAGTTAAAAGTCAAGGCTTACGTTATAAGTGTTTCGTATCTGCCTGATAGCATCGTGAAAGAAGGGCCGGGGCTAGAGAGATCGAAATCCGTGGTTGGGATCAATTTTTACGCGCTAGTCAAACCAGCGATGAACTTCGGTTTTTCATTGCTGAAAAGATATGATCGTCGGGCCAACTTTGGATCATATCATGAACATGATCGCAATTATAATGATATCACTCTATTACATTTGGAGCATTCCTCACGCTTTCATCGGAAAAATATAGAATATACTCCTAAGATAGCAATATCGAGTTAGACCACTCGATCCCCCGAATTGGCAGATCTAGCTTCTAGAAGTAGGTATTCCGGTTTTCTTTCTTTCTTGCCTTTTTTTTTTTTTAAGCCTCGTGACACCCACGTTGGCATTCTTGTCTTAGACTGCCGTCCAAGGCGATAAAATTGTGCGTATT
Organism: Pezizomycotina sp. ARF18; assembly: GCA_002224055.1. NCBI lineage: Eukaryota > Fungi > Ascomycota > Pezizomycotina sp. ARF18. The sequence continues at coordinate 83,549 of AZLU01000007.1, read as the reverse complement.
CGAGTTTCGCCAACTCGAACAAAGACAATACGTCAATGGTTTTTATCAGTTTCGCAGTCGATTTTTAAACTTGACACAATTTGAAGATACAAATTTCTTTCTTTAGACCCTGAGAGTTCAATATCTTTCGGCATTATACATAAAAGACAATAATATGTCCTAATAAGGGAAGACTCAAACAACGCTCTGATTTCTCGATATTAGAAGGATTTCTTTAGTATATGTTCTCTAGAGTCTGTCTTGATTTAACGTGGTCGCTTCCAGATTTAACGAACTCAAAACTAAACCTCTCGATGAATTAAGGAGACAAGCCTTGCAAGAACAAAAGATAGGCTCATGCGCATCTATTTAAGAATATAGGCTATTGTGACGTATCGTGCGGTCTCATTTGGAGGGAAACCTCATCCTCCTGTTTCGGTGTCGATGATGCCCCTTCTGGACCACCCCATCGCATATGCCCCTTGTCGGGCTCCTCAAACGCTGCTAAAAGACCTCTAAGAACCTGGCAATATTCAGCCATTTGCGGAAGCGCTTCTTGAAGTATGAAATCGAGCTCGTTTGGAAGTTTAACGCATTTAGAAGCTCTCATGCCGGTCCTCACGATTTATTTGCTCCTTAAGGCGTTCAATTCGGCCCGCTGCGTTTCTAGAGCCTCATCCCCGGACTTGCGGAAATGCTCTTGACTCTCAAGTCGGTTCTTAGCCCGTAGACGTAATCCGACTTCTGCGGCGAGCACGTCGCGAATGGTAACTCCCATCTCCACATTGACTTGGATGTCGGCGACCGAGCTGTGTAATTGCCCGAAGAACATCTGGTCCATGTTATGTGTACGTGGAGAGATGATACCGCGGGGAGATGGCGTTCTGCGACGCTGTGCTGCTGCCGTAGCCGCGCCACATTTCACGGATCGGGGCGATCGCTGCCTTGGCGCTATCGATACTCAGTCCGTTTACGGCAGGTGGCGTAGCTAACTTTGCCGGTGTGGTTGGAGCGGCCCCAGATCTAGGGTAGACTTCGATGAGTCGATCTTATCGGGTTGCTCGGAGTTGTTCGGTCCGCTGGAGAGCTTAAACCGCCGCTGGAGGAGTGGATGTAGACGACATTGCAGGCCGGCCGCCTTTTTGCGGTCGCAAATACGGTCGCGGATAATACCAGGTCTATAGGGACGGCGCGACTGCGGTCTCCCTCGCGGGGTGCGGGTTGGAGGACCTCCGATAAATATTTGCAAACGAGCGGTATTGTGTGCTTGAGGTATGATATCGAGGTAGCTGAAAATCTCAAGCTAGAGCTCCGGCGGCAAATAAAGCGCACCGTTGTTACGATGAGACATCTTTCTCGACTGCGAAGCCTCGGAAAAAATATATGTAATGCCAGGATTCTAGAAATGCATGAGCATCACGTAATTCGGGTTGGAGGCAGTTCACTAAACTTGTGCGACAAATCTATTCTGAGAGACAGGCAGGCGGAAAAGTCTAGAAACCCAATACGGAGTAGCGTTGCCGTAACAGGTAGCTCCACGGATCATCTCGGGGGGCGGAGGAGACACGAGAAAACAATTATTCCAGAAAATTGAAGCAAGGACATACTTACGATGATTAGATGTAATATACGCAATTTAAGCAGTCATGGATTATCGCTTATACCTAAATGAGCGTATACAGTTGCCTTGTAACCAGTCCAGAATTTTTCTAATGTGGTTTTCACATCTGATGTGGAACGGGCTCTTCAAATGTACACTCTAGCTGTCTACCAGAGACCGGCTGATAATCTGATCGTGCCTACATTTAAGCTTACATTTGAATTGAGTGCACGAGCGATGGTTTTTCAAGTTTCGCTAGGAATTCACTGAACCTCAATGATCCAGCTCGTTGCTAGAAAATCTCGCAAAGTTTATTGCATAGTAACGGCGCGAGATCACACTTGCTTGTCAGGGCGTATCACTCGCACTACCCAATAATTATGAACATTTGGAAAATGGTTATCAATGGCTATATTTAGTTATTGGAATCGTGAATGACTTTTAAAGGGACGGATTAGGAGAGTTCAATTATACTATGGCCGTTTTGCAAGTTTGAAAGGTCTTTGGTGCTTCCCTTCAATTTCCTTCCAATATTCCGACCGTTAATCGCCAAAGCACCAATCGGATTGCAGCCAATCGATTGTCTCCGATTTCCTAGCTTGGCAGTGCTACAGTTGGGTGTGAACGCCCCATTGCTATAAGGCGATCCTCACATACCGCCTTTCCGGCGCTTACAGCATAACACATTCCGATATAAGGCCATTGCCCGATTTTGGCATCTCGAGGCCTTGATGAACTAGTTTAGCTGCTCTAGTGTCCGAATATTCTATTTCAGGGTACATGACCACAAAGCACCTATATCGCTCTTTTACACTGGAAACTGGCGCAGCTTCATCGATTGCGGCACCATTATTCAGGGCTTGAGCAAGCGGCGGCGAAAGAAGGTAACTTAGTATTAAGCTTCTACTCGTACCCTACGAAAAAATGCAAAGACATACGGTTTTCTAGGTTACGAACCTCTTCCCCTCCAAATGCTTAGCTATGTCTCAGCCATAGGTGAAGGTCTGTATCTCTAAGCCTTGGGGTAGAAAGAGCGGTTGTAAATTCTAGTATAAAGCCCTCTCACTGTCTTCCCCTCATGCGTTCGTATTTGTAAGCTTCAACTCCGACAGTCCCAATAGAAAACTACGGTTATAAGTCAATCCTGTCTCATTATTCCTCGCCCTTTCTCTTACCTCCTTTTCTTCAGAGCTTCACTACATTCAACCCTAAGACCATTTCCTTGTAGGCTATACATCGTTGTTATCATGCTCTCTTATTCGATGCAGGTTTCGATGGCGCTCCTCATAATTTCGACACTCGGGGTGGAAAGCGCGCCTCCGCTGGCAGTTCCTACGCCTGTTGGCCATGCAAGTTCCGATTCTTCTGGAGCTAACAAGGTCGACCATAGCTCGGATCTTGATCAGAAGGGAATCTCAAACGGCATATCAACTAAAACAGTAAGTTTGGAACGCCGGATGTATCGCTGGGCAGATCAAGGAGGCGGGGGTCAAGGTTATGATGGACATGGATCTCATCCGGCGCCGGATCCTGGTCAACATAACACCGGTCTTCATCTTCCACACAACGCTTACCCTCCAGCTCAGCACGGCGGAAACGACAACTTTGATCAATACGGTATGCAGAATCATCCGTCTCAGGGATTTCCTGGCGCGAACCAAGGATCCGACCCTCACGCCGTTCGGTATCTGGATTCTCACCCAGTACATGACCCCACCAACAACAACCCCACCAAGGACACGACGCGTACCAACAGGCTCGCCGAGGTGGAAACGAAGATCATCAGGCATACAGCGGTTACGGCGTGCAGGACTATGATCCGCATCACGTCCAGCAGGGGTTAACCATGGTGCTCAACCACAGGACCATTCCCAAGGACAAAATACCGGCTTCTTTCCTCATCAAAACGGCCAGTATCAACAACCTCAGCACGGCGGAAATCAAATATCCACGAGCACGGCGTGGCCTATTATGTTCCAATCAGGCACCACAAGGCGGGAGCTATGGCTTTCAACAGTACGACCATTACGGAGCCCAGCACCCTGACCCCTATGGTCACCAGTCTCAGAACGGCATGCTCCAAGGTTATCATCAGCAGCAGTACCCTCAGCGACCACCCCCCAACCTTACGATCCTCACCACACGCATTCCAACGGCAATCACGGCGCTCAGCAGTACGACCTTCCCCTAGGATATCAAAGTGGAGTACAAGGAATTCACATCCTCAACAACTAACTGTTCAGCATCTTCCGGGCTAGACCTGCAATACGAAGGTCGGGAAAGCATGAGGTATCCCACGGGCTACAAAGTACCGTATTGGAATCAGGTTTCAAATTGCGTATAGTGGAAGGGGACGTGAGGCAAAAGCATCAACAATATCAATGGAATCCTCTATGTCCTGGGAAGCCTGTGAAAGATGGAGAACACAAGAAGGATTACACACGCCTGTGCCGTAATTGCAAATGTAACGCTCCGGTCAAGAGTCCAAGAACGCTCGCCTTCCCCCGCGCTTGCGGGGGCCCAGACCTATCCTTAGAGAACAACGTCTCGATAAAGACGAATGCTTGTGCAAGGACTTGGCCCGAGGTGCGTGCGCTTGTCCGAAGCTGCGGCTAAGTTGGCTCACATGCGGTGGGCAAAAACCAGGCGATGGTGACGGCTCCGCGAGGACGTTTGCTTAAAAAATTGTTCTTGTAGCGATTTAGGGCAGGTCCGCGAGTGTCAAGAGGCTGTGGCAAAATACATGAGGGATCACGGCATGATAAGGAGAGGTCGGATGATTTCTGCCAGTCGCATTGCACTTGTAGGCCAGAAATACCGACACACGAGTTTTATATAGATCCCCGGGCTGGTATAGACTTCACCGTTGAGAAGGTTCCTCCTCCGAGCGGGGCCTGCCGCAGAGGGAGGTTCCACTTCCCGCTAGGTTTCCCTTGCAGTGCAAGCTATCTATCTTATTCTTTCTACGTTCCATGATCGGTGCGCGCATCCTGTAGCTCATTTTATAAAAGGTCAATTTAAAACATCTCTCTTCCTTCACTAATTGTGCTCGCATAAATATTTAATTTATTTACTTTGAGTAGTAGGTATTTTAGAATTGGCTAGCTTCCTCATGATAAATACATCACGCGATTATAAAAATTCAACTAGTTAAATTCATACTACAAGATTTGAGTAGCAGTCTGCATGGTAAATTTACTGTAGTATACAGATATATATATATTATTGCAATAAGGTTAGCGAATAGTGGTTGGATCTTGAGATCCATATGCTATAGTACGGGTGGAAACAACCCGAGTGAATAGATATAGAGAGTTCTACTATGGCTTTGAGGTTCCGTCGCAATACCGATTATAGCATACCGAATGATCTTGTGCGTAGCGCTCGTGCGAACACGGTAAATATATAAACAATAACAGAGGAGAGTAAACATTCCGCTGTTATATACGCTATATACGAGACCTATTTACGTAATTGGTGCTTTCAACCTTTCACAAGACGATAAAGGCTTTGTAATCGAGTTCATATTATTTTCGTAGCTAACTCAACCTTTTTTGAAGACGTACGTGGCACATCCTTTCTAAAGAGTAGTTCGCCGATGTGGATAAAAAAGCGCCTGTGCTACTCACTGTAACGGGCGCATTAGAATTCGGGAGTCCGCGGCGGATACTTTATCGCTGGGCTCGGGGAAATTACGAGGTAGAAATGGGGTTCCTCTATCACTGGCCAGCGACTGAGAAATGCCAAATCTGACAGCTAAAATTATTATGTTAGTATTAATAGAGATAGGTCTAAATCAGTTAATTGCTAATTAGTGGTTACTGCATGCATTCTCCACGCCTGAACGGTCCGCGCGTCATCATACAAGCACATAGCTAAAAACGTTGGGCAATTGTTAAGGCGCTTAACGCAGAGCGCCACCATTTTTTTTTTTTTTTTTTTTTTTTGGCGTAGCGACGGGTTCGGAATATATCAGGAAATTCCCTCTATCCCTTGACCGTTTGACTGAGAATTGTATATAGTGCGCTATTACAGAGCGACTATATACATAGAAATATATATATCGATGTAGAGACCAGGTCAAGGAATAATTTTGAATAGCGGTTTATAGCATATAAAAGGTCACCACATTAGATGGATCTCGAATTATGTAGATTAAGACGAAACTTGCCTCTTTTTCTCTAAGCAACCCCCAGATCCAACACCAACGCCTTTCTCCATATTTTAGTACATCTGTGTCTCCAAGTATTGATTTCCCCCAGATGGTTTCATTCATAGGTTAGTATTTCTGTAGCCTAAACGGATCTTATCTCCACTAATCTTTGCTTCTCCCTTTTCCTATTTCCGTAAATGTGCATTTATACATTCTAGGGAAAATTTCGGACCATGAAGGGCCCTTGTTATATTAGAATTTCAAATCGCCCTGGCCCTGGCCTTCTATTCGGTTATAAGCGGTGCTTCGCAAATACCCGACACTACCTCCTCAAACGAGGTTACACCGTTGGCGGGCGACAAAATTAAAGACGGCTTGTCAACCAACACGTCTAGACTAAGGCGTCGAATGAACAACGGCGTTCATCATGAAGCACACCACTATACCCACAACGACCAGGCAAATTGGGATGAGTATCATCAGCATCACGGCGTTCCACAAATTTATGAACATTCCCAGAGCCCACAGGATAGAAGTAACTACGGTCCCCTGCATAACGCATACCCTCAATACCAAAGCAGTGGAAACGGCGACTTCCGTCAATACGGCCTACCACAGCAAAGTAGACAACAAGCTAAGCATAACTGAGACCAAAGCCTTCAGCAGCCTTCTTACTCTCATCAAAAGAGTCCCTACCAGGAAAACGAAGACCAGAGCAGAGGCCAGAGCACGGATCATCACACAGCTCAGCACGATCTCAACCTCGAAGGATATAACAAAGTCCAAGGCGCTCATATACACAACCTTCATCCCCAGCAACATGATCCTAACGAAGCGCAACATAACGGTAACACGGAGTTCGCCAACAGGATGCCCAATCCAACAGCTCGCCTGGAGGACAACAAAAAGGAGGTACGGAGACTCCACTGGCGGAGCCGATACCGTACATACAGCCGCACCTCAATGATATCCACCACCTGCGTGAAACCTTGGATTCGCAGCCACCAGAAGTAACTTGGGATCCAATTTGCCGCGGCAAGGACAGAAGAGGGCTGATGATTGCAGAAGGGCTTGTCGGCGTTTCCGGAAATTATCGAAAAATGGACCAAAAAAAGGCTGGCGTACAAAGGCGAAAAATTTCCAGGAAGATGCCGAATAGCACGCTTAGCTTTCTGTAACCGACAGGACCCTACGATCGGAGGTACGTGCGTTTGCCCGAGGTGCGGAGGACGTACCTAAAATGCGGCGATCATTTCCCTGAGAAGGGGACAGCTGGGGAAGTCTGCTACCGAAATTGTGCTTGTAATCTACTTAAGTGCGTTGACACTGGGGTTGGGCGCACTGAGGTTTGGGATTACATGGAGGTACACGGCGGCTATTTCGATACAAAATGGATACAAGAAATCAGTATCCAGCGCAAATGATTTTTGCGTGAAGGAAGGAATCGCCATTGCTGGCATGAAGTAGTTAGTTCCAAGCAGGTTTCATTCCTCCAAGAGCGAAATACTATCACTCCAGGAGGAGAAGCGAAAAGACGGCTTCAAGGCCATAAAATGAAAAGTTGTTGTGCTGAAAGACTCCATCCGAGAAAACCCCCATCCTGGAAGCAAAACGTACTTAGACATTTATTAAATCTCATCAACTTCCTTTTCTTCTTACGCAGTATCTTTAGCTATTATTTTCAGGAAGACGGGAACGGTATCATTACTACGTAGTTCTATGACCAAAACAGTTAATAAATAATTTGATATGTTTGTTTTAGTAGAAGTTCAATCTGTCGTTTTAAGGAATTGCACAGTTTCAATAGATTAGGATGCCATAACGGCTCTAGCATGAGCCATTCCTTGCCATACACACAGAACTACAATGAAGAGACGAAACACGCGCGGAATGTAGACTCTGGGGCCTATGTATATAACTCAAGTATAGCACCTGGCGTGCTAAGCGAGAATTTAGCCTCGTGTTATACATTGCATATGCATTTCTGTTCTTCTTCCTATGCCCGGGTAGCAGTATTATGGGGTTAAACTTGTATATCGTTTTTCGTTTGCTCTAAGCTCCAATTATGATTAAGTCAAACGTAACCATTTCAAACTCTAAACATCGTGTTCAATAATTGAAATTATCAAGGAGGAAAGTATAACCCACAGGACTAAGTCAAGTGTCTTTTCGTCCGAGAAGGCGATTAAACTTAGGCAACCCCGCATCGGTGTCTCTAGCTTCACGGCTTCCTCGAGATATAACTCCCAGATATCCGGATATCCCACGCTGGCTGTCCTTCCCTCACAACGTTCAAGTGTTCACGAAGCCGGATAACGCGTGTGCACTCTGCAGTTGCTTCGCGATGCCCAAGCGGACGACTATCTTTAATCTCTCTTTTTACAGACCGGATGTACTCCTTAGAATGTCGGTTCAATTCGAGTGTAATCTCTGGCCTCAGTTGTTCGACGTTGGGCAAAGTACGCTCCGAAGTGATGGGTTTGTGCGTTGAATACCATAACAGCTCCAGGCTGCTTGTAGATCATAGTTGTTTAGAGTAGGACTGAATTCCATTCGATGGCAGGAGAAGTTGCGTTATCGCTGTATATAGCACGATCCCACGGTATACGATTTTAATTCTGATAGATTTCGTTATTCAAGTCGACCGCCGTGCTCATGCAGTATCATCATAGCTCTTTAGCTATCCGTAAGAGATCCTTGGATTCTCTAGTTGAATCATCTTGAATTATGTATTTCACGAGTGTAAAGAATAAACCCTTATTGCCTGAGGAAAGGATGCAATTCGTAGTCAATATTAAATAGGGAATTAGGTAGGTGTATGTGCGCAACTTTCAAACAGTCGCGAAAGAGAACAAAATCGAGAGTTCTACGACAAGGCGCGTAGGGGCTTTGCGGGAGTAATTCCTTAAAGTATCTGCACACGTTCTGCATGTTGATTTCAGATCTTTGAAGGTTAGATATTCGGAAATGAGAATTAACACCTCGAGCGGCGATTTGCTGATTAGCGTTGAAGAATTCATTCTCAATATCTTGGAGATTTATATTAATTTCGTGCTGATAAATAGTATAGCTGGAAAAATTCAATGCCAGCAGATAATGTAATCGCACCTTCCGTCCATTTGGTATCTCGTGGATTTATATTAGCTTCTGTTGGCACGAAGCCATCGAAACCACAGAGATCTTGGTATTATATTGTCGCGACCGCGTAATAGTAGGAACTTTAACGAGCTGTTCTAATATTATCTTTTGTCTTTCGAACATGGTTAGAAACAGTCGTACTGCATTATAGTAAAGCAGCCGCGATTATCGTCACCTTCAATGCCCTTTTTAAAGCTATACTTGACCTTTGTCTAATCGTTTTTAATGCGGCAATGGAGACATATCTGTACAGCCCTGAGTTGCTGAATGAATGAATGGGTGCTTACTTTCCTCCTAGAAGATAATAATTCCACAATTTTTAGATTTTCTCGATCCCATTTTCTTCTTTTGTTCAACTTTTTTACTCTAGGATCAAGGTTTGACTACTAGAAACATGAGCTTTCTCTACAGCCATGTGGCTATGCCCAAGTCTATGTGGATTTTTTCCGCCCAGGACCGAAAATTAGAAATTAGATTTCTCAACGTGAAACAAAACTTGACGTTTGATGATATCTCTTCGTCTCTAATTTCGGTAAATTGAATTATGTATTATAAAGCAATTATATTAAGGAAAAATTTCGAGAAAATCTGTAGAACTCTGTTTGGAGACTTCAATTTTAAGCTCCACCGTATTGCTGGCAATACTCCGGTCCCAGCCGATGACCGGAGGAGAATCGGAGGATCATAATCGGCGGTCCTCCACAGTATAATTTGCGAAACAAGGCAATGCGGCTTAAGTTTGTAATCTACCCCGCTCCTTGTCCTCTCAAATATCTGATCTTTCTAGAGGATCCTTTATATAGGGCTGATGCTCCTTATCCTCTGTGACTATCTCATAATATAATGAGAGATGCTATCAATAAGGATCGGACAACTCGCGGCGCCGGCACAAGTCTCGCTTCCGACCACGTTGCCCCGTCTTTGTTTTTCGCGCACAGTAAACCAAGATTGGCATCAGGATTATAAACTGGCCCAAGATCCTCCCTGCTTAATTTCCTCATAGAGGAGAGAGACTAAGTCACTTTAGGACTTACGTCCTGCATTGCAGAAAATATTGCGGTTCACCAGAGCCGCCTTGGAATCGTCTTAATAAGCTAGTAGCCTTGAATTAGGTAAGTGGAGCTCCAAAGGAAGACACGATGCAGGCTCTGATTGTAGAGCCTGATCTTCCATATTTCTATTCTCGAATACCGACAAGAATAACTAAAGGTAAGTTTACTGGATACGGTTTACTGCGAGTTTTAGAACCGGATCCTCCTCTAGTGATTGGGTACAGGCCCTGGAGGTTTTTTTGACTTGCCTTGCTGGCAGCGCCTCAACGAACGGCCCACTGAATCCTCTGGTCTTTGAGGGCATAAATTTAGGCGAGGGGAAAATCAATTCGGCAGAGATGGCGGGGAAGAGGCCTAAAGCTTTTGCTGTGAGTCTAGGATCCACTTCTGGTGCTGGCCACTAAGATGCCTCAGATGCTATCTCCTGGAGAAAAACGGTGTGGAACCAACCGTCCAATACGATTGTATCGAAGCTAGCCTCGTTTGAATTTCCCTCCGTTCTGAATTGTAGGGGAAAAAATGTAAAAAGTACATTTTGTTAATAGCCTCGAATAGAGTCGTGAAACAACAACAAACGCGGCAGTGCTTTTTTTGGTTATCGAGTAGGCAGGCAAGTGTGTTGGAATTGGAACGTTCGTTGGTGGAGCGGAGCTATCTCCGGGATTGGAGCTTCTTCCAAAGATATAATAGCCCATCAGGACAGCCTAGACCTTGCCTCTGATACTTCCTTTTGTCCTATACCATCTCTCATTCTCTAATCCTCTAAACTGCTATAATATTCTTTTCCTATAGCTTTATAGAGACTATTATATCTAAGGTACCTGTTCTCCGAAAGAGAAATATAGACTCTGAGAACCTTTCTAGTGATTCCTCGGAGCGTACTACCCTCCCCCTCACTTACTTTTCGAATACTCTCTAGAGCTCTAAAACGGCCAGCTATTCGCCACAAAGAGGCTCTTTCCCTCACGATAGAACTCCCGACTAGAACCTTTCTTCTCTTCGGATATGATAGTAAGACAGATATGGCAACGTTAAGACCTCCTCATAACCATAGCGAAGTTGATCCCTTTGCACGATACCGGGTTGCGGAGTGATATCTGCCGTTATGGATACCTGCTCGTCCTGCGGCATCCTAATCTGCCGATACGGTCACGGCATTATCGACGGCGAGCAGCAGGCACCTGCTGTACCCGGGTCGACGCTCTGTAACGAGTGTATCCGTCTCAATTATGCAAAGTATTCACTCCTAAGCCCCCATATATCTAACTATCGCCAGTTTTCGCTTCTTTCTTTCCCATCGTATAAAGTATAATATGATCATCGAAGCTGACGAGCAAATAGACAAAACAGCCGCAGGCAACCCACTTCAACCACAACGAAACGAAACAGCACCGCCACCGGCCGACGGCCGAGGCAAACCTGACGGACGCCTTGTCCCGCGTAACAGGCCGCACGACAGCTCCCAGGCCGCCCATGTCGACGAAACCAATTACCGTCAGCTCTCCCGGTCGGGCTCGTACCGTCGCCGCGACCGAAGCCGAACCCGACTGCTCTATTTGCCTATCCCCGTATCACCCCGGAATACCGTTAAGGGCGGTATATCCGCTCCTGCGACCACGCAACGCACACCTGCCGCCGCTGCCTTGCGGCTCACATCCGGCACCAGCTTTCATCACGCTTACCGACCGCGTCGGGAACTGGTATAACGTGCCCGGAGTGCTCTGCACCCTTATCCCACTCCGAAGTCCGCCGGCACGCCGACTCACTACCTTCGCCGCTTCGACGAGCTCCTAACCGCGCCGCCGTCGTGTCGGAGGATACGTTCCGGTGGTGCCTGCGACCCGGGTGCGGTAGCGGCAGTTACACGATAGGGAGAGGACGAGCCGATTGTTGTTTGCTACGAGTGCGGCGGAAGGAGCTGCTATAGGCACTCAGTGGTGTGGCACGAAGGGATGACGTGTGCGGAGTACGATAACGGAGGAGTAGCGGTACCGGCGAGGAGGGTACGCTGGGATACAAACTCGACTAAGGCGCTGCCGCCTTTACCAGGAGCGCCGAGAACTGGTGGTAGCAGTGTAGCCGCGTGCGGAGGAATAGTGATGGCGACGGTAGGAGAGCAGGGCTGGAGAGAACAGGAGTTCTTCTCGTAGTAATGTAGAGACAAACGCCCGCCGGCCGCAGGGCGGCGTTTCTGGCAGCTCCGGAAAACACCCGCAGCGGGAGTAGTAGTTCGGCCGTCCCCCCGCGCACTTCGAGCCGTGTTGCTACCGTAGCGGAAGTATCTAGGGCGCACGAGAAGAAGAAGAAGGCGAATAGCGTCGTCGGTGTCGTGCAGCCGATGAGCAGCAGCAGGCAGCGGGACTTGCTGACGCTGCTCTCAACTCCGCCGCGCTCCCGGTCACCCCTAAAGCGCGAGGTCTTACGATCGGCGTTAGTAGGAAATTCGGAGCGAGAGGCCGACCGTAAAGACACCGAGATCCACGTCGTGTTAGCAGTAGAGATACTTCGGCCGTCCGAGCCGGCGCGACGCCGACGCCGCAGCAAGGGTCCGACTACGACCGTTGGAGAGGAAATCTAGAGGACAGAATCGTCGCGCGGGCGGCTCATCCCGTAAATAATGGCACTTCTTCCCGCAGCGAAGTCCGCGCTGCGAGTTCAGCAGCGAGTAGCTCGAGGAAGACTACGGCGGTTAAAACAGCAACGCCGCAGAGGATCAAAGTAACCGTACTGGCCCTTCTTCCGCCCCGAAAAGCGCGATGAGGAAAACCTCCTCCAGAACCTCCGAGAGGGCACCCGTACACCAACACTCAAACGAACGAGCATAATCATTCAGCGTCGGCAGCGTGAAGAGAATTGACGATGAACATGATCGACGGCATGTCGAAGGTATGCCCGGAAGGAATTGCGGTGGAGGATTAATAAAAGCAGCGGCTGCGATCACATGAAGTGTAAGTCTTTGCCTCGTTCCTTAATTTGATGACTTTGTAATCTGGGACATTGAGACTAATCGTTCCATGCGAATCTTCAGGCCTCAAGTGCGGTCACCAGTTCTGCTACGAGTGTCTAGCGGATTGGAAAGAAATCATCAGGCATGATAATTCGCGCACAAGAAGGGCTGCAGGTATTATAGCCATTTCGATAGTGGCACTAAGAGAAGACTCGGGATATCTTAATAACGCGACACCAACGGCTAAGACCGTTGTTTAAGAACACGGAGAATGATGGTTTATAAGACTGCATGTACTTTTCTTTTGTTTATTTTTATGACCGGATGCATAAGTGCGCGTATTTCTATGACGAATTTCTTTTCTGTTGCATTGCACGATCACGAACGACTTAACGACCTCATTCAACATTTGCTTTTCCTGCTTTTTCTTCGCATGTTACGACTCGATGAATAACGATAACGCTGTCATTAGCTAGATTAGCCACACAGTTTCTAAATAGCTAATTTTACACATTTACCTATAGAATGGAAATCTTGAAACTGAAGCAGGTTGGGGTCTTCTGCAGGAACCGCACGAGAGAATGACGTGCGAAACATGGTAATTTATATAGTTTGTATACGTATGGGGAACTCCGACCGCAAATTACGGGCGTCGTTATCCAAAGAAATGGATCTTCGATTTTATCAGGCGAGAAAAGGAAACGGATGGAAGCTTCGAAAGAACGAATGGAATGATATCCCTCTAATATCCCTCTAAATATCCCTCTAAAGATCTGCTGCAGGTCCCTACCACAACCAAAGAGAAATCTGTTTGGACTGATAAAAGAAATGGATCGTGGCGATAGCGAATTCTGTTACATTAGCTGGACATAATCCTGACCTTGTAGGTAGATAGGCTTGTAAGTTGTAACCAGCAGCATCCATCGGCTGTAGCTACCTCATGGCGCAACTAGAAAAGTCTTTCGCCCACGCCGGTCAGTAAAATCTATAATACGAAGCGAGATTACAATACATTCTAGAAATTCTTCAGTCACATGGAATTCGGAAGGTGCAGAGAAGAACAGCTTTCCTGGCCGTTGCGATAGGTTCACGCAAGAGCAGGTGCTATATTGCATCTCATTTACCAGACTGCTGGATATTACTCCTATCAGGCTATTGAAACCTTTTTTTTTTATTTTTTTTTTTTTTGATTCGTTGGCAGCGGCTCTTCCACCAGGTTCATGAGTTCAGGTTATCATTTTACTCATGTCAATCCGCATATAAACTTGGAAGCTTCAGCTCCTAATTTGTCACTTACCTTGCGCATGTATTTACTATCTAAGCGTCACAGCTGATTATTGACGAAAATAATTCTCGAATCCTCAAAGGTCTTATCAAATTTCTAAAGCTTGGTTAGGGGAATGCAATAGGGACGGATTCGGAGTCTAACTGTAGCATATACCGGCGGCTGTGTCCCGCGGCGTTTCATAATGGGGAGGCTACAGTTCGTGGTTGCCAGGCGGCCCCTCAAGCGTGTCAAGGCGAGAAGGAGGACAAACGGTGCTCATGCAGGAACAGCCTAGCAACGGCCAAGCATCAGACAACATATCGTGGGAATGAGGGATCGTTTTATTTTTTTTTTTTTCTTAGCCATCGGTGAGACACGCCCAATTGCAAGGCAAACCATGAATAATTTCTACGCCTCCGCTTTAGGACGCATAGATAGACCCTGATGATGCGATTGGTGAACTGACAGCGACGAAGTATTTATTATGGGCGCAAGGTGAGGCTCGAGAGTTGTGCTCATGAAACACGAAACCATCGTCGAATATAACATTTCTAGTTCAGAGATATACTGATTTTGAGATAATGTTTCCTTCCTTATCAATCGTAGGATTTCTCTTATTCGGCGTTCCCCAATACAATTCGATATTCAGTGAGGCTAAATGCTTCGCCGCTTTGACAGACGCCGCAAAACCAGTAAAAATTACCGCTGACTGGAATCGGAGAAGCTTGTTAGGTATCAATTTACCACAAGCGACAACCGATCGTACTCTCATCGTACTGTCAAGAATTTAGCCTTTCTCGGTCGGCACTCGTCGATGTAGCCCCGAGCGATCTCTTGGTCGTGAATCTTATATTTATGTAGTTATTCGGGCGAGCATTTGTGTCTTTCGGGGAAACGTTCGGGGAATCATGGTACTCGTCGTCTATCGAGATGATCGACGGATTAACAGCGAAATACAGTTCTTCATAGACAGAGCTAGTCCTCGGTTGCCGCTTGAAGAATTCGATTACACCTCTCCGAAAGTGAGATAAACTGGCAGCAAATGAGATCGAACCGACGATAGCTTGGCTTCCACAGTATCAAAACTTAAGGTACTCGCGAAAGTAAACCCAGTATCAATGAAGATGTCAGCGTATTTATGTATTTATTAAAGCCGTTTAGACCTTCTTGCTTTTAAAATACTCGGCTGCCCTTCGCAATTATGAGAAGAAGCTTTTCTCTGCACGCTCTTTCCTGATTCGATCTTGTTTCGTCCGTGGTCAGTGAACAAGCGCTGTCGATCTCAATAAACCACCGAGAGATCTCCATGGAAGTTCAGTTAATTATTGAATTGATCCGAAAATGTCTTCAGATAGAAATTCGCTGTCAATGGAGGCCATACTTGGCGTCCATATCTACTGCATCAGGTAGGTCAGGCTCTAAACGCTCGTTCGCTGCCTGCGCCTGGGATTACTGTATAATTTCTATTTTCTTTTTAATATTGTCTGATCGTCCCGTGTAAATTCCCCGTAACGTTCCGCCATAGAAGATTTTTAAAAAGACGTAAAAAAAAATTCTCAGACAAGGATATCGCTGTTCATCTAATTTGAAGATATCGATTTGTGCCTTATCCGCCCAGGAATATTTTACCGGGAGATCCTGAAACTCACCTTACCAAATTCACATTCCCACGGGATCTCATCAGGTATCCAATAACAAAGGAAAAGCAACAGGTTCTAGCCGGAAGACAGGCAAGACAGGTGCGTTTTCTTTTCTAGGGTTAGCCTTTTCTATCGTAGGTTCTATCTGGTGTCACCCAATGTCTTAAAATTTTTACGTAAATTCACTTTGACAGCTGGGTTGTTGCAATGAAACTCAGCTATTTCAGGTTGTATATATATATAAACGCACCTTAAACCTATAAACATGTGCGTCGTATAAAATCCATATGGCAGCCACAATATTTGGTGTTCCGACCTAAGATCTGTTCATCCATCCCTCATCGGCTCCACAGTTCAACATGGCTATGACAAAGTACAAAAAGAGACCTGGGTATGGCTTGCCCTAGGTCTCTCGATTATCATTCTCCGCCTTGCGGTCCGTGTTAAGACTCGAGGGTTTAGAGGATTTTTTATGGATGACTACTAATCATCCTCGCGGTGTAAGTATTCCTAAAACAAATAGTATTTTGGAAAACCAGAAACATGTAAGAAGTTCTAACGCAAGTAAAAACCCTCCTCCAGTGTCTCTTCGCAACAGAATCTTCCCTCGCCTACACGATCGGGCACTATGGCACGAATAACATGCGACCGGAAGTCCGCGCTTCGTTACCTCCAGAGATGGTGGAAAGAATGGTATACGGTTCCAAACTTCTCTATGGCGGCTGGTACGTTTACTTTTCGCTGCTTTGGGTGCTCAAGTGGTGTATGATCTGTTTCTATGGCCGGTTAACGTAAGTATCCACGATCGTGAGACAAAAATTTGCTCAAATGTTTCCACATCAAGGTTTCCAAAACACTAACAACCATTTACATCAATAGCCTCGGCCTAAGACAAGCCAATACACTTCGCTGGGTATCCTGGGTTGTCGGGATTACGCCCATCGTTATAATCTGCACCCTAATCTTCAACTGCTGGCCAGTGCAGAAAAATTGGCAGGTCATCCCCGACCCCGGCGTAAAGTGCACTCAGGGCTGGGCATACTTCGCCGTGACCGGTCTCCGAACGTCCTCACGGAGACCTTACTCCTCCTCATACCATCCCCATCCTATTCCAGGTTCAAATCTCCCTTCGCAAGAAAATCCCGCTCACCTTCCTCCTATCCCTCGGCGTCTTCATCATCCTCGCCACGATCCTCCGCCACGTCGCCATCTTCCGCGATATCTACGACGCCAGGCAGGTTACGATATGGGCTACCCGTGAGGCTTTCACGAGTATATTCGTCAACTGTGCAGCGCAATTGAAGCCGCTGTATGACTGGGCGTACCAAAAGATATTCAGGACGAATATTACGTCGAGGGGTACCGATAGGGGAGATTATGCGAAGCGCTCGCATGGGTATGGAGCGCAGTCGAACCACAGCCATTACTCGCCGAGTACGGTCGTGCTTACGGATGCAGAGAAGCAGACGAGCCGGAGGCGAGCGACACGAGCAACGATAGCGGTACCATGGCGGGTCTGCGGGACTGGTTATAAATACGAAGACATCGTGGGTAGTTACGACGACGGGGATGGAGTGCAGCTGCAGGATCTGGAGAGCGGCAGGGCTAGGGGTGGGGCGGGAAGCAGGTCGGATAGCCAGAATTCGCAGATCATACACTCACCCAGGACGGCGCCTTGAGGTCCAAGAACACTCTGCGACGTATGAAGTTGAAGTGGGAAGGGGTAGTTAGTCATCGAGCGGGCGTTTGATTTTTTCTTCGCATATATTTCAGTTCAGAGGGATAAAAATATGTAGAAAAGGTTGTGAAAAGTGCAGCGTTTAATGTTTCCTTGTAATTATTCTCTTCTATTCTGTACATTCAACTTTTATCAGACAATAATGGATACCAGACTCTAATTTCTAATACATGATTTTGCGGCTGTTTAAATATAGGTCTCGTATAGGTATTTGACTGCACCTATCTTGTGAGAGAATTAATTATTCTAACGCGGCCAGCCGATTCGGCCATTCCTGAAGTTCTTCCACCACGGACCTCTTGCTTAATCTACTGTCAAATCCCGTTCTCGATTGTAGCACACTCTTTAAGTTTAGAATTGATTAGTATGGGAGGCATTATAAGCTCTTCTTCATCTTTCATAGCTAAATATGTAAAAAATATAGGTAGGCTACATGCAGTAATGCTTAATACACAAATCGTTGCAACGATTCCTCGGATCCAACGTGGAAGTTTATTAATCGTTGGGCTTTCTACGGCGCATCATTTGCCACTCTAAGAACCGTAAAAGACATATGGCCGTTCTTCTTGTAAAATATGAAATAATCATAGTTTTTGAAGTTTGAGTTGATTTTCCGTTTGCGGTAAGGCATCTCCGGACTAGTTACCTAGTAATATGTACAGTTCAACAAGATATAGTTATCAACCCTCGTTACAATATCTAATCGTCTCGTCGATGTAATTGTATTATCATGCATGTACGGAAACATTTACCCAGCTACAGTCGGATGTGAGCCGTTTCCGAGGCTTACTTCCACGGGAATACGATCCTCAGAACCCCCAGGCATCGTCGCGTTGGAACTCTGGGAACGAGGTGCAGATGTAAATGCAGTTCGATATGGAACTTCTATTCCAGTAATGCACTCCAAAGATGGCATAAGATAAATCAGCCGTAAAAAGCTTCTGTTAATTCAAATTCTTTCGAGCTTTTCATTACGGTCGCGATATCTTGTTAACGGTCGCGGCTGAGATAAGATTCGATGGCGTTAACGGCTGAGGACTTAGCAAGTATATAGTACTTTTCGCAAACATAAGTAAGCGAAAACCGGAAAGCTTATTCTTTCTCCCCACGTTGAATGGCACCGGATCGAAACTCCGGGAGAATACAACCAATCGCGATTACACAGTAGTGGCAAATTCGTGAAGTACTCTCTGGGTAGCGATATTGTTTCTGATGATCGCAGCGCTAACGACGCGGACTCGCCGTCATGGTATCGCGTTAATAGATGTTTCATGAGTTACGGCTTTCGAAATCTGATACATACCCAATCTCATGATTTCTAAATCTAAGCTCCTCAGTCGCTTTGAATGATGATCAATAATGTGTAAATGTAATATAATATAACAACTACGGTTGAGATATATAAATAAACATCCGGGACGGACTGTATTGAGCAATAACTGTCACAACATTTATGGAATATTAGTCGGAAATACAACCTCAGAAATCGCTCTGCAACCGCCTGAAGCGAGCGTAGCTACAAACATCGCACACTTATCAAAAACATATTCGTCGGAGATTCTTCCCGACATGCATTTTCTCCTGTATCTCTTTCGCTCCTCGCCTTTATTGGCATAACAAATCGTAAGACAACTCTTTAACCCATGTCTTCCATTACTGAAACACGTTTTCGATACTGTTTGCTAATTCATACATCGGCGAATGGAAGCTGCACTGCCATCCCAAGCTAGATCAGAACTCGAGCTCGAAATCCGGTCGATTTCCCTGGTATCACTGGAAAGCGGGCCGTCCGACGTTACACGCAATAATGGCTAGGCATAGGACCATTCTGCGGGTACGGCCAAGGCGACGGCTGCCCTGGCGGCTGGCAGAAGATGGGTTACATGCGGATGTCCAACCAGTCCTGCACGCTACCGGACTTTGACCCCTTCGACGGACCGACCGTGGTTTGCAAAGGGCGCGACTCCAGCGCTACGTGCTTTAGCGGGTGGAAAATATTGTGCCAGAATAACTGCTGCGACCAGTTCGGCGGCGGAGGCGGCGGGCCTTAGAGGATTGTGTACAAGCAGGTATACTTGTATATTTACTTACGGATGTCGATTTGTTATTTTAGTCGCTTGTCCTGTATATATTCAATCTAGCTTTCAAATTTCCTGTTGGGCGTGTCTACGTGAATTATCTTATAGTGTGTCGAAGCAGACTCATCTGTCACTTAATCTGGGTAGCTTAGAACTGCGATGCTAAGAACCGGTGGTGTTTATATATATATTTATTTAAATTATTATAAAAATCTTATAAAGAGAACAAAAAAGTCTTCTATCTACCGGTGCTTCCGCGACCGCTAGTGCTTGGTCAGATGCAGATGCTTATTTGCCCATATTATACGGTAACCGGTGGCTATTTCCCCTTGCCTAGGGGCAAGTAGTTGCATTTTGACAAATCGATACAGACCCGCCCTTGGTTAATAAAGGTAATGAACGATGTCACCCATATTTCGATAAAAAAAATAACGCTTTTTTATGGATCTCAACATTGCATAGGATCCGCAATATACACGACTGCTGAAAAACAACGCACTCACGAACCAGCGTATCAAGCTGTGCAAGTTTATCTCTAGTGCTTATTCCTTCGTTAAACCGGAATATTGGCTTCCGCTTATCGATCTCCTCCGCTTTATTCCCAATTGGTGGCTGGACGCGGTGATCTTCGGCTACCGGCGCCACAACGGAACAAGGGGGCATCGGTCCGCTTGCCGGAAGTGGGAAATTTACTTTGGAGATTCGCGTAATCTCACTCTAACTAACGTATAACGAATTTTTTTTCTTATAAAATCTCCATATGTCCCCTTCAATCCCCAGTCGATTTGTTCTTGTTCCTAGCATCATATAACTAGGACAATTCGACTATTTCGTATCGATCACCATGACGGAAGAGACGACCACGGAACGGCGTTGGGGCCGTCGGACGATGCAGTCGATGAAGAAACACCGCTCTCGCATCTGGTCCAATTGCACCCGCGACCGACCGCTACAACCATCCTCCCCCTCCAGAAACATCAAAAGACGACGACGAAGATGATGATGAAGAAGACAAACCCCTCCCATAAACCAAATCCTCTCTCTGCTACGCCCGCCTCGTCGAACCGATCGCATTTTTCAGTATCTTCCCCTTCGTCTCCGAATGGTCCAAAAGAACGGCAACCTTTCGCGACCCGACGTGGGCTTCTACTCCGGCCTCATAGAATCCCTCTTCAGCGCCACGCAGATGTGCGTCATGATATTCTGGGGCAAATGGCGGACTCGTGGGGGCGGAAACCCGTACTCGTTTATTCCTTGTTCGGCGTTGCGATTACGACGGCGATGTTTGGATTGCGAGTAGCGTGTGGGAGATGATACTGTACCGCTGTCTTGCGGGGGTGTTTGCGGGACGGTTGTTACGGTAAGGACGATGATATCGGAGCTTAGTACGAAGAAGACGCAGGCGAGGGCGTTTAGCTTGTTTGCGCTTTCGCCGAACGTGGGGATATTTCTGGGGCCGCTGCTCGGGGTGCGCTGGCGGATCCGGCGGGACAGTACGGTGGAAAGTTTGTTGAGATATGGTTCTTCAGGCGGTTTCCGTACGCTCTACCGACGTTGGTTACGGGTTCGATTGGCTTGAGCGCCGCTATCGTATCACAGTTATTCGTTCAAGAGACAAAAGCACCGACAACGGCCTCCAACGCCGCAAAGCAAACAAATAAGCCACACTCAACGATGGAACTTCTCCGCGCGCCCGGCGTATTACGCGTACTATACCTCTACAGCCACGTAATGATGCTCGGCTTCTCCTTCACCGCCGTAGTCCCACTATTCTACTTCACCGACCCAACACGGCGGCCTCGGTTTCCCGCCGTTCCTAATATCAGTATTCATGGCAATAACCGGCTTCTCGCAAGCGGTCTGGCTGCTCGTTGTCTTCCCACCGTTACAAAACCGCATCGGCACCGGCGGCGTGATGAACATCTGCGGCGCGGCGCACCCGCTCTCCTGGGCCGCAATGCCGGTATTAAACCTCATAGTAGTACACCACAACCGCAACAATACCACTGACGACATATCGTACGGTCCGCTGTTCTGGGCGTTAGGACCGGCGGGGATTGCGATTGGAGTTGGTGTTAGTATGAGTTTTACGGCGATTCAACTGGCGTTGAATGACGTCAGTCCGAGTCCGGAGACGCTAGGGACGCTGAACGGGATCGCGCTGACGCTGGTAAGCGGGATTAGGGCGGTGAGTCCGTGGGCGTTTACGAGCTTGTATGCATTTAGCGCGAACAGGCCGGAGATATTGGGAGGGCATATGGTGTGGGTTGTTATGGTTGCGATAGCGGGGATATAGCGTTACGGTGAGGTGGCTGCCGGAGAACGCGAGGGGATTGTGAAGAAGAAAAAGCACGCGGATGAACAGGCGAACGGTGGTGGTTCGGAGGAGAGGGCCTAGAATACTGGTTTACTATTGCATGCATATATATATATATATACCCATTGAATTACTGCAGTACTGTAGTTTGAAGCATCTTCGAACGTTCAAACTACAAGCCTTTGAGAACGAACTCTCGAGAAACCAATAGAACATCTCAAGAGACGAAGCTTATCCAACGTTTTATCGATTACACGTTAGCTTTAGAGGAAAGCGTTTTGCCAGCCTTGCAAACTTCTCATGAGCTACCGAAAATGTTTCGGCAAAGCCAGACCGTAAAGATCGTCACCCTTTTCGCGCCCCTTTAGAATGCAAATGCCGTCAGGATTGCCTTCTTCGGCGTAACACTCACACTCCGGCCACTCTCCTTCTGAGAAACCGTGACGGACCTCTCCTTAAGCCTATCCAGAACCTTATAGAAGTTTTCATACTCATCCCAGCGCTCATCCAGCCACAACCTCGAGCTAAAATTCACCCACACCAAGGTTCAAGTCGGTTACCTGCGCGAGGTGTCCGCTGCAGTTAAAGTCGGTTGCCCCAAGAACCGTTCCCTGTCCAATTCGGCATCCTCCACGATATGCCGAATATCGGCGAGAAGAACGCCGCCGGCGCGATACTGCATTTCCGGCGTAACCCACGGGTGGGTTACGGCCGGGCTCGTCGCGTTCTCGCTGTAAGCGCCGCGACGGTAGAGCTCGTCCACGCTTGCGGCGGATTCTTCAAAGCGTCGGTTACCTGCGCGAGGTGTCCGCTGCAGTTAACACCGGGCAGCATTTAATACGCTCGAGCGTTACGCGTGGTAGGTATTTACCGTTCGGCAGCTATGCATCGTGTGCGTCATTTTGACGCGGCGCTTGAGGAGTGGGTGGAGTTCGAAATAAACGTCTTCGTGCTCGAATGCATCGACGGGCAAGTCTCGGAAGAGAGGGTAATCCCCGGGTGCTGGGTTTGCCATCGCTCGGCGGAGCGAGCACACGGCGAAAGCGTTTACGTACGAATGGAACTGAATGCTTGAGGTCGTTATATTCGAGACGCGAGAATATATTTAGCAGTGTCTCATCTGCTAGCTTTAGTATACCGGGGGTTGACGACATTTTGCGAAGTTTCAAAAGTTAGCACGAGTTATTAATGTAGCTTTAGCGAGTGTTAGAAATGTAGACAACAATGATCATAATTAGAATATTTTTTGCCGGATGGGAGATAGATCCATTCATTGACAGAGCTCAAATTTATAGCGATAAGAGTGTCCACTGTGGAAGCGTGAGTCCATTAGAATTTAATTCATGATACTAGCTCGCGGATTCGAGGATTTCTATGCTATAAGCTTCGTCAGATGTAACGCTGAGACTATTACACCTCTTTGCATTTTTTAATGAAAGCAGGTGGTAGAGTGCTATCATCGTACTAATAATATCTATCGTCATGTTCTGTAGAGGTATATACAGAAATAGTAAAGCTCTTATTCTCGAGACTCAATGTAGCCAGTATCTCGATTCCATAAGAAGTATCTACAGTAATGGAGATATCTTCCCCATATCCTCTTTCCTTCTAGAATGTCCTACTGCTATGAAAACCCTCGCACGCTACGTGAGAAGTACTGTCAATAAAATTATATGTAGGTTTGTTTACGAAAGTAGACTCGAAGCAGCCAGACTAGTACTTGGAGGGACGTTATGAAGATGATCGCAGGCCTTCGTCATTATCTATTTGGTGGTCGACATTGAGAATGTATAGGTACGAAGTAGATGATAGAGTGCTTTCGTCAATACAACGGGCACCATACTAATTTTAAAGTTTCAGATAAAAATTTGAATATTTGTCGGTAACGTAGAATTAAATATATTTAAGTTCTATATCGTATATTAAGAAAATTCTATCTAAAATTTTGCCAAGAATATTTGCTCGTTGGCTATAAATTGTCGTTCTCGTCCGGGTAGAGTCCGACAAACAATTAAATGGTCAACGACCGTCAAAGACAACTGACGAGAACTAACGACGACGGAAAAAAAAAATTCTATAAACTGTCTACGGCGTCAGATAGTTGCTGCGAGAAATGGTACAGACGAGAGTAAGTACTTAAGAAACTACTTCTCGACAATTGCTAATTAACAAGCTTAGCTATCACCAGTATAGAAATGTTAAGATATTCTCGTCTTTCTTATTGTTTGCTAACTCGTATTGTTTGTCGTCTTCCCTTTTTTCTTTACATAAGAGAACGAGGTTGGGGACGGGTAACTCGGCACGCTCGACTCCGCTCTCGGACTTGCAAGTCGAGATCCTTTCTGCCGAGCTTCTATCGCCACCACTACCGCCAATGCCGCCGTTAGCGCTAGCATCACCACCTCTTCCTCCCTCCATCGTCAATGTTAACCCCGTGGTCTGCAATTCCGCAGAACTCTGGCTGGACATCTTTGCTCAGCAAGATTACAAAACCCTCACTGCATTCTCCCCTACGTTGCCGAACTTTTACCACCTTATCGGCGCCCAAACTTCACTTCGCGCATGCCCTTGGACACATCCTCCTCCGCGAGTACCCCTCGACGACCACCACCACCACCGGAAGCACTAACGCTCATCCGTTCCTCAGCAAAGGTTTCAAAATAAAGACCACTCTCGAAAAAGACCCTCAAGCAACCGCGCGGCCAACCACCCCCAACTCAACCTTCCACAGCCAACAACTTGCAACCCAACATCCCGCAGCTCGCCGTCCCCCAACTCAACGTCAACCAGCTCAATGTTCCCCAACTCAACGTCCCCCAACCCAATATCATCCAACTCAACATCACCCAAAACAACGTCCTCCGACCAAACACCCCGTCGACTTCCGCGAACAAACAATAATCCACGGCGACGAGCACTGGAACCCGACGACGACTCCTTCCTAATCGAGCGAAAATTCGAAATGTACATGCGCAACAGCGTCGCGAAGGCGTTCTACGAGAACGCCACGTCGCCCGCTATCCGCCACCTCTCCGTCGATTCCTACGACGTCGCCTGGCGCCGCGACGGGGGGCGCCGCTCCTCCTCGGTTGATCAGAGGAAAGTTCAGATGTTTCGAGTGTCTTTCTGAGAGGAGGGGTGTTAGCGTTATAGATGTTTTGGTGGCGAGGTTGGTTGCGGTTTATCTGCTGAAGGCGGGGAGAAGGGTTGACGATGAAGGGAAGGGTGGTGGGGTGGGAGGAATTGCTTGCATGATGCGGCGATGTGGTTGGAGAGTAGGATTAGGGGGAGGGTTTATAGAGGAGGTTGAGGTATCCGGGAGAGTATCAGGGGAGGGATGTGGAGGAGGAGTTTAGGAGGTTGAGGGAGATGTTTAATAGGTACGGGGCGAGGGTTTCCATGATTCAACCGGATGAGGAGTAAAAGGTTTTTATCAAAGAAAGATGGGAGTCTACGAAAAACATTCAAGACGTTTTTCTGATAAAAGGTATCATAGGATAAAGAAGACAACGTGGATGATACAACATTATGCATTATAGTTAGGTACATTTTTCTGGTATTCTTAATTCTCAAAAAACACAATCGATACCCTTTCAACAAAATCGATTCTTTCGCATGTCGTGATGCATTTGCTTCTATTTCCGGGAGCGAATATCGAAGATTAGGGTACCAACGTAATAGAAGACTTGCCTGGATTCGTCGTGAACGCTCTGGAATACGTGTTGGAATTCGAAGGAGATACGTCAACAGTGCATTCAAACATTCACTAGAAAGACGTAGATCAAACCTCGCTCATTAAGTATTCTGCGCTTTATAGCAAACCTAATTGCGAATTTGGCCACTCTTTTGTAGTATATTCTGAGAGTGCGAAGGATGGGAGAGATTTGGAAAGTTCCCAGATTTCGACAATACGGCAGATAAGGGAAGGAGAGAGACTTCATTGAATGTATATATATTCTGCATTGTTATTATTGTAAATACTCCTTCTTCCCTTCTTCCCCTTCTTATTGTTCTTCTTCTTCTTCTAAATAAGATATCTAGATAGGATATCAAGACAGTCAAGATAGCAATTACAAACCAGCAACGGAACTTGCAATCAATACGGCACCCGCTAAGTGTTAAGCGGAAGTACCCCCTTGAAGATGCTTTCCGCTAATGAATTAAAGGTTTCGGATCCGCCGCCAAACTATGGCTGGACGTCTTTAGCTATCTCGACTACAGCAACCTAAGCTTCACCATTTCTCTTGTTTGCAAACATTTCAAAGCCCTGCTCGCGAAACGTTCAGAAAACAGTCACGGCTTGCTGGACAGGATCTTGCGAGATTGGCGAGGATTTCAATGATTTCCTTGTATTTTTAGTAAACTGTCGTGAATCTTTCCCTTAAGAGAAGGTATCGTCACAATTGACCTGAAATTCTTCAAACAATATCACAACCATCACCGTATTCACCCTTCAAAACCGATGAAAACGTTGTTTCCAAATGCGCATAGGCTGTCCAAATCACGAGTCGTTACCCCTTTGCTGTGAGCTTGTAAGTCAATCCACTTATTTTGACATTTCCACCAGGGTTCCGATCCAATGTAGTCCATTTGGGCGGAAATTCAAGCAAAGCATGTCAATACGACTTAAAAAGAATGAATTTATCCGTCTGTATGCCCTGGTCATTATCTAAGACTTTTATTGACTTTTAAAATATATTTGTTGTCTGATCCTAACACGGTATTCCACGCAAGATAAAGAGAAAAGGTTCTCCGTGGTCTATCTCATGATATTTAGAAATGGCTGCTTTACATTGGCAAGACAATACAAAATACTTTGATCCTCACTGCGCGAATCTGAGGTGGTATTTTTCTGACTACTTACAAGAAATCGCCCAGATTTACTAAAGAACCCAATTTGGTGATCATTTCGGTTCGGGTTAACACGATGAGGACTAAATTTCCACAAATCGCGAAGAAAGCCAAGGATGACCATTCGTGTTGGATTTCTTCTCCTGCATGTCAAATCTCCCGCTGTTAATGCAAACCAGGGCAGGTGCCAGTGCCAACACTTGTCTCTGGATAGCAATGCGTATATTCAGGCATCCATGAGTTACTTTTCTTCTCGAATATAGCCCCTTTAGAGCTCCTTCGATTTTTCTTTCTAGAGCTGGTCGAATTCCGGAGGTACTAGTATATAAAGGGCTGTTATGACATCTTTGCCCTACCGATTAGCGAGATATTCCATCACCGCAATTCAAGTTCACGATCTTTACGACATTCCTTTGAAATAAACGTCGCCATGTTATTCTCAACCCTCACGCTCGCTCTAACACTCTCTTCCGCTGGCTCAGCGGCCTCCTTAGCATCAAAATGCGGGCCCTCGTCCGCAAAAGTTGTCTGCGTCGACAAATACGCTTCCGTTCTACCGTATCCTTTCACCGTGAAATATCCAACGGTAAAAGATATCGGCCTCGACCGCTTCTCTACCACCAACACGACGGATAAATCGTTCAACGAGAACGTCGCGTCCGCCGATTTCTTAATCTTCGATAGGCAAGCTCTTTCCGTCCTCGGAATAATCCGAAGGCGGAGAAGATGTTCACGATACCGAAACTTGTACACGAGGGTCCCGTCTATGTCCCGGCGAGGAGAAGATTTCTTCGCGCAGCCGGCGTTACCGGGATATTTAAAGCAGTTCGTCATAGACCTAAAGGCATCCCCGAAGCCTACGCTAAAAGAATTCGAGGCGGATCCACCGGTGTACTCCCCCAACGGCGGCACGATACACAAAGTGTCGTATACTGGGCTCAATCCGGCGGGAATTCCTCTCTAGTATCTTCTACCGGTAAAAAATTCGAAGCGAGGCAGGGAATCGTCTCCATGGATCCGAAAACACTCAAGACGACGACGATTTTAAATAACTTCTACGGAAGGACGTTTAATCAGGTCAACGACCTCGTGCTCGACGCGAAGGGGATATTTGTTCACCGACCCGCAGTACGCTTTCTTCGCGGGTTTGAGCGACCGGCCGCTAAGTCTACCGCCGGCGACGTATAGGTTCCGCCCGAGTACCGGCGCTGTTTCCATCGTCGACGATACGTGCCAGCAGCCGAACGGTATCGTACTTTCACCAGATGAGAAAGACGCTATACATCGCTGATTCTGGAGCGATTAATGGGGACCTAAGTAAACCCGCGGCACGGGTAACATCTTCGAGGCAAGGCAGCGCGGGAGGACGATATACGCGTTCGACGTGCTCGACGGAAGGAATTTGATTAATAAGAGGCCGGTGTATACTTGCGCGGAGTGGATTCCCGACGGCGTAAAAAGTTGCGAAGAACGGTGGCTGGTTACGGGTGCTGGTATGGGTGTGGATGTCATTGATCCGAAGGAAGGGACGATAGTGATGAGGATACAGACGGATTACATGGTCATGAACATCGTGTTCGCGGGCAAGGATAGGAAAGAGTTGTGGATCGTCGGAGCTGGAGGGGTTACGAGGGTTAAGTGGGAGCTGGAGGGTGTAGCGCTGGAGTAAACCTGAATACAGAGGGAGCACAGTCGCCAGGACTTGTAAATAGTTAAGAGATAGGCACGATTATCATGATGTGGGAAACAGAGATGGGTTTTACTTAAGACCGAACGGCATTTCATCGAGACGTTTAAGAGAAGCTGTGATATACACGGTCCTTTAGGTGACGCAGAACGAGGTAGAAATGCTGAAAAGCAGCCCCGATCATCCGCCCACCAGGATCGCCATCGCACTTGCTGCCTCGTTCACTCCCTGTTTTCTCCGAGGACCGTACACTTCGAAGCAAATCGCAAATGTTACTCTCACACCATAACACCCTCCAACACCACAAACATGACTAAACCACCAGCGCACCAGTTCTGACAAAGAAACCACGGCTACCGTCGAGCATTTCCTCGGTGGCGGACCCCAAACCACCATGCTCTGCCACGGCTTCGATGTAGCATGGGATATCACGACGTCTCGTCGCTCCACTGACAAACTTCACACGCTGTCTGGTGCTAATAACGTTGCCTGCTCTCTCCCAGATCTACTCGCCGATTTTTCTCTATTTGCCTCCATCCCGCGTGCCCAGCGAAATTTTTCTAACAAGGACACTCGATTAGACTCCTACAGAGCTAATGGGACTCTTAGTCGCTTGTTGTATGTATGTGTGCCGGAGTGTTGTGCTTGAAGAAGAGGTTAGACAAGGGGAGAAGGGGAACGCGTTGGGTTGGGAGGTTTATATAGGCGTGGGTTAGCGTGTAGATACATTCCAGTCCACTTTACGCGTTGCAGTGGACGCCTCGTGCCTCGTTTTTTGCGCGGAGGCTCAAGTGGAATCAACAACGCATCCTCGCGTGAAATAAATTCCAGACGGGTGGTATCAAGATAACGTAAAAACGTAACAGTTCTCTAAAACAGCTTCAAAGAGAACGAAGAACGCTCTCCAACGCATGTATCTTCACGGGTGGGATACAAGTCGTACTTTAAGGCTAGTTTGTTATATTGCTTAAAAAAAAAAAAAAAAAGACCGAGCCGTCGCGTTAGGTCTAGTTAAATATGAATGGTACAGGGGTGAGACGCGTCCAGATTTCCCTCCGCCGGCGAACCCTTTTTTTCCATTGTAACCAGGCTTTTCTGGTATATTTGATAGGTTGGACTCCCGCCGGAGCTCTGGTCCGAGATATTCGGGTACCTGGATTATGAAACCCTGAAAGCACTCCAGTTCGTTTGCGGCATTTCAACAGCCTCCTGGTGCGCCAATCACCCACGAGCCATACTGCGATCGACCGCGCTCTTTTCAGGGACTACCCGTAGACCACAGAGGCGATGTTGAGCTGCATCCTATACTGCGTCAGCAAGGCGTCGAAATCATTTGTGTTTACCCCGATGCCGTGCACGGCTTCTTCGTCGCTGTCGGTGTACCCGAAAAGGTCTGTGAGGACGACGGCAGGTAGAGCTCGAAGCGCGTTTCGCCAAGGAGTGCCTGAAGCGCGACCCTTACGGCAATCCAACCCGCTGCTAGAAAACGCCACGTCTCCGGCGGCGAGGAACTTTAGAATTTCGGTCGTGCCCCAGCAGCCGAAAGGTTCAGGTTATGGTCCTGCATCCAGCCGCTACAGCCGCGTTACGATGGCTACAATGTACGCTCCACTAGCCGCTCGAAAGCTCTCAGGGTCGGTTTGATTATGGCCCAGCGGCTGTATCTGATATATATAATACACAAAATGGACGAGACGCTGCATCAGTGAGAGCGCCCGGCAGCGATGGTCAAAGCGCTTCCTCCGACTCCGTCGATGAAAAAGAAAGCCCTAACGCGGGGCGGATCCTTGAATTGTTCAAGTGGCTCCTAGCAAGGCGAAATTTTGTGCCCAAGGCCTCGATGAGGAACAAACGGTCGAATGGATCGGTAGGATGCAAAAAATGTTGGAAGACCTGCTGAGGAGCGTGCGAGATCTGGACAGAACTAAACCTGCGTTCTGCGATCTCCTTTGTCCGGGAGCATACTATTAGAAATAATATGACCTCGCCTTAGTCAGATATCCTTATTTTGTTTAATATGGAGCCTCGTCATGCAGTCTCATCTTCTGGTCAACGAGTATAAATATAAGCTAGAATACGGAAACTTGGTTAAAACATCGCTTCTTTCATAACAATTAGCATTTGATTTCTTGAGGTAGCTATACTTATGTTTGTTTGGTTGAGAGATTTTTCTCCGGTTTCATGGTTGAAGGATGCGCGCTGCTATATAGTATAGCTTTACGTCATGGTATACTACGCTTGGCGAGCACAGCCTTGCAAGGCACAATTTATATCTTTCGAGAGCGATTTAATTTCTGATTCCCTTAAACCATTTTCACCAAGACAAAGAGCGTCGCGGGATCGCGGGATCGTATGTATTGGTACCTAACGAGTCTGTTTCTGACTTTCCTATATCGCACCGTCTCCTCTCCCCGAATATAACCAAACACGAGCATGTAGAGAGATGGACAACAATCAGGCGAGTTAAACACGCTTCGTTTTCTTTGATTACCCCTTTTTCACCGGCTAATGAATCACCTTGAGGAATCAGTTACACCCGAATTACGACCGATATGGTGCGAAAGTGTTTCGAATTCGAATGCCTGACTACGAAACCCTGAAAGCCCTCCCGCTGGTATGCCGCTATTTCATGCTCTCCTGGCGGGCGAATCGCCAACAAGCCACACCGCACTCGATAGGGCGCTTTTCAGAGACTACCCAGTAGCACCAAACCCGCAGAAAATACCAGACAACATACAACTCCACCCCATATTACGTGACTTAGCATCATATCACAGAAGTTTCTTTCGACGCCAAGTATGCATCGCGGTCTGACTACGCTATGAGGACTGCCTCGAGGCATACGACAGGTACAAAATCGAGAAGCGCTTTGTCAAGTACTACACGAGCTACGACCCTTACCACACCCGCACCCTCTGGAGGAGAACGCGACCTCACCCGCGATCAGGTATTTAACCATACGCAGTACGTACAATTGGTTCTCGCCGGAGGCCGCGGTCAGTACAGGAGCGATGGCTCGGGATTACATTCGGACGGTTAGAGCGCACAGCGTTTGGGTGGTGTTGAGAAAGGAACGAGATGTTGTGGGGGTTGTCCGACCCGGAAAATAGCGTCACCAGGGCCGGGAAACGCTGGTGATGTTTTAGGTGGTTGTTGAGCAGAGCGCATTTTGCACCTGCCAGCTTGGAACGCAGCAGGCTGGTGAGTGGAGTGAGATGGTGCAGAACGAGCTTAGATCCCTTGCGCAAACGCGGAGAGAGGCTGGAGACAGATTAAGGCTCGTCAGGCGATATCGCTGATACGCTGGCACGCTGCAAACCCTAATAGTTGAAGAATGCTGGGAAACAGCGCAAAATTATGGAAAAGGGTCTTTGGAAGGGCTTAAACACTACATTAGGTTTCAATGAGATACAGTCATTTGATTGCTCTTGTAGCTAAATTTATATTTTCGGTTCTAGTGTTGCTCCGCTTTTTCTTTGGTATCACAGACTATTTGTACGCGCTATCGCGATCAATTGACAGGGGCAGGGATTTATAGAACAACAACACAGTAACGAATATTATCGTGAATATGCCCTTGAAAAAGTGAGATCCTGCCGAGACCTCAGCCGCAATTAACTTGGCGAACAGGAGAGGACTCGTGGGTAAGTTCGCCTTGGAATAACTCTGGGCTGTTTCGAAGATATATATCACGTAGGGGAGAGATATATATAAGCAGCGCAGCAGCCATTTCGTTTTTCTCGATTTTTTTAATCGTACATTCGATATTTCAAGGCGAAAGTTCACTAATTTCGAAGAACCATTCTCAATTTGTTCATACTCGTTCATGTAACAGAGAATTAGAGTTAGCCCGACTTGCTACAAACCACCATGAGCTACCACAACTACTATCCCCAAGATCAACACTACTATCCACAGCAGGGCTACTCCGGGGCTCCTACTACAACCAACCATATCAAGCGGCCTCCGCCTCCGCCTTCGCAATCCTACAATCCGCAACCCTCCTACGCTCCGCAACCACCTCAGAACCCGCAGCGATCTTACGACCCGCAGCCACTCAGAACCCGCAGCCATCCTACAATCAACAACCATCCCAACCGCTCCGACCGGCACCTCAACGTCCAACCGTCCCAAAATTCGAAGCCGCTAGATTACAGCAGTTCTGCGACGTGTGTCACGCCTGTATCCGCCCCCACTGGCCTCATGGCATTGCACCTCCTGCCCATCCGGCGACTTCGACATGTGCCAAGAGTGCTTCAAGCGCGGATCTCATGCCACTGTCATAACAACAACGTGAATTTACAGCTCGTCAACCCGCAAGCGACGTTGGAAGAGCAACGACAGACCTACATGGATGACCACAGGCGGAAGTGCAGGCTTACGTTGACGAGGCGAGACTTAACGCGATGCTGGACGAGAGGTTGAGGAAGGCGAATGAAGCTGCGGGGATGCCGGTACCGCAGGGGCCACAGCATGGGAGTTCTGTACAGTCTGCAGCGGATGGGGAAGCGAGATTGGATGCGCTGTTGGATGCTAGGTTACAGGCGGCGAATGCAGCTGCGAATGCGCCGGCGCCAGCCACAGGACAGGATCAGGGAGGTACGAGCGATGCTGCGGCTATGGTCGCGGTTAATTCTGCGCCGTATACGCAGTTTCACCTACAGAGGCTGGGTATGTTCCATAGTTTCAATATGGGGGGATGAGCGGCTTGTGTGATGGTTAACTAGGGAATGGGGGAAACGAGAATACATGTAGCTGGGTAGCTTTAACGATGGGCTTTTGTTTCATTTCTTTCTGTTTCGTTTTTCGGTTACTACGATATGATTCACGCTTGTATACTGTACAAGAATTTATTGGGTATTTTAATATTATAATCAACTGAGTTAATACGATTAAATTTTGTACGGCTCTTGGTGAGATCGAGACAAGACTGATCGTTGTGACTCGCTCGAAAAGCATAGGTTGTAGTTAGAGGTGAGCGTGGATCTAAAACACCAAGCTGGCTACTGGTACAATTCCCTCGAGATATATCTCGACACCATTTTTATGCATTAGATCTTCATTAAACAGACTTCAAAAACTGGATTATAATATCTATCTGCAAAGAGACATATTCAAAGCGATTCTTAACAGGAATATTACTACCCTTTTTTATTCATTTATCTCTCTGCGTAGTAATTGTTCCCCATTTTTGCTATGAAAATGTTCTTATAGAAAAAAAAAAAAGGATAGAGAAATTTGCGCACTATGTCGCGATCATCAACGCAAAACTACTCCACTTCCAACGAAAACAAACGAAATCAATTATATACTGATTGAATATACAAATTCCATTATTAATCGCTCCTCTTACGTTGGGTACTTACGTCGCTTCTCAATTACTAAGTCCCCAAGAAGCTATTCAGATTACAATCTGAGACCTGGCGATCTCAATAGCGATTCCTATATCTCTTTCTCGATCGGTAATACATAAATAATGGCGTAGTCACGTTTGGGAATAACCGCCTAGCCAAGATCTTCAAGGAGAAGCGTATCCCGAAATCCGCTCCGTCCTCTTTATTTCTTACTATATCAACAATACGAAGGCTGTAATGTCTACTCTTCTAGGAAGACTGCAGTAGAATTCTTTCCCTTTGACGTACTTTATAACGTGACGTCTAACGAATTTTGCCTCTCAGCATCGTCACGCCCTTGAAAATGTCGAGAAAGAGACTTCGATTTCAACTTCCCGCCTGAACTCTGGCCCGAAATCTTCGGGCTGCTCGACTACCCATCTCTCAAGGCCTGCCGCGCCGTCTGCAAGTAGTTCAATGCCTCCTTGCCCGCCCACTCCTCACTAGTCGTACCATCGTCTACGAAACTTGTTCCGCGACTATCTCACCATCTCTCGCAACCTCAAAGTCTCCCAGAGTCAACGTCCATCCGGCCCTCAACGACACCCTCAAAATCGTTAGACTTGCGTACGATAATGATCTTGGGATCATCGCACTCTGCACCACTGAGGAGAAACGCAGCAACAATATCCAACCTGTACGACATCGAACTCAGATCTGCCAAGTACATCATGTCAAGTCTTGAGAAGGAAAAAGCTATGTACCCCGAGAACGCGACCTTACCGGCCTGTAGAATCTTCGTCATCTGCGTGACGCTTGACGCGAGTGACAACGGAGAGAGGGGGATAGTAATCCAGAGGCGCGCCCCTGAAAGTGCGGCGCTCCTCAGCGTCATTATGACGAGACCGTAATGGGCTGTCAGATGCTAGAACTTAAGGAAAGACTAGCCGCGAATACCCCGAACGCCGGGAACGCTGGGAATGTCCCGAGTGCTGGGAATGGTACAGCGATCCAGCAGCCGCTTCAGTGACCGATCGCGAGCGCGCTTGCGTTGACTACCGGGGATGTGGGACATGGCTAGACAATAGGGGAGTGTTGAAGTTGATTGAGAATGATATGGAGCCGGAAGATAGGCTGAGGTGGCACGAGTCCGTTTAGTTTTGGGAGAACAACAGCCGCAGACTACCGTCGCACCCGCGGAGGGGCTGGCGGATACGGAGGCGGATGATACAACGGATTACGAGACGGCAAAAAGTGCGAGGGAATGGGAGATTTTGAAGAGGCTGGTCATGGAAACAGGAGTCTTTTGGGCTGATCTATACAGCAATAAAATATTTAAATTGGGGGCTGTAACGTGGCCTAAGGAACAAGAAATCTGTCAAATAGATATGCTTCGTGCTTTTAGAAAGAGAGCAGAGATGATTAGAGATATTCGAGGGACATCAGACGTTATTATTCAAGTTATTTAATGTTAGTTACAGGAAGGTCATTTTCTCTATACTTACAATCACGAACTACCTGGCGAGATACTTATAAGTAAGAAAGTGAAGTTTCAAAGATACTACTAACTACCCATTTAAGGAGGGGAAAAAGAAGGAAGTACCCTAGCTCCATGAAATATTTCACTGCGTTCTTCGTGGGGAAAGCATTACGTTCAATATGATGCTATTACAAAGACAAGTTCCGGCTCTAATAATAATAATAGTACGGAGAACAAAAGGATCTTCAAATCAGACCAGTTGAATGAACTTAGAGGTGGATATTTAATGTAGGAGTAATATAAGTATCTAGGGTTCTCAGTTCTTAGAGTCCTCTAAACACCTTAGTAAACCTTTTACTTGGAAGACTGTAGGTAGCAACCAACAATAACAGACAAGGTCAGGCGTCGACTGAAGAACTCGGGAGCATTTGAAATCACGAAGAAAGGGTACGTGCTTTGCTTCTGTACACACAAGCTAATATGAATACGGGGCAGAACTTCTTAGTTTTGATCGATAGTAAGATATAGCAGAATGTGCTGGCGCAGATGTATGGTATGATATCTAATAATGTAGGATGGGATCGAACTTGTGGATTTGACTACAGAACTAACTAGACTAACTGAGGAATACACGATGCTATATATAATGAACTGATGATACTACAATCTTGATATAATGTATGCAGTCTGCCTCGACGGCTCGCAGAGCCTTGTCGTCGTAATCTCTTTATATCTCCAGCTGAGATCTTGATATCTCCAGCTGAAGTTCCTTGTTCCTCAGCTATACAAGCATCACTTCGATGCCTATAGATTTGTCATGCCTCTTTGGCATGCCCAATAGCTAGCAGAATGCAAGAAGAAAGTGACTCCAAGCTCCCGCCGGAGCTTTGATTGGAAATATTCAGATAGCTCCCGTGTGAGGATCTTCGTAAGTTGCTAGAGGTCTTTGAAACATTCAACAAGATCCTTCAGCCTAGGGACATAGCCGCACGCCGCCTTGCTCCACTGCACGTGAACTTCTTCCGCGACACTCCAAAGACGAATATCAAAGGATCAGAATAACGGACTATTATAGCGATCCTGAATTTACTGCACACCCACTGCTTACGAACAGAGCCGCCGACTTCTGCCTCAGGCCAGAAATCCCAGAAGACGGCCCGGAAGACATCCTGATGGCCCTCCGGAAGACTGGCCCGTTTTTAACTTAGGATGGTTTCTGTATTGGAAGAAAACGATCGATGAATATTCAAAAATCATCAATGCGCTACTGAATTACCTCCCCCGCCCAGGCTTTTCCAAAACCAGGGTCGCGCAACAAAATGCCGCTTCACCGGCTCTTGTGGATGTCTTGGTCCACGCTGAGTACGGTGGAGTTTTCTTTGAAGAATGTGTTAATAAGGGGTTAGGAGGCGTACCTACTGTTTACGGCGTTTGGCGCGCTGCTGTCGTTGCGACGTTCAGGTGTTGGATCGGTACTTTGGAACGTTTCGAAGAATTTGCAGACAAGCGGCCGCTATCCTTTAGGTTATTACCGGAGAAGCTGGAGTGATAAGGTCTTATGCCAAGGGCAAATAGAGGCAGCGGTTACAGGGTGCGAAACGACCGAAGTCGCGGAAACCAGGGCGGAATGGGAGAATAAGTAGGTCTGGAACTTGGGGTTACGAATAGAGACGTTGAGAAAGATTTGACGGGAGAGGGAGAGGGAGAGGGAGAGAACGAGTGGCTTAAATCAACGCTTCATCATTGTTTGGAGATATATAACGAGAGCTGTTACCGACTGAAGATCGCTCGTTTTGGGGATACTCACGGTTATTGTTACTTAGTGATTTCATCAAAAAAAAATATTGATTGCGACGCGTACGACCTTTGCGTTGGCTAGGATTAAAAAGCACAAGAGGACAGCTAGTATTGGCTGTCTACCATGTACTCATAGTTCGATCAACGGTGTATTGGGTCTACAAAGATCCGCGAGACATGATATTCCCTTGAGCAGAAACGTCGTTGAGACGCATGGCTATATTATAGGACCGTGAAAATTATACGTTATATACCGGCGGACGGGATTGAGCTCTAGATGGTACTCAAGCTATGGTTTCGTTTACATAAACCGAACAGAACTCTCGTTCTTTCAACACTAGCGTCACCCGGAATATCCGTCTCCTCGATGTTCTAGCTCCTGCCTTGAACAACCAGGTCCAATATGCGCGGTATTGAGAGGTTTTTCTGTTAATCTGTGAGAGCCGCTGTGAGCCCTAGCGGCCCTAGAGGCGGTGTTCAGGCATGATTTTCTCGCATTGTTCCCGCTTCTAAAGGTTCATGCAAGCTGTCGCTTAAATTTTGACGAACCACGTTCATGATTCTCGAAGAATTTTGCATTATGCAATGCAATCCGTGAAATAATAGAAGAGAATATTCTCCGATAGCTCAGAAACGTGCCTGATCATGATTTTACAGGCGTGAGTGGTGAAACGAAGCTATATGAGCTTCGTTGATGAGTAAACTGTACAGTAGATATGATTGCAAAGGGTCGAAAGGGGTTTAGCCTCTAGCGCGGAACGCAGAACCCTTTTTGCAAACAAAATTATCAAAACAAAGCATTGTGAAGTGAAGACTCACTTCTTGCCTATTTGGACGTAGCTTTAGAAAGGAACAAAGTATCGGTCGAGATTGGTATAAAAAGAACGATGATTCTGTCCGAGTCCACAAGATTCAGATTTCCAGCTCAATATCCATATTGACTGTCGTCGGTAACATCTCTTTTCGAATCTCTTCAAGAAAATCAGCCTTGAGTATCCGTTTACTTACATATCAGACTACCTGCTTACCAGCCCATCATGCATTTCATAACCCTTACCTCTGCAATCCTTTCAACCCTCCTCGTGACCCACGTAAATGCTGCGGGCTCGAGCGACACAACCACCGCGACGAATCTAAGCGCTATAGGACACCCTACAACCTGAACATCGGCCAGTGCCGCCCGGGAAAGTACTACTGCGGTGACGCGATTATGGAACTTGACGTGCCCGATTTACCGAAGGATCTCGACGACGAGGATAAGCTCCACCCGACGATGGTGTACAGGTGCTTCGAGGGCGGGCGCGGATGGGGAATCGCGGTCCGTATAAGACGAGGAACTACCTGTACTTGATCGGCCAGTGTCCCGACCTGGCGGACAAGGTGGAGGACATGTACCTTGGCGACGACATTGGACAGATGAGCGCCTGCACTACGAGGGATTCGAAGGGTGATAGTTTCGCGTGCACTAAAAAGCTGAAGTATCTTATGGCGACGAGTTAAGGCCTCAGACTTTCGGCCCAGAGCAGAGTTTAGAGGAACAAGTGGAAACGTTGACTAAAGCGGAATAAGTAGCGGGGAGGAGTTTTGTATTATAGGTCGTAAAATGATAGTATATTTCATACGTTTACAATCTTCTGTCCGAATGACGGAAACCTGAGTATCGGTTCACTACTGAAAGAGCATACCTGGGATATCAGTCATCGCCTCGTGCATACATGTAATTTGATCATATGACCTCCAGGTGGAAAAGACGTCTACTGGTTTATTGATCTTCGTATTCTCTATTAATTGATGACAGTGATGGTATAAGAACTCAATCCTGCGGGATTGGATCCCTTGATATATGCCGCCGTCTTGCCCGTTCTTGGATTACTAAGCGAATTTCGATTTCTCGTTGGGTATTTTGGCGACGCTTCGGTCCAGGAGAGCTATTTCGTTTTTATTACACGAACCTCAGCTGAAATTGATTACTATCCACGAAAGACAAAATGGCGCCCAATGAGTTCCCCTTCCCCCCGAAACATGGCTCCGGATATTCAGCTACATCGGTTACCATGATCACTGCAACTTCCTTGCCATCTGCCGCTTTGTTCAAACTCAGAGAGGTTTTCAGGCCATGGAGTAGAGGATTGTCCCAGAGATGCTTTTAAGGCCTCTAACGGCATATCCTATTATTGAATTCAAGGTAATCCGGCCGTTCCCAGCTTACCGGCTGCAATCATCAAGCAGCTTTCCGCTCCGGGAGATGTTGAGAGCCCTTTCTCAATCGCAAGTTTCCAGCCCCTAGTTCTAAAATCAGGGTGTTGATGAGGGCGTCTGACTGACAGCTCTTGAACTGACCGTTGGGCTTCCATCTTTCAAACCGAGCAAAGAAGTTGGGAGTTATTTTTATGTTTATTTTATTTTATTTTTTATTTTTTTGGGCCGTGATAATCTCTGTAGGATCTCGCTCGATGCGGCCACGCGCAGATTCTCAAATTCAGTCATCCATGATCATTTGGCAAGTTTACGTACTTTATTTTTCATTGAAAGACCCGGTCATTTTTAACCATATCATCCATTATCTTCCGTGTTATCAGCGTAGAAGCGGAACGAGTTTCGTTATTATTGTTCTTTTTGGCAGACTATTTATTACATGACACGATACAAGTATCATGGCGACGGGGCATGGATGGCATTTAGATCTATAATTAGAGAACTGTTTACTAATAGTACGTGATGGCTCGCGGGTAGTATCCAATTGGAGGGAAAGTACCAGAGCGTTTTTGCTTCAAATATACTGGGGGTAAACGTTGGGCTGCTGTAGCCTCAGCTGCGTCCAGTTTCTTCTGGCATTTCTTCCGGTGCTCTTTTGAAATTTTGGTATCCAGGACATTAAGTGCGGTTCGTCTACGTACTTATTGGCTAAAGGAAGGACCGTGACCCCGGATAAGTTTATTAATCCATACGGATCGAACGACTCGAGACCAGAGAAGAAACCATACGCATGGATACCAGGCGCGGTCACGGCTACGACCCTGGCGTGCGTTACGCGTCGCCCGACACCATCGTGGACGTGTCGAGCAGCTGCCCTTCGCGGTGGTCTTTCATTCGGAGTTCTGTCTTGTATATGATCTCCAATTTCCCTGGTTCTTTGTCTACTTTGATTGCCAACTGCTTCACCCCTCCCGGATAAAATCCTCGATGATACTTTGGTATATTTTTAATCTCCTGTTGCAAAGATTCTTCAGAACTTTTTTCTTCGAGTTCACAGTAGAAATGTTATCCTCGCGGAAAATGGAGACGGTTCTTAGGGAGTACTTACGCTCACTGTCAGAATGAACCTCAATCTGGCTTTTTATAAGTTCCTCACCTCTCCCTTCACGTCTAACGGCACGAATACAAGTCCTGGATCGCGGAATAAATGTGGTATACCGCCACGGCTTTCACGATCTCATTTCTGTGACGTCGGCGCATCACGAGCAACGCGAGGCAGTCTGATTTCGAGAGTATCCCTAGATCGTACGATTCTTCCGAGAACCGATCGAGTTGTAACTTGGCTTCGTCCATTGAGAGATAGCTCTCAGTGTTGTAAAACTTGAATGTGTAGCGTTTGAGATTGTTGTTGGCATTTCGAAATTCTTTGATAATGTTGTCCTCCGGTTGCGGTGGTTCCAGGAAGCTGCCACAGGATCTTCAGTAGCATCAGGTAAGTCGGGCACACTGGTAGCTCGCGCAGAATTTTCAGTATCTGGTACGACGTGAGGACTGGTTACGGTCAGTAATAATGCCATTATCTTGGAAGATGAATATAACCTTACCTGACTTTCGGCGTAATATAATGATTACTGCGACTAAAACTATAGAGACGAAGGTGACTCCGGCAATTACCACTCCCGCAATGGCACCACCGCGAGGGCCTGGTCGTTCGGAGGTTGCAGTTTTGCACCGGGCTTGTAAAGGAGTGTCTTGAGGCTTATCTTGTGTATGCGATAGCATTGAAGTAGACTTTTGCGCGAGGTAAGTGCCAAGCGGGAATCAGTCGGGAAATCTAGAGATATAGATATAGTTCCCATCACCCTTCTAAAGCTGAGTTTCTCAAATAAGTTTTAAGGCCATCTTTCTTGAAAGGATTTTTCATGGTTCCCCCCTTATTTGATATCCTGCCCGCATGTATTTTGCATTTTGGGATCAAATATTCTTTGTTCTATCTTACTAAGTTATTTCTATTGATCTGATGTTCATTTTTTTTCAAGGTGGCTTCGTACGTGTGCGGGGCCTAGGCTCGAGCCAGGACTGTTATTCGTCTTTCTCTAGTTAAAATTGAGGTTTGTGAGCAATTATGCTCGACAGAAAAAATAGAGAATGACTATATTATGGTGGGTTTAATCCAATTGGATACAATTGACCCGGAATGCGTTTCAAATTGTGAAATACTGCGACAAGGTGGTCTTGTGAAGTCATGAACAACTGGGGATCTATGACCCAAATATCAACCTTCACTAATATATCCTCACCAACTCAGTTGTGGAGTCGATGTGATGTGAGCTTGATATTACAGACCCATGCCATGATAACCTTGACATCCTGAGATCTTATGATAAGTAGGGCTAATAGAAATATAAGAAAGTCCTTCTATGCCCCGGATGCATAACTAGCATTTCCAGTCAACAAATCTCACTTACTGGCAGGTTTACTCAAGTCAATTCCAGTCGATTTAGCGCAACAAAACTTATTAGATACATTCCACCAAAAGCTTACTAGACTACACTATAACTCACTTATACGACTCATCGTGGTTATCATGTGTCAAGTCAAGTTTCACGATCTGTTTGAGCACCTTGAAGGATGGCATAAAGGCTTTCTTCGGAAGGAAAACTACATGGATTGTCCATGCTCGGCCAAATACAATATTTGCCGGCATCACCCGTGTGGGCAAGGGCTATATTTTGATTGCAGACGATGTGAACAGCGGAAGCGACTCGTCCGGCTAAAAAACGAAGAGACATGCAGGGAATGGTAGAATTGTGTCACAGCCGCGAAATCCCGGCAGGGCTACGGGAATTTCTTCCTCCAGCAGGCGATGACGACGATAAGGTCAACCAGAACCGCGGAAAGGATGCCGATGATGATGAGGGTCTCATTTGGTGAATAAGGGGATTGGTAGGAAAGTGGAGACTGAGCTTACGAGGCGAAATTTTGGGGGGTTCAAAAGTCTCTAAAGTGTTAATATGCTTATAGGTTCTAATCTACAAACGTTTTTCTATGACTTAAGTCCCGCGCAGCTGTAGGCCTGTAATTTCAGCGACCTATGGGTAAAATAGTGGTTCACCTAGCATTTGCTCCAACAATAGGAATATCTATCGAGACAGTATAACAGAGACGGAATCGTTATCGTTGTATTTCCATATATTCTATCATTGAAATCAAAAACTTGAACCTCGCTAGGAGTAACTCCACGCTTAAGAAGATCCGAAATGAATGGGTATTGTTTTTCTTCATGGTCATCTTAATGTCTAGAATACTACTAATGGTAAGAAGCAGTTCCAGGGAGGGGGGAGGTTTGAGTCCACTAATCCCCGTTGTTTAAATCTCGAGAAACTATTGCTCGGAACTATATTCCCAGACCCATAGTGATAAATGGAAATCATACCTGGGGTATTTGAGGTCTGAGTTAGGAGTCCTTGGGTGTTGATCTGGAGATTTTAGTTCACGACCCTATGAATGTCTTTATGGCTTTTAGTGCTTAGCTTTATTTTTTTTGCGAGTAGTTCGAAGTTTTGTAATCACGAATAACTAAAATGGGGAAAAAATATTCGACTATATCTTGAATAAACTTGTTCGAGTCTGTTGTCTGTTGGAACTCAATTACCCTTTGAGTCCTGTAGGTATGACATTCGACAACAAGTGAAAAGGTTAAAACCAGGTCCATAGGAACTTATAATAACTATCCCTTTTACGCTTCGTTATAACTTGAAAGGTTAATTAATAAACGATAAGAACAAGATAAATTTGCGGGCTGAGGAGAGTCTACGAGACAAAGAACGGTTTCATTAAGAAACATAACAACCGAAGATCGATGGATTACGGAAGCAAGCACAATGGCAAGGATCACGGATCTCCCGCCGGAGATCGTAACTGATATCTTTATATATTTTGACTACCTAAATTTAAATATGACCGTTCGGGGAGCCTGTCGCTATTTCAATGAGATAATCGAACACGGTCGAAGTGAAGGACCACTACGACAAAACCTCTTCTGTCGACAGGAAGTGCTGGCGCAGATGTATGGTATGATATCTAATAATGTAGGATGGGATCGAACTTGTGGATTTGACTGTAGAACTAACTAGACTAACTAAGGGAATACACGATGCTATATATAATAAACTAATAATACTACAATCTTAATATAATATATATAGTCTACCTCGACGGCTCGCAGAGCCTTATCGTCGTAATCTCCTTAATATTTATAGCTAAGATCTTAATATCTCTAGCTAAAGTTCCTTATTCCTTAGCTATATAAGTATTATCTCGATGCCTATAGATTTATTATACCTCTTTAGTATACCTAATAGCTAGTACCTCCCCTTATCGATAATACTAGTATTTTTTATCCTATCTTCTTATACCTATAGCCTTTATAGCGCTATCGTAAGATATCTTTATAAGCGGTTTAGTAAGTATATCCGCGATATTATCCTCCGATCTTATATATCGAAGCTCGATAGTTCCTTCTTAAACTAGTTCCCTTATAAAGTAATATTATATATTAATATACTTAGTTCTACTATAGTATTTAGGATCCTTTATAATACTAATAATATTTAATTATCTATATATATCTCGATACTATTAGGAGCCTTAAACTTAAAGGCTCGCTATATATCCTTTAGTATCTAAAGTACCTAAAGAGCTTCCCGTAAAGCCTCCCTTATAGCTATATATTCTACCTTAGTACTACTAGTAGCTATAATACGTTATTTTTTTAAATAGTATAAGATAGCTATTCTATTAAACGTTACTACATAGCCGGTAGTAGATCTACGAGTAAACTTATATCCGGCCTAGTCGGCGTCTATATAGATATATAGATCTAGTATCTTATCCTCTATCTTACGGGTATAGTACGTAAGCGTATAATCAAGAATCTTTCCTAATATCGTAATACTCTTCTTACTACCTTCTTATAAGTTTAGTTTACTTCGCTAACGTATTACCCTAACGTCGAGATAGTAAAGATATTAGTTAGCCTAGTAAATAGAATATAGATTAAACTTCCTACTATCTATTAATACTATATTACCGGCGTAATATTTTAATCCTCCGTTTAAGGGATACTTTCCCTTTCTATAGGAGTACTAATCCCGGAAATATCCTTAAGCCTAAATCTCTTAAGGAGCGATTATATATATACGGACTAATATAGTATTAGATAACGTTAATTTCTAGACCTAGTCGTTCTATCTATATATCTAAAAATAGGCTACTAGCCCTATATCCTTTATCTTAAAGTATAAACTAAGATCTCGCTTAAATATCTCGACTTTATATTTATTAGATCTAACTATTAATAGATTATCGACGTAGATAATTATTATTAGCTAATAATCCTTACTAATAAATAAGCTATTATTAAGCCGATAAACTTTAAACTTTAGTAATTTAAAAACTAAGGTAAGTTCTCCGTACTATTTTTAAGGTAACTATTTAAGGCCGTATAAAGTCTTTATTAACTAAACTAATCTATTAATTTCGTTCCTTTTTAGAGGCCTAACGATAATTCTCTACTTTAGTTTAGGTACGAAAAAGGCTATTATTATATCTATCTATTATATTTAAGATCGAGCTAGGCTATTAATACGAAGAATAGCCTTACTATTAATATCTTAGCTACTAGTATATATATCTCGTTATAATTAATCT
Organism: Pezizomycotina sp. ARF18; assembly: GCA_002224055.1. NCBI lineage: Eukaryota > Fungi > Ascomycota > Pezizomycotina sp. ARF18. Next base: position 38,584 of record AZLU01000007.1, on the reverse strand, counting down.
CTTACTTCTATATAAAGCCTCGAGTAACTAGTCTTAACTTAAATATTATAATCTAACCGATAGTATCGCGCTTATATTTAAATACCTATTTATTATTAACGATATTATCTTCTAGGAAAAGATCTTAAAAATCTATAGGTTTTATACGTTTATTTTTAATTAAGGATAGTTCTCGATCTATCGATATACGCTATTCTTTATAGTTCGTAGAGCTTATAGCCTCTTTATAGGTAAATAGCTCTAGTTTATCGATATATACTATTAATCCTTTATAGGCCTTTTCTTTAAGGCGTATAGCCGTTAGATCTTTACTAACGTATCTTAGCCTATAGGGTATCTTAGTAGTTTAACTACTAGATCTTATCTTTAGCGATTCTAAGAATATATTTATTATCTTTAGTTAATCGTCGTAGATCTATCTTATAATATCTACGTAACTTCCTCTACGAGAGCGAGTATCTTTAGATCTTAGCTATAGACTAGCGTTATTAAGATCTTTACTCTTATCCTTATAATCTAGCTAATTAGACTACTCTAGCGTAATCGTTTTATAGATATCTAATTAATGATTAGAAGTTAAGTTTTAATCGTAATCTAGCGCTATCGCTATTTTATCCTTAGATTAAACCTATTCTAAGGTATCTTTAATATACTCGAGAAGATCTTTATTATCTTCTACGAAGTTACGTACTTTAAAGATTAATTTAATTGGGAATCTAATATCTCTACGGATTAATACTTTATAAATAGTAAGATTTAGATTTAGTAGATATTATAAGCCTCTAGGCCTATAAAATATATCTTTTAATAATATTATCTAGCTTCTTCTAAAGTTTACTATCGATATATATAGTATAGTTTATTAAATATCCTAAAGTTTAAGATATTAGAAGTTTACTTTTCTATCTTCCTTATGGTATCGTTTATTTATTATTCTTTAGTACCTTAAGTAGCCTTAATAGCGTATAGTTATAAATTAATTATAATAATTTACCGCCTTACTTATAGTTATAGCGGTAATTTTAACGCGGCTAATATTACTTTAATTTATCGATAAGAATCTAATTAAGCTTCTTAGGTACGCTATTTATTAAGATACGTATATAGCTAAGGTACGGATTATAATCTCTACTTCGTTATAGTATCTATCGATTAAGGTATATTCTTTACCTCCGTTATATTATAGCTTAATAAGCTTAAGGTTTAACTAACGTTTAGCTATCTTAAGAGTACTATTAAAGTATAAGAGTATCGTCTTTACTTTTTATCTTTTATAAAGTAGATCTAGGACTTTTAACTATTTCCTTTAAAAAGATAATAAACCCTATATAATCTCTAAGGCTCTTTATATACGCCTATTAGTAAAAATCTAAAAGATTATCTCTATTAGCTTATACTTATCTAAATGGGTTTTCGCGGTTTAGTATTATCTTTAATTTAGTAAGTCTATAGACCTTATAGTTAATATAGCCCTAAGGATTCTTACTATCTTTAGTAATACTAATAACTTTATACTTAATTATTTGCTTAATATAATTTTTACCGATATATCTAAGCTGTTTATATACTTCTTATATAGTAGCGAGAGCTAAACTCTTTTTATAGATATTACGATCTTACCTAAGATTTCTATAGTTCTATCTTTACGTAGCTTTGATTTTAGCCCTAGTCTAGTTATTATATATCTACCTTATTAGATATTATATATCCTATCTTATCTACGCGAGAGATCGAGAATAGGCTATACTTTATCTTTAGAGCGTATAGCGTATTCTTAAGTTTAATAAGACTACCGCCGTACTCCCTACTAAGCCTTATAAATACTAAGCTATACCGATAGCCTATAGTACTTCTTTATTACCGATTATAATATTTTATAGCTTTGAGAGGGGTTTATAGATAGAGAATATTTCTTTTACTATCGTTATATAAGAAGATACGCCTAAGTCGAAAAACTACCGGATTATTCTCTAAGAGCCGGTATCTTATACTAAGGTTATACTATAAGGCCTAATACCCTATTATTATCGCTATCTTTTTATCCTTTATACGTTTTTATAGTCGGCCCTCTTATATCCGACCTTATTATAGTAATAGTATTTACCCTCGAACTTATAAACCTTCTTATCGTTCTTTTAGGTTTTATCTTAGCTATTCCTTCTAAATAGCGCTTTATTATCCTTAGAGCTAACGTCTCTAGTATATTATATTCTACGCTTTATTTCTTAATAAGTAGCGCCTTCTCGAGTATATCGAAGATCGGTTTCTTTACTATTAAATCTATTATCTACTAAAAATTTATAATAAACGTCTTCTAGTCGCTACTAAGATTACTATAAATAAGATTAATAGCCTCTACTATAGCTATATTATCCTTTAGGCCTATACCTAGCTTTATCTTCTCCGCCGTCTCCGCCTTAGTCTTCTCTATTAAGATCGAGCCTAATATCTTATTATACGTTCTAATAAGATCTCGATACTTTATATAAATCCTAAATATCGACTTTATTCTTAAGTCGAATCTACCTTAGTTATTTCCTAATATAAGGCTTACTAATAGCGTAATAGCGATATACGCCGAACTTAAGGTATCCTATACCTTATTCGCGCTACTATTAGTAGATTATAGATAAGTACGTTGAGTCTCTACCTCGTAGTAAGCTTAATAATAGTATACGCCTTTAAGTTATTATCTTAATCTTTAGTACTTAGCTCTACGTTAGTTACCGTAGCCTTAAGCGGTTTACTAGTAATATCCTAGACTTTATTATATTAAGGAACGTAGTTATATATATACTCTAATTGAGTAGTTTATAAGATTAGCCTTTAGCTTTACCTCGTTAAACTTTAGTAAGAGAGATATTGTGAGATATATCGTTTAGGAAGATTAAGAAGTAAGTTAATATGTTTATTAAGATATATTATTAACCGGGCTTATAACCTACTAGCGCAGATATATAGTATAATATCTAATAATATAGAATAGGATTAAACTTATAGATTTAACTATAGAACTAACTAGACTAACTGAGGGAATATACGATACTATATATAATAAACTAATAATACTATAATCTTAATATAATATATAGTCTACCTCGACGGCTCGTAGAGCCTTATCGTCGTAATCTCCTTAACATTATAGTTAAGATCTTGATATCTCTAGCTAAAGTTCTTTGTTCCTTAGCTATACAAGCATTATCTCGATGCTATAGATTGTCATACCTCTTTGGCATGCCCAATAGCTAGCAGGAAGACTCGGAGCCAACACGGAGGACCCCGCGAGCTCTTACGAAGAAATCACCTGCGAAAGCCTTAGGGTACTGGGCAAGGGGGCAACAATGGTATGGGTGATCCGACGTATGCTTCTTACTCCATCCCCGCCTCGCTTTTCTGCGTGTACGGAGGGAATCGCCACTTCTTGAGGTCAAAGACATCGACAACGTGGGATTTCTAAATCCTAAAACCGGCAGATTTATTCCACTCTCAGCTACCGCGATAAAAAATGAAAACGCTTTTTCTACCGCGTTCATACAATGATGGTATTCCTCCAGGGCCATTTGTTCTGGTCTATGGAACGTTATGTTCGAGAATGTCACCGACGGATAAGATCACGGTGGAGCAACTGGTAAGGCCATGATGGTACCATGCCCAGAAGACAAATACGACTTGCGACGGCAGTTGGGAGAAGTCGTTAGAGGGGCGATTTTCCAAGCTTCATGACCCACCGGTGTTGCTAGACGGAGATAATTGATGTGTCGGAACCGACATATCCCCAACATGTTTTCAGGGATTTTGTGGTGAAAGTTCCTCGACGAAACGAGGACCAGGAGGATCCGAAACTGGAATGGGTAGTGGAAGTTTATATGGCAGCAGAGGAGTGAAGACTCTAGAGATACTGTCTCTTGTATTCATCTTTTGTATAGTACTCTCCAACTTCTTGTTAAAACAGCAAAAGAGGAGCAACACTCTGTAACCTAAGGAACATTAATGTGAACTGCACGAGATGTATTTTAAGGCCCGATTGATGAACCTATCCAAATTGCGTAGTCTTTCTTTGCCGAAGTCTTTTTATCAACTTCTTGATCAATTGGCGGGTCTTCATCCTGCTGATAGTACCTTGGAACTTCATCATCCGATAAAACCACACCTGCTCTTCTCCGCAGGCGGCGTCGGGCTGAAACTTAAGAGCCACTCCTTATACGCACCGAGCGCGGTGATATCGAACTGCTAACAGATGAGCAGGTTCCACGTCAACTAAATCATGGAAATTATTGTAACCAGTATTCCAACCTAGTCTGACCTCCGGAGCTTGGGTTTAGCATAGGCATACATCAGCGGCACAAAAAAATCCGGAAGGCCCAAGGCCGGTGGCGGCCCGATGACCCACGGGTAGATGCGAAAAAGGTACCATAGAGCGACAGAGAGTTCCCGAGGGCGGTAAGATTCGTAGTTTTCATCGAGAATGATAGAATAGTTGAATTGCGATTAACTCCAGTATTGTAGTTGCAGGATAAGCACGGTAAGGCTGGATGTAAACCTGGTCATGAACGTGGTGAAGGGAATGCAAGGTTGTACGTAAGTGGCTCGTCACAACCTAGAAATAGAGTAAAGTAGTCCAATAAAGGGAACTTGAAATTGTAAATGAGAACGACTATCCTCTATATCATTAAAATTAAAATTTGGAAGGTAAGCTAAGGCAGCACTTACTATGATGAAGATCCAGACTCCATAGCTCTATCTTTCGATAGCTTCCGTTCGTTTCAGCGTCGCCGACTCCGGGTTCTGACTCTGACTTACCAATTCGCCGTGATCCGGACTGGGGAGTCATAGAGACCGCAGACCTCTACAAATGGTGTCCTGCGGTGATGTCTTATGAGAAAAAGGGAAAATAAGAGTTAACACTCATACTCCTCCTGAGGTAGACTCCGTTCCAGGCGTTCCGTTTCCAGAACGGTTCTCTTTCGTGTATATGACTTAAACGCAGAACCGCGCATTTTGACCTTCGATGTAGGCAAAGGAGTATATAATTACGGAAGAACTTAACCTGGAAACGGAACTTATTCGAAAACAAACGGATTGCATCCTCCCCGGCGCACTCCATTCGGGTGCAGTATGTGTAAAGTCCAATGTGGCCCCGTACGTAAGGGCCGATCATCGAACCACAGAAGTTCCGTATTGTCCAGGATACCGTAATCAATGCCACTATCCCGTCTCAGTACGGTGAGAGGAACCAACATCGCCCACGTAAAATATCCATCTTAAGTAAGTTTAGTAGTAGTCGGATAAGCCGGAATCCATCTGTTCTTGTCGTCAGAGTCAATTGCTGCTTCTTCCTTTGGCCTATTGTAGAGCTCCAGTTTTGATCTTATCGTCGGTCCAGTACAGTACAGCATGGACATCGGAATAACAGTTAAACTTCTAAGCATTGCAGTCATCGGCACTGGTGTACCCTGCAATTTGAAACGTATTTGACTCCGTCATGTTGGACAATATCAACAGCCGATCTCCTATCGCTGTGGCTGCCGCTCAGCCAATTCGTTCCAGTATGACATGACGCGCTCTACTATTATGTCGTCCTTATCCACCTCCATTTCTTCTGCGTCCCATTGTACGTACTTTCGATTCGCGAAGAAAAGATTCGTCAAGTGCTTTTTAAAGGAGTATTAACCATTCTCCGGATTCTGCTATCGAAAGTACGGGCGTATACTATTCGCCGAGCAGTCGCTGAGATATCCAGGATACTCCAACGCACAATATACCTTAGAAGAGAATAATAACCAGGTTGAGCATTACCGTCAACGGTCCGAAAAATAGCTAAGATTGAACGAAAGCGGTAATCTCCGTGTCCAACCTCCTTTCATCCTTCCCTTTACTGAAATCGAAACCATGTACCTAAGGGAAATCTCAAAGGCTCTGTAACCTTTGGGTTGTCTACCACTCGAGCAAGAAGAGGAACGTGAAGATCCTCCGGCAATCCATCGCTCAGTCGCGGACGTGGCCCGTCTCTTCGGAAATACAGAATTCTCTATCCTTCGGGACCAGACAGAGAAATATTTACAGAACATGTTAGGCTCGTTATAGGTCATTGAGTGAATATATACTTAAGTAGAGGTCCTTTCAGCTTTCCCCCTCTTCTTGAGCACAGTTGCTCCAAATTATTAGCAGCCTCAAAGGATTAGTGGTAGTTGAAATCGCGACCCAGAGTTGGTGCGGCTCTGCCTCCGATTTTCCAAGCAGATCTGCGTTATTAGATTTAGAGACAAGCGTTCTGGAGCTGGATTTATAGTGGCTGCATGCTGACGGACTTCGTGATCGAGATAGGCTATAAAAGATATCACGCAGAGTTTTCAATCTAGAGGCTTACAATGGGAGGGTCGTAGTGAAGTCTTGAAGTAAATTGGTGCAATGCACTTTGGGGCTTCTCAAACTCCGGTTTGTGCTTGAGAAAGGCAATATTGAACGCAGAACACGCCGCAGGCTACTTTAATAACAACAACAAGAAGAAGCAGTATCTAGAACAATAATATATATATCATATACAAACCTTAAATGTAGGCCGCTCTCCTTTCATACCTAGAAGGACTTAAGCTCTTGCTTCCTAATCTCGGTATATCCAAAGTATCCCCACTACAGTTCGCGGTGCTTGACATACCGTGACCCATATTTCCTGAGCTTTGTTCACTCTTGATTCTTTTGATTCGAGGTACAGCGACGCGCTCATAACTACAAGACTAGGAGTACATTTAATCACCAGGATTGCAATGCTCTCTGCCATGGGCTGCAGATCCCGCTTCCGTTTGACATGTGCGAGGCTTTTTGCGCGAAACCCAATCGAACCTTATCGCGAAATCTGGAGCCTTTCGAACGGACTGACCATAATACAAGATACACCACGATAGGTTTAAACGGTAAATTCTCCCTGAGCTATGCTCCAGGTCTTTGACTATGTTAGCATTACCGCGATTTGTGTAATCTACTGTTGGTCTGCCGCTACTTCAATAATATCCTACACCCAACCTGCGATGACCGTAAAACAACGCTTGATATATCTTTTTCCGTGACACCGTTCTTGCCACCGAAACTGAGGACGACGAAGCGAAAGAAAACCCTGAGTACGATACGCATCCACTTCTAAGCCGCTATTTTTGGCGTCTCGGCAAGTTTAGATCCATGCCTGGTATGTGGTACCAATTCGGGGTTTGGAAATTTTTCGATGATCGTCAAGAAGTTCTGGGGAAACCTTTGAAGGGAAAATGCGGGAAGTGAGGTAAATTTTAGGACTCGTCGGATACAAAATTTCAAACAACGGAAAATGAATAAAACGGAGGCCGAACGTCCGTGACTTAACTATTAAATGACATGTGTTAAAAGGGGGTAACGAGGAAGGCAAAGAAAGGCAATAGCAGAAACGGAGAATGCAGGGAATGGTAACACATTGAATATCTGCGTTGCTGCCGAAGGAGCTCTCATATGCAGGTATGTAAGGACATGGTAGATTTTGCTAGTGTGTGATTGTGCGATATTATGAGGTTCGATATCCTCGCCGCATATTATAGAAGTATATTATTGGAGGTTTTAGGGTTCTTAGGCCGAATAGTTAAGGACTAGTTGCGTGGGAGTGTAATCTGCTTCTGTGGGGAGGGATATCTCCAGAAATTATAGGTGGCCACGGAGTCACGGGGGCCGCAGACATAGGAACCCTCTTAGAGCACCACTTAATTCTTGACCACGAGGTGTGGCCTTGCCCATGTACCCATATTCCCTCGTCAATCAAACGTATAACTGAAGAAAAAAGGCGTCCGAGATCTTGCTCTTTGGCTCTGGTTTAAGCTACCGATCTACAGCGAGCCTATACAGATTTCCTTCCCGTGGTGTCATATTAAGGGTTAGCGTAGCCTCTGTTGTGTATCATCTGCGCGCCGGGTATCACGATATGCTTGCCAGCGAGTGTGAGCTGTAGCTAGGCGGATGACTCCTGTGCAATACCACCAATACGTACCGCCGGCCATTGCGTGCCGTATAGTTTGTTGTGTGGGCCTGCATTCCTCTCTCCCGCAAGATCAGGCGTAATAACTGCTACGATCGAGCGCTTGTCGGCGTCAATGAGTATAAATGGCGAACCTGTGTCGAACATGCTCAGAACATTCCATGCGGAGATGAGGGAGAACTAGTGGCCTAAGTTTTTAGTCTCCGCGTCAACTCAAGTCCAGCTGGCGTAAACAAATCATGTTTTTCTGTCAATCGTGAGGTGTGGTTATAGTTGCTTCAACGTCCAAAGTGCATTCCTCGCATGTATTTAGGGATTGGGACCCCTGTCTTTCGCTTGAGGTTACACCGCGGACCAAGAGGAAATAGACGACAGAAATAGCGGTATACTTGTCATCTCCACACTTAGGTCGGTATTATAGAGAAGGAATAACTGGAAATAAAGGGGGAGACAGGAGGCGACTTAGCATTCTTATCGAAGATCCAGTAGTGTGAGGCTTCACCCAGACTCAAACTTGAAGAGTAATCATCGAATGACTGGCTGGCTGGAGGCTGAGATACGGGCGATCTCAACGAGTTTATCTCGGAGGAACGAGATGGCTGCCTCCCATTGCTTCTGTTTTTTGCATTACTTACCTTTGTAGACCATTGTTTTCTAGAATGCTGCTTCTGGATATTTCACTGGTATACTTCTCTCAATTCTAGACATACCTGTCCCTTCTAGCCAGCATGTTATAAAAGTATTTGCATAGAGTACAAACTTCCAAACGTGCTTAGCCAACACTAAAATGTCTCACTCGACCTTTCGGCCCTTCTCTCGACAGCATCTATATCTCGAAAGTGAAATATAAGATTTATAAACAGATCAAAGTCTCCCATAGCTTGACCCACGCTATATAAGCGCGGCTAACCTGGATTTCATACAATTTCAGAGCTCAAGCATATTTAAAATGGATTATCCGGTACATTACCATCACCACCCCTAAATTAAGACATGAGAACTAGTTAGCTCAGGTTCTAGGACATAGCTGTTATTGTTCGTATAACGCGGTAAGGGTTGTTATTAAGTGCTCAAGGCACGGAGTTTAATATTTGGTTTGAATATTTCACTTCTATTATGCATCGCACTGTCAATTAACTATCTGTTACTGCAGATATAATGCATAGCTTACAAATATCGGATGTAGGAGGAGCAATGAAAACCTTCAATTACAAAAGCAAACAGGGGGGAGGAAAAGAAAACGAATAACGAAGACGCGCTATGCAGGAAGTAAGTGTTTTGGAGAAAGCCAGAGGAAAGGCAGAGGAAGGTACTATAATGTGTAACAAACACTGAAGGCTTGACAGGATGAGTTTCTTAGCTACTTCTGTGGTGAGAGGCTGTCCCTGGAGGTGCTTTACGCTGTTTCCTTTGGTGGAACGCCGCCCCAGAAATAGCGTGGCGGGTATGGCGTTTTTGCGGCAGCTGACGTCGGGGTCTTCTTGGACACCACTTAATCTTAGGGCTCACCGTATGCCCGAGGCCATCCTGCCACTCTCCCTCATCGAAGCAGACAGTGTAGCTGAGGAAGAAAGGCGATCCGATAATGGAGTTTGGCCCTGGCATCAAACTGTAACGAGCGATGCAGACCTCCCGCCCTCCCGGGTCCAGTTGCGGGCTGTAGTAGCCCTAGTGTGAATCATCTGGGAGCCGGGGATAACGACTACCTTACCCGCGAGTCTGTATATAAAGGCCGGCAGATTCTTCTCGTTGCAATACCACCAAATAAAACCCTTCCCCAACCGGGCAGCGGTCCTGTTTGATTCGAATCCCACTTAAGCGCTGGGCTCTGCTGTAATATTGCACAACTTCGGTGTGTCTGCTCTCCTCGAGAACCTATATATGGGTAACAGTGGCCAACATACTGACAGGGTTCTCACCAGAGCGTAGCAGCCAGTGGCCACAGAATTCGAGTGAGCGTCGACCCATCCTCCCCTGAACCATCAGCCGCTCCGAGTCGCAGAGGCACTTTCCTATCACGAGCTTCGATTTACCGCCGGTTCAGGTGATCGTGCCTGTAAAGGTCGATGGTGAATACAGGCTTGCTGATTATCGGCGCTCGAAGGCCCGTCGACGATACTCATAGCCTTCCGAGGGTCGGAGAGCGACCGCCGGGATGCCAAAGAGCTACGCTACTACCAATCGGGACAATCCCAGACCTATGATTCCGTCCATGAGCTCTCCGTAGAATCTTTTCGATTGTTTTGACGGGGGTCCCACCTGAGAATACAGGCGAAAGGTTGATTCGGAAGATTGAGTTCTTGACTTGGAGGGGTAGATTGCTGATTCGGAGAGTGCGATTGCTGATGAGGGTCGGAAGCCTGAGGGTCTGAAGATGAAGGGGAAGCTTGGCCAATCTTCATGTCTGCCGCCCTTATCAAGCCCGTTATACGACCGAACCGGGAGAACAGCTTGTCGAGGTCAGTAAACTGGGTTGTAGCTTCTTTTGAAGGTTGAACCTCGCTATCTCATAAAATGCGTGGCCCGGGTGAATGCCATCATTTCCTCCCTGTCGTGTGAGGGAGCCAACTCGACCACACCCACAAGTCAGAACTTTTGTATCTATAACCATCTTGAAAACCTTTTTCCGATGGTCACACTAGCGTAGTAATGCCCAACCTGTCGGATAATGTTTTCGGGATCTATCTCGTAATGGGGTTCGTCCGGATTTCTCTTCGCATGCTTCCCTTTCGCCTTCGAGGGAGTATTCTTCGCTTTCGGCTGCAGCACATTGCCTCCTTGCGGTTTCGAGGGAGGCTTGGAGGTCAAAGGGGTGCGAGGGTAACTGTCGATGGGAAATTGTTGTAAACTGATTTCGAACACGTGATCTGTCTGGGATGCCTTCGAAGAAGAGGAAGCGGCTTCCCCGGCGGCCTCGTGGATGCTATTATGGTTGGAGGAAGGGTTACCCTGGTAGCCATCAGCGTCCTGCACTCCAGGATACGCAAGGGAGGGCTCGAGATCCTATTACGTAGCCTCCAGCGAGAGCTAGTAAAACTCGAGAATCAATTAACATTGCAAGCCGCTAGGAGGAGGTTGGAAAAGGTTGCGGTATAAACTTGGGGAGAAATTTATTGAGGAAACAAATGAGTAGCATTGCTGATGAAGCATAACTGGGTGTATGCTATATATTTATAAATAGAATTATATACCTGATCATCGAAATAAAAAGAACAGCCAACCCTCTAGCTCCTATGATAGAATCATATTGGCAGAGAATATAGCCTCCGCCTTGGGATCCTACTAAGTTCTTCCCGTTCCAAATACTTTGATTGAGAAATAGTCATAATCAACCGTTCTATCACAGACTCTATCCACCTGAAGTGGCTTACGACCGTTGAACCTCGATTAACCACTGCTCAAATGGGGCTGCGTTTTACCCTGCCTGGCCGTTGATTCTGTCTCGCACGATATTTGGGTCTTATGGACCGATTCCACAGCTCCATGGCCTGAGCCGAGCTATATAAGCCCCCAGCCTAGATCTCATGCATTTTCCAACGTTCCGACATGTTCCAACTTTGAATTCGCCCCATTTCGAGTTATCGATCATGCAAACGTCGTATCGGCGGAGAAAATCATCTACTGGAAAATGGAAAGCCTATACGAAAAATGATTAAAGAAGATAGTAGTGCTAGGCTTAGTAACGTGGCTTGCTATTGTGTGCATGAATGCGGGAATGGTGGTTGTTGTTTTGTTGTTAAACGCTTTATACAACGGTAAGGCGCAACGAAAGATTAGGCAAGCCTCAAACCCCCCTTTTTCCCCTGACGGAACGATAGGCATATGTACTATTTTTGGGTTCTTTTTTATTTATTTTATTTTTTCTCCCGGGTTTGGACTACGTTCCGTCACTGTAGTGCTAGCGGAGCTGGGTAATAACAGACATTTAGTCATTCGCGGCTTTCGGAATATATATAGTAAGTTTGTATAGCTATGTGAAGGATAGCGGAAGTTGGAGAGATATCGTCGAGCACCGGCTCTTTTTTTTAAAAAAAAAAAAAAAAAAATTTGGGCTTGAATTCATTCTTAGAGATCCGAAATCGCATTCACATCAGCCCAAACGACAGATAATCCTCGAAGGTTCATCGAATCAATTGCGCCAAGCTCGTAAAGGTCTGAGTCGTGTAAAGAAAGTATCAGTTGAGAGAGCTGGAGGACTCAATTGCTAGGTCCGTAGTACATTTTTAACGTCTATTCTTCGTCTAGTACCTCCAAGAGTCCTCTATGGTCTACCTTTAAAGTGTTTTTTATTGTTCAATAAACTATCTAAGAAACCAACTGTAATATCTAATAACGGATGCGGTTGAGTTGTAGATTTACAGAACTAACTGAGGTAGATGGGATGATTTGTATAAGAAAATAACTAATTTATAACTTTCAACAATTGCCTTATTCTATCCCGACAGCAGCAGGAGCCGTCTCGATGTTCTGAGATATTGGAGAATCTGAAATCTCATCTTATATCCAGCTAATGAGCTTCACTAGCAGCAGCTCGATGCCGCCGCGTGCCGAATCAGGAAGTTGCTGGCGTGAACTTCTTCTTCTTGGGGAAAGGTCCAGAAAGTCGTCGGTGGGTAAGTCGACTTGGCTGCAGGTGACATGCCAGCTCTTTTCGAGCACCATTTATCCTTGGCGGAGCGGTATGACCGTGCCCATGTACATATCGGCCTTCGTCGAAACAGACCGTGTTCTGAGGAAAAAAGGGATGCCGAGGTTAGTGGACTGCTTTCTGGCTGTGACTCCCGAGTTGCAAGGCGCCGATGCAGATCTCCCAAAGGAGGCCCTGTACCTGGGACGGCATAGCCTCTGCTGTGAATCATGTGTGCGCCGGGATCACAACCTGCCGACCAGCGAGTTGAATGTGAAGGCTGGCGGATCCGCATTGGTACAATACCACCACAGGGTGCCCGGCGACCAAGAGTACCAGGCAGCTGAGTCATCCAGACTAGTATCTGGTTAGTCTGCGCCAGCTGGTCGTAATATGCTTTCAGGATCCATTCATCTTTGGGATGGATGCGTATGAATGGGTTGATGGTATCGAAAGCAAATAAACTTGGAAAAGCAGAGTGGTGAGACGAGAATGACAGTGCGCCGGAAAGAAGCAATAGCCTGCTAGGTTTGAGGCAGCCGGAACCATCTACATCCTGCTCCTTTTCGTCATCCGAGTCGCAGAGACACTTTCCTATCACGAGCTTCGATTTGGGACCCGGCTCCAATTCAAAGTCGCCGCCACGATGTCTGTAGAGATCGATTGTGAAAACAGCCTTGTCGATTTCACCGCGATCGAAGGCGTGCTCCACAATACCCGTCGCTCCATTTTCCCGATCGGTTCGACAGGGCCCACCTGAGGACGCCGGACCATAGAACTGCCTATTCGAGATAGCCCGAGACCCATGACCCCATCCATTGGTCGCAATACCATTTTAGCTGGCCGGGCTGCACGACCCAGCGACTAGCGCATCCGAAGAGTTGGTTTGGAATCCTCAGCGATCGAGTTCGATCCGAGCTTATAACGATTTCCTCGACAGTGACCTCGCCCGATATCGATCAAGTGCTGAGTAATGCACGCTGAAGGAACTACGGCTTTTAGACTCGGATCCTGGTTGTAGCGGCCCCAAGTCGTAAAATGCGCGATGGGGTGGTACTCGATCATTTCCTTTCGGTCAGTCGCAGAGAGAGAGGTCCCCCATACCCAGAAATCTGGACTTGCGGTATCGACCTCACTTGATATTTCTTTCCCTTGATCGTCACTGGGGCATAGAAGGTTCTAACCTGTTGGAGGACGTCCTCGATTGCAATCTCGTAATAGCTCGAGGGGCTGTTTGCTGGTTTCGCTTCGTGTGGCTTCCAGGTTCGCGGGAATTTTAACATCCAAAGGCTTTCGAGGGAAACTTTCGACCGGGAATTGTTCCAAGTTGATTTCGAAGAATTTACGGGTGGGCGAGTTGAGCGTTCGTGGCGGTACTTCCTGATGTTTGTGAAGTAGCAGCGTCGGCTTTTTCACCAGCTTTGGCACCGCTATCGTGGTGGGACGAGGTGCCGTCCAGGGAATTGCTATTGCCTTTCAACTGGGAAGGAGTCACTTTGGGAATGGCGGCATACCGGGGCTTGCATGAGGAAGAGCCATCACCCCATCATGCAGCAGCGGTGAGCGCGAGTAGGGTTCGACAATCAACTAACATTATGAGATGCAAGGAAGCAGTGAGACTATGAGTTTAGTATGATCTTAGAAGAAGGTAGCTTTGGCGAAGAAACGAGTAAAAGAGTATTAGCTTTTAAAAAATGAAATAGGGAATGGATTTTATACGGGAAACTATAACTAGGATTCGAGTATCTAATATATTAATAAACGAATACTAGCTACTTTAACGCTCGAGATATGGGACATAAACATGCTTCTAGGCGGTCATCGGGTTTATGCTTCAGCCATGCATGGTTGACAGGCTGTCAGTTATCCAACTTCTGCTAATTAATCGGTTTCGTATGGCATTTTCCGAAATATGGAATCTTTCACTCACGGTCCGTGTCATCCTCGCTTGCACTCTAGAGCACCGCTAAGTTGCCTTGGTAGAACACTAATTGACGGTACGCACTTCTTGTAGGCTGCTAAATAGCCTGAAGTCTGAGTTAAACACAAGAAGCTCGGAAGCGTGGCTTGCACGTAGCACGTAGATGGGAATCATGCGGGGAGTAACGGTTAGCTGTTAACTAGACCTTCGGCTCCAAGGCATCATAAAGCACGCAAGCGAAGCCCCCATCCGCCCCACAAGGCTATAGATTCCCGCAGTCGGTATGCTATTTTTAAATTTTAGGCTCTTTTTTTTTTTTTTTTTTTTTTCGACATAGACACCGATCGAAATCTATGATACAATGGCGGCCTAATCCTAGCATTTTAAAGATCCTACTGGAGGAAATTGGATCCGAGGTCCCTCAAATGGTGTACAACAACCGTAAGTTAGAACTAGAGAATAACATTCGTTTGTTAATGTTCGGCAAAGAGACGTAGGAATACCGTCTCGACCTATCGCGCGTGTCACCAGTTTGATAAATGGTGACTATATCTGTGATTTAAAGTACCTGGTCTAGCTGAGGTAAACAGGAAGGGCGGGCGAAATCTTGCGATTTAATGATTGTCACATGCACCGAACATATCTCAACGAACACCGAATATATTTCTTTATCTTCTCGCGGCATATAACACTCAGGCGGAAAGTTACCACGAAATGCTACGTAATAGGAGAGTTCACAGTATTTTTCTGTTAACTGATGCTCTTAATAATTTCTTGGAAAGATTTCGTATTGTTACCGTTAGAGCAAATAGACACGCCAGAATAAGTTCGCTACTTTGTAAAGCTAGATGTCGTGACCTAAGATGTAGCTCCATGTTCCACCAAACGAGCTGTACGAAGCTAGATGCTCGTTTCCAAAATGGTGTTCTTGTAGTATTAAATGTCTTGTGACAATTTGTTAACGACGGTGCATGCGGGAAATATTATTACGTTGATTTGATTTGTTTGACTTAAACGTTCACCTAGCCACATGCTTCCTGGAGTGCTTAACGGGTATCAAGATTTTTCTAACAGGGCCGTTAATTACATGTAACTAAGTCAGACTGTCCCTCGATCCTCCTTATTATTTTGATACAGAGAGATATCTAGAGTAACTGAATCGTTTGGTAGTCCTTTGTAAGTCAGTCTAGTAGACCCTCTCGCGCGCGGTCCTCTGATCATAAAAGTCTAGATTCTTCCTGATATCATTCATAAGGCCCCAATGCGCCCACGCTCCTCTTTCCTCGAAACCAACCAAGCGAAGACATGATGCAGCTCCTCCGCCCCATCAAAGACAAACTCGGACCCTTCCTCTGGGTTAATGCCGTGCATCGTAACCAGTTTGAACAGAGCCGTAAGTCCAGCTATCATGAGGTTGAAAACGGTAATCGGTCCCTTGATCTCAAGTTTACAACAACCCTGTTCCCCGACCATGACAGCCTGAGCCTGAGAGAAAACCATCGCACAGCCGGTGAAGTCGCGTTTTCGTTCCAGACTTTCTTGTAGCTACCGGACTCGCTGAGGTAATAGTCGAAGAGCGATTCCATGCGAAGGTATTGTAGACTTCCCCTTCCATCGCGCTAATAGTGACGCCGGTCGTCCTTGATCCATGGAATTGGAGTGCTGCAAAGGCCGTATACGTTAAACCCAGGTAGAGTTTGGATGATGGGCGTAATACGTGATCTTCGACGGGTTTTGGCGGGAGGTTGGTATTCGGAGGCTTTTTGCCGTCGGGGTGGTCGCGGAATAGTAATTCGTCGATGAGCGTGCTGCTGGTCGCCGAGTTCCTATTTAGCAGGGCTTTGAATTTTCGGCATACGAGCATTACCGCGTGTAGTGATTCGTAGTTGAGGTGGAGAAGACTTCAAGCCAGAGCTCAGGAGGTGCTCTGACTTCGTCCATTGATATCCTGAGCAGCTACAAAATTGTTACTAAAACGTCACATGATATGTCTGCGTTCAAATATTTGTTCGCACGCATTAGTTTACAATCGCGAACACAATTAGTTACTTGGAAAATAAGCCTATCAGTAAACAATTATCATGAAGTGTACTGCCGAACGACTCCTTATTTGTTTTAATTGATCGGATTCGGTTTGGCTAGAAAAGTCTCGCGTCGGCGCGATCTTTGCTGCATTTAATATTTCAATATGTTATTTTAACTTATTTTCCTTGCGCAAAAATAAAAATTAGGATAAGATACGAAAAAGCAATATTATCGCTAAAATTGTTATTGTAAGAGTAAAAGAAGGGAAAGGAAATGGAAAGAACAAAGGTTTGGAACATCGCACTCCTTGAGTTTTAACATCTATGCTCTCAAAAATCGTCTCGTTTGACGATCAAGAGCTGCCATACGGCATACAGTCCTTGAAGCTCTACATGGACCTGGTTGACAATCTTCCGACATCGGTTTAATACTCATCTTGGCAGGAGAACACTTTACGGTACGCCTGGCCTTGGCAAATTCGACTTGGCAGATAGCAGATAGCCACTATTTGCTTCCCTTTGCGTGCAGCTTTTTCACTCTCTATTCGTCTGGTGCTGAAATCCACCAGCATCAACTCTGGTTGACTTCGAGTGAAACCCTCTTTCATTCACTCTAAGATTCCAAATCTATCAAGAAAACGTAACACATATTCATCTATCTCCATTCTATATAAGGATACACGCCCTTTGATCACCTTCTGATACCTCTGGAGGGGAAACCATGACGCCCGCCAAGGCTAAGCCTGGTCCCCGTCTTCCAGATTCCACCTTCCGAGCATCCAACAATACAAACCCAAACTACGACTAAAAATACGACTTCCATCGTACCAAGGTAAGTAACGTAGACTCTAACAATCCTTTGAGGAGAGCCTGGACGCTCTAATGGCCCTACGGAATCGGATGCGGTATCTGGTACCGAGGCTGATCAAGAAGATAAGATATCGGTACCGAGTATTTTTCACGAGCAGCAAACTGATACAGACGCTGCCATTGAACTTTGGCTCCAGGTCTTCGAAGAGCTTGAGTACGAAAGTTTGAAGTCTCTTCAAGCTGCTTGTCGCTTCTTTTGGTCTCTCCTGCAAGAAGTCGGGACGAGCAGCACAAAAATCGATCGAACCTCTTCAGGACCATTCGGTGGTCGATGTTAGCGATTGGAGTCAACTACATCTCCTACTCGAGTTGCAGCAAAAGAAATAGCCTCACTGGAGATTACAAGGCAAGAACTCCGCAATATCAAGATAGAACGACGCTTAATGACGCCTAACCTCGTAACTACATATCCATTTCCTGACACTCCTGTGATCCTCCTGCGCGACCTCACGAGGGTGGAGTCGCGCGATTACGGCACCTGAAGCTCTTCCGTTGGTTTGGACCACTGCCGTCCAGAACAGCAAACTTGGGATGAGCACATCGTCAGCCCGGCTTCAGACAACTTGAAGCACGCTTTAAGTTACAGTCTATCGATTACTCCGTCAACAGCAGGATAGATCATGGACGCACCTACGAAATGCTCTTTTCGGGCGGACGGCAACATTGTTCGATATTATGATCGGCTGTAGATCGTGATACATCGGGACTCACCTTTAAAGGTCAGCTTGGAGGAGGAGTACGAGCATAACTGTAGCCAGGAGGAGGGATTTAGGGATACGGTTCGGCGGTTCATCTTGAGGATTCATAGAGCGCAATGGAGCTTGAAGTGCATATGTGTGGACAAAGCTTGGCGCCTGATTAGTGCCCGTTTGGACGACCCTAAGGTATTAATTGGCCGCATTGGCCGCAGAGGTTAGCAGAGCATAAAAAAATGTGAGATCCTATCAATAGTAATTCAAAGCTAAATGGATTGCAGGCAAAATTTGGTAAACACGTCCTATGTCCTCTCTAAATCGACTTAATCAAATTCTTCGAGATAGCGCGATAGCAATCTCCCCAAGGTCAATTAAATTGAGTTAAGGCCTTCATAGCTGAAGCCTTAAACATTGTCATATATTAGGGCAACTGTAGTTTTCTAATACATCCTCAAACCGAATACACCCCTAGTCTACGAATGCTCTATGCGTATCCTCTGCGACAGTCCAGTTTTTCTTTATCCATTCTTTAAGAGTGCCCACTTCTCTGTTTCCAGATACCCACTTTTGTACCTCTGCGCAACGAGTCTCTCAGAAGTATCCGCGAAACTGCATCTTGAAGCGCGTACTCATTTTCAAGCCGAGTGTCCTACTGTTCATAAATTGGTTTCCAGTTCTTACCATGACTGGCCCGAAATAACGCTACTATGCCAGCAATCATAACGTCAAACACGGTGATAGCTTCGTTAGCGGAGCTCAACCGCACCGTGATGATATTGTCGAACCGATACACGAGCGTTAGAATAACATCCCGACACGCCGGGATAGTCGCATTCTCCGTCCATACTTTTCTCTTCCTCGCGATTTGTAAAAAGTAGAGGCAAATTCCTCAAGGTGGAACATGGCAGCAGGTCCCGGCACTTGAAGTTGGTAGATGGCGGCGATAGAAATTTCGTGGTCCCGCACCTGCGGTCCGCGAGGATTACCCACCCAAAAACGAAATTGGTCCGCAATATAGATGCATAGGTGGTACTTTCCACGGGCGCAGCGGTTTCGGTTCGGATAATATTGCTAGTAACGGCGCCGGGAACTCTCGACATAAGATCTTGTCGATCTTCGCCGAGCTTTTATCCGATGTCCTTGACAGAAGCGAGGTAAAATAACGGAATACCAGTGGAGCCGATCCGTTCAGAGCCCTGTAGTCTAAGTGACCAAAGATCTCCAGCCATAGCTCGGCAGGTAAACTAAGCCTCTTCCGCAGGGTCATTGGGATCAACATGGTGGAAGCCCTCGTTGTCGCAATGGATTCGCTCCCGTTTTCATGAGCGTCATACATTTCCATTTGCGAGTATTTTGGCTTTTCTTCATGGAGTTTTCCAATCTGTAGTAGTAACCAGGACGTGAAAAAAAAGAAGAAAAGAAAACATTGGCAACATTATAAGTTAGATTACTTAAGTTGCCGCGAGAACTTTGCAACCTTGTATGATTAAGTTGACTTTCCTAAGATCTAAGCGTGGGTAAAAAGTTAGCGTCCATGGAGTTTATGGTTTCGCTCATACACATATAACTCGTAGATCTGCTCCCCGTTTGCCCAACCCCGAAATCCATGCGCCTCAGAGCATCTTCGTATCTAAATTAGCACTGAACTTTTTCAAGGACCAGTATTGCGCAGATCGGAATGTCTCTAAGAACTCTTGAGGGCAAGCTGATAATGTTGGTGAATTCAAAGACCGAACACCAACACAGATCGCATAAGATAACTTGGAACACAGATCGTTGGCACATATGAGAGTACCGCTTACAAGCCACTTACGGCGGGCTGTTGCGCGGCTGCTGAGGCGGAACATGGATGAGCCGTTGCGAACGGACGATGCTATATAAACAACTTATCTTGGCTGCCGTCTATCTAGCGCCTGTCGGTTCCGTAGCATGCGGGAGCGTCTAGATGCATCTTATCTCGGCCCGCACCCGTAAACTTCCTGCGAGCCCCCGTTCTCTTATCCAATTGTTCGAGCAGGGTCAGGGGTGGCTTAGGTCTAGAAGCCTGTGGGCTTCAGGCGAGGGAATAACATTGAAGATTTTGGATGATTAATGGTTAAGAAACGGCGGGGAGGGCTTCAAGCGGCAACAAGGGGGTCATCTAAGTATACAATCTTGAAGTAGCCTTCAATAGCAGTACAAGGGCATATAATTTGATCTCTTAAATCAATCTCAAAAAAATCTTTTATGGACTTGTAGAGCGTAGTATGGGTAACATCCTCCATCATCCGAGGTAAAGGTCAAAATGACGAGTATAAAGATCCGATGGGATAAATGCCATTTACGAGCTTTACAATATGTATCGTTCAAAGCTACTAAAGCTCGCAGCATATATAAATTATACCTCTTAGACATAGATCTGAAATACTCTACAGCATTAGAAATCTACAACTCTCATGGATATCCAGAGTTTTTAGTAAGTTTAGCGGCAACGACTTTGCAAAATGTCGAAGTACGGTCTGCCGGCCGAGATGTGGCTTAACGTTGCCGAACATCTCGACTTCCACTCTCTGACAGCTCTATCTTCGACAAGCAAGTACTTTCACAAACTCTTAACACCATTCGAAGACCCTAAGCAACGCAAAACGCCGCTCGATGTGACCATGTATCGCCAGTATTTCCCTCCGCGCCTCCATTTTATTGGCATACTCCGCTCTACATCCACCCTTTTTTTCTGCACCACTTCCAGCAGATGCAAACTTTTCGGATTTTCAGGAAGATATACAGCCTCGGCGAGATCGAGAAGGATTTTGACTGGGATATTGAACGTCAAAGGGCCGATATGTGTTCCTTTAATTTCCCGTTTACGTCGCGCGGTATCGGGAAGCATTTCCAGCATATATGTGAATTCAGACCTTTCTCGGAGGTGCTTTGTGGATGGCTCGAGCTCATGAACAGCGGCGCCGACAGGCGGCTGTCAGTCTTCAAGCAAAATGCGTCGAAGCCACCTGTTTTAAGCTTGGTTATTAAATTCTCGCTCTGGTCGGAACGGGATAAAGAGCCACACGGAACCGCCACGCAAGTCGGACGCGCACGGCACTTAAACCAAGCGTTGACTGTGGGCGACATGGTTTCCGCGTGCGCTATCGAATTCCACAGGTTTTGGGCGTACGCAATCGGAAAGGCGTACTGGTATGATCAAGAAGACTACGATTATAGTATTGACACCTTGACGATGATTGAAAGCAAGGTTAAGATGGAGTGTATGCTGAGCGATGAATGGATGAAGCATGTAAGGAATCATAAGGGCTGCTACGAGTCGTGGGTTGACTGATATCATATACCAGGCTTTATGTCCTTTAAAACCCTGGAGGCTTAATCGGATTCGTTCTAAGAACAAATAGCTGTTACTAGTAATCGAGTATATTATAAGTATCCCCAGATAATAGCCAGACTGCAAGCCCAGGATCGTCCAGAGAATATTTAAAATGTTTTTTCAGTATTGATGCAACGCATCATGATGTAATATCGACTTGCGTGACAGATTGTCTTCCAAGTGGTCAACGCGGGTGCTCTTTTTCATTTATTTATTTATTTATTTATTTATTTATTTATTTATTTATTTATGTTCAATCGGTTAATTCATGGCAAGCTTGGAAGCAAATTCCTTTATGTCCTTTCTTTTTATCGTACCTCTTTATGACTGAAACTACGATGCCGCATCGCCATAGAGGGGAAATCAGTTGCTTGCCTACAAAATGTTAGTGCTTATTATAATCATATAAGCTGTATCGGGCCCGTTTGCTTTTAGCAGAATTTGGCCATAATCCAAGGTAGAAATGAGTTCTGCAGAACGATCCTTATTATTATACGCTTAATACAAGTCTCAAATGCAGAAACCGAAGTAATGCCCGTTGACAGCGACCGTGCTAACTTCAGATACCTGGAGCGAATATTTACAGCAAAGAACTGATGATTGAATTGTTACAACGCTATCTAATGAAATTTATATCGAGGAAACTAATAATATAAAGCCAGGATTTTAAAATGCTCCTACGAGAAATGCTTTGTCAATTATTTATCATAAAGTACGAATGTTTCACGGCCAGTAAACTTCGTCGGCTTCCACTTATCGTCCACCTCCTCCGCAATCTTCCCCATCTTCTTTAGCATCTCCGCGATCTCTGGCGCAGCCTTCCACGTCGCACCGGAATACGTCCAGCAGGGTCTATGAATGATCCACAGCCCATCATCCATCCCGATTGTATCAATCTCGAGATATCCGCTCCCACTGAGATGCTTACTCATCAACAACCCTCCATTCAACCACAGCGGTTTTCCATCGCGGTCAAAATGTAGTATGTTATCCACCTCCATCGAGTTCTTCGCCCTGTCGAGTATACCCGCCGCACCGCCCCACGAAGGGACGAAGGAGTACGGCTGCTTGGTGAGCTCGAAGCCTAACCAGAATGTTTCTTCTCACCCATGATGATCCACCGCATCGCCTCCCGCGGTTTTTTGCCGTTTAGCCAGACGGATAGCATGAAGGAGAACAAAACGTCTTCGCGGATTTGTTGATTAGGACGACGCCGCTTTCCTGGTAATGCTTCCGACCTTCGTGGACGTTCCACCACGTGCTCTCCTTGAGCTCCTTCGAGGGTTTCAATCCCGTCTCTTTTAGTTTATCTTTCAGCCAGCTCCTGGTACCGTACGCGTTATCCTTCACCGTCCGATCGTGGTAAAACAATGTCCCCGTATCAAGATAACCCTCATCGTCCCAAAGTTTCTCCGGATCCTGAAAAAAGACCGCGTCCGCATCTACAAGCATCGGCTCCGAAAACCTCGACGCGAGCTGCGCGAAGGGTTTCAGCGCGTATCCGGCTTCACCAAGACTGGCTTCCGTATCGTTAAACAAACCTCCGAAACCTTCAAAATATCCCTCACAACGACGTTCCCGAAGGAAACCAACGATTCCCGTTGCTTTTCGGAGAGGTCTTCCTTCCGCGGTAGAATACTTCGACGGGTAGCGTGCTCTTCCAGTAGCTGCGCAGTGTTCCGAGGAAGTGCAACACGAAGCGGTAGTGTAATTTTCCGCCGACGAGTACGATCCCGCGCGCCGTATTGCTGCTTCCGGCTTTCGGTATGGCGTGCGCGGCGGCGAAGCGGTCGGAGCCGCTGGCCGTCGACATGAAGGAGAAGCATTGCGCGTCCAGCGCGCGGATTTCGTCTTCGACTTGCTTGAGGGTCGCGGTTGATGTAGATTTGGGGAGTGTTCGGCGGTTTGGAGGAGGGATCCAAGGCGGTTGTAGTTGAGAATTTGCTGCGTTATTAGGGATTGCGTGTGTCGGCCTGTTCTGTCTAGTTAGCAAAGCTTTTCTCCGCCGAGGGAAAGGAGTGATAGAAAAGATTGCTTACTCTTAATCCAGAACTCAACGGAATCGTTAGCTCTCCGCCATATGCTCTTCTGACCGGAAGCAACCCGTGTCGTGTGGTTGAATGCGACGAGGAAGAACGCTAGTAGGGGAAGGAGGATCAGGACACGGTGTCGCCTGACGCGCATTGTGTAACGCGAGGCACTGGCTACCGCGCCAGTGGTGATGAAGAGGATGAGGGAGTCGAAGATGATGTCGCGATCGCGTTCCACATGGGTGTGCGGTTGTTTGACGTGACCTCTGACGTGGTGTTGGTGATGGTGATACAAGGTTTAGGGGTCTCTTTTTAAAACAGGGAAGAAATAAAGCGGGTCACGACACCCTTTTTATAGTTCGGGTAAGGAGGCTGAAAATTTTTATTGCCTCCTTTTTTGGGGGGGGTTTCTCATGAAACATCCCGAAACAGGCGGGATGTAACGTCATTATCCGAGGATACGGCTTAGGCGAGCCGCCGCGGAACGGGCGCCTCCATCTAAGCGCTGCCGCTTGTGATGACAATAGAAACAATGGACCTCTCCTCTTTACGAAAATCTGCATTGAATTCAACGGCACATGACGGGATACGAGTATCGGGCTTATTAGGAGCTGCTTACTTAGAGATACAAAGTAAGGTTATGGGATACATGACTGTTGAAGTGTCCCCTAATGCGTCCCCTCATGCGTCGTTACATTGAGACAATGGAGTGGCGTAATCTTGTACATACATAAGTCGGCCTGAAGAAACAGTAGCAGACAAGATGCCGAAGGCCGTTAATTTCTTAGCGATAAACTGCCCCGGAACTTACAGACCGCTTATATACATGTTCCTTCTTCCTTATGTAGCACCCTTAAACTCGTGCCTTTACAGATGTCGTATACAACTTAAGCCTGGCTGCCCTCTATGTCCGTTTGCCAACCGTCCAAGTCTTCCAAACATTTCTCCTCCCATTTCCCGATACGAGGATCTTTAGGCGACAGGGATCCCTTCTTTAGCATATCTATACGCGCCCTGGTACTACGCCAAGAACAGGCCGGCACCTCCTCTCAAAGGTGAACAATACATCCTGCCACATCCGCAACAACTCCAGGTTCACTACCCGAATAATACCTGCTAGGACTATTCCTTCCACCGGTGGCATGGTAAAGTAGAACATGCCGGTTCCTCTCTCAACCCGCTGGAGTTGGCACCCAATTGACAGCTCCCGGACAGCCGGGGAGGTGGCGTTCTCCTCAGAGACTTTGCGACAAGGCTCGGCGTTGCGAATGGTGACGCTGGCTGGATAAGTGCAGTACACCCGCGAAGGCTCGTATATCTTCGTAGAATTCGGAGTTTGAGGCCGTGGTGTACGCAACTTCTTGTCGGAATTTTCACCCGGGGCGGATGCCACAGGGTTTGCCAGGTAAACTGCCACGGAGGTCGAAATGTTTCGAAAGAAAAGGCTGGAGACTGAGCTCGGTCGGGTCGGCAGGACCGGTGCGGGCCGCGGTGTCCTTTGGTAATCTCTGAATAGAGCGACGTCTACCTCGCTTCCGCGGCGGTCTTGTGGAATTGCTTCGCAGGATAGGAGGGCTTTGAGGTCCTTGCAGTGAATTTGAGAGTTGTTAGGGGAGACTTGGCGCCAGGGCTCTGGGGAAGGTATAAGCAAGCCATCGCCAGCAGTGATGAATGGGCTTCGTAGAGTCAGAAGGGAGGAGGTTGATATTTCTTCTAATCGATGTGCTTGTTTGTTGGAGTAATATTTGAAGGGGCGTTTGTTGTAATGATTTGCGAGTTGTTTCACAAATAAAAAAAAATAGAAAATAAAAATAATAAACAATAATAATAAAAGAATTGAAATAAGCCCCAAATTTCTTCTCTTCTACCATCGTATCTACCTACCCATCAACACATCAACAATTATCAATTGCGAGAGCTCAATCGACGAACCACCCTCTACCAAACCCTTCCACATACCCAAGTCAGCTACGAATCCTTCGCTAGTACTTACGAAGCAGAAATGCCTTTCTTTCCTCCCGAAATCTGGCTCGAGATATTCTCGGAACTCGACTACATGACCCTACAGGCCGTTCGATCTTCCTGCAAGGAGTTTCGATGCTTACTTCCTGCGAACAGGTCCCAGCCGATCGCCGTCAAAGTAAGTTGGACATCGCACTCTTCAGGGACTTTCCGGACGAGAAGCATGCTGGAGCTCGGGATGCCAGAGAGCAACAGCTTCACCCGTTCCTGTTGAAGCACTGGATCCTTCGCGAGGGGTACGCCGGTACAGGCTGCGCTTTCTGCAAGCACGACGCAGGTCAGGATGGCCACCGGAGTGCGTCGGCTTGTAAGCACAGCGGCCTAGCCATGGTCAAATCATTCAAGCTTTACGAGGATATCAGCCGCTTTTCCGACTTTTTATACATTTGTTTGTTAAAACTGCAAAGACCCGACCGACGGCTTGTGGGCGATAGTAGACGACAACTTCACGGCGCCTGGCACCCCCGAAATGATCATGAGGTACATCTTTGAGGAAACGGAATCCGCCGCTACTTCCTCGCACCTTCCGAACCTGACAATGGTGCTTCGATAGAAAAGCGCTTCGCTTAGGATACCTCGGCTTCATGGAATTCTGGCAGAAGGTGGTGCGCTCCATGCCACAGAATACTTGGAGAACATTTGCCCGGAGCATAAGGGAATTCATGGACAAGACGAAAGTGGAGTGGTGGATCATGAAGGAGCGAGTTGACGATGAGGATTGGGAAAAGTTCGAGATGGATTGGTGGGAGGCTATCAATAAGTCTCAGCGCGAGCTGGAAGCTTCTGTGTGAACAGGGTGTAGTAGTAGTCAGATCACTTTATACAGCTCCGTTAGTCTCGTCGGTTCTCAAAGATCTATTTATTCAGAAAGATGGTTTTTAACCTTTCTTCCATGCAAGGAACACTTCATCTATGCAGGGCATTGATCGCCAAAATCTACGTATAGAATACTGCAGTGCTTGTTTGAGAGGCACACAGAGCATAAATACAAATGTTAAGGGTAGGCAGAACCAGGGTTGCTTTGCTTTTGAATTGACTAGTGATGAGTAACTCTGGTCAGCTGCATGATCGTTATGCATGATCATTATAATAACGCAAAACGTTTGCCGTATTTCTAGTAATAATTCCACATGAGCGCGCGGCAAAAATATCCGAACAGTTTTCTTGATGGTAACCTCGTTCCGCTCGCGTCTATTCGACTCGAACGATAGACTGCTCCACACCCTCCAGAACGTGGTGGTACGAATCCCTTATCTTCCCCGGCATCCCAGCCTTCATCGCCTCGAAATCCGCGCGCACGCTGCGCCCGAACGTCCTCCACCACGGAGACGGCATGTTGAGAATAACCATAGCCCAGAACTGATAAACCCTCATCCCCCAGATGTGCATCATATCCATCACCGAAATACCCCTCCTGCAAGACATCTTAACACCTCCGTTCAGCGTAATAGGGTTCAAGTCGCTGCTGCGGCCGTCGAACTGGAAGTTGAAGATTAGGTAACCGGAAGCCGGCGACGTCGCGTTTTCCAGCAGGTTTAGGTTGTAGAACTTTTTGCTCGCTCTCATGCGTTTACCGTGCGCTATGAGGAGTTCTCCGAATTTCTGGATTTCGTCGTAGTAGAGGAAACGTTTCGTGACCATAAGGTTATGGTCGCAGCAGGCGCTACTCTGGCTGTGGTTGTGCCTGCGATTGCACTTGCGGCCGTCGAGTTCGGCACCGCATTGGAGCAGGAACGGATGGAGTTCGTATTGGTCGCTTCTTTGGTCTTTTGCTCGTCGTCCCGTGGCCAATCTCTGAAGAGGGCAACGTCGATCGCTGAGTGTCGGTTCTTTTTTCGGGCGCGGTAGAAGAAACGAGGCGGTTGAAGAGCTTGCAAACTGTTTTTAGGGACTTGAGCGTTGCGTAGTCTAGGTCGGAGAACACATTGATCCACAGTTCCTGCGGTAGACCGTACGTTCCCATTTTGAGGATCAAAGGGAGCGTAATGGCGTGATGAGAAGTTTTGAGATTATCCGTGACGTCGGAAGGGCTTGATAGTGATGCGAGAGGTACTTACTTGGTTGAGTTGGTCGTAGGCTGATAAAAGATGGAAAAAAAAAATAACGAAATAAAAATAATAAATAAAAAAACAAATAATAAAATAAACAAAATAAGGTAGCAAGATAAAAACAGCAAAATAAAAGCATTAAATAAATTTAAAGCATTGCATTTCTATCTTCCCACTACCAACAAATGCGGATGCAAACTCGCCACCGTCAAACCATTCAGGCTCTATGAAGATATCGGTCGCTTTTCTGGGTTTGCTTGCTTCACTCTTCTGACAAACCATGCGGCCATTTAGCAATGTTTCCTTTACAGAGGTTTTGATCTATGGTGGTTGTCATATTGTTTCTTCGCGACATAAAATCCCTAGAAATCGCCACTCAACTCCAGATATACAGTGCTAAAAACAAAAACAACAAAATAAAAGCAACGAAATAAAAATAAAGCAAAAATAAAAACAACTACATTGGGCCGTCAACAAACAGCAGAGGCAAACTCATCATCATTTACCCCTCTGTTCTTCTCCAAGACAATCAAAAAGACGCCAAATCACAAATACCCCCCCCGAATGACGAGGCCCCGTCTCCTTCCAGAGCTATGGGTGATCATCTTCTCCGAGCTCGACTACTCGACTCTTCAAGCCGTCCGCGCTTCCTGCAAGCATTTCTCATCACTGCTCTCCTGTGGCTCCTGGGTCAGGGACGGCTCGCATCGCACCAAGTTGGATATCACCTTGTTCCGAGTCTACCCGGATGAAAAGCGAAACGGAATAAGAGACGCCGATCAGCAAAAGCTTCACCCATTCCTCGGAAAACACTGCATCCTCCGAGACGGACAACAGACGAAGGGGCTGCGAATTTTGCAAGAAAAAAGTACATGAAAATTGTCCGCATACCGGCCTCGAAAATCTTCAAGTCGTTCACGCTCTATGAGGAGATAAGCCGCTTTGCCGAGGAGCTCCACTCTCGCCTTCCGAACTACGCGATTCCGCCGGCCTCTGGAAGATATTTGACGAAAGCGCGACGTCTCCCAACTTGCGCGACTTGACGATCGTCTACAGTTTTGGGAGGCGCAACGCCGTTGTTAGTCACTACGCCACCTGGATCTTTGGGTATCTCGGTGGAGACGATTTTTCATACCGGATACTTGCACCTGATAAGATTCTGGCAAGAACTCGTATTTCTTCCGCCCGTTAACAGGCGGAGCATGTTCACGCCTTCTATCAGGGAGTTCTAGAGAGTCGAAACGCGACTGGCATTTGATGGAGGATAGGTACGTGGCGAAGATATGGGAGGGATACGATCAAAAATATCTCCACGAAGGTCTCGACGAGAGACAACGTCAACTTGAAGGGCTTCGGTAAGCAGCATATAGAAAGTCGGTTGCTATACCATTCTTCATCAAACTGTTTTTTTTTTTTTTTCACATACAAGTTAAGTTCCCAGTTTCATTCCATGCCCTTCGCGTTTGTATGGCTGTCATTGGGTACTACAAGACCCTGCTAAATCGTTTGATGTATCCCGTTGTTGTACTTATCCGTATTCTCTTGTTACTCCATAGAAGTAAAGGCCAATTCGATGTTTCTAGTAGTACTTCTTAACACAACCTATCAATAATATCTCTAATCTAGACACAGAGAATCAAGCCCGTGTCCTAACTTCTTAAGGCTTGAGGGGTAAAGCAAGCTTGACGCGCAGGCTTATCTGACTCCTGGAAGTTAAAATAGTGCTTGAACAGACGGAAGACTCCAATAAAATCGCGCATCTTTAATATTAGTTATTCACCTCTCATGGGAATCTGAATACATAGCCTATCGCCTTAATAATCCAATACACCTGTAGCCTATATACACATCACTATTAGGAAACTTTCTATTAAAACCAAGCGTAATCGGAACTTTCAGATGGCCTTAGCAATCCTATCCTCAATGCTGCTAATCCACGCAACCGTCCACTCGTCCTCCATGTTCATAACCTCTTCATCATCCTAACGCTCTCCCTAAGCTACTCAACAAAGCCCTGGAATTGACCGTCCTCATGTTCCTGATGACTGAGACCCAGAAAATATGCAGCTCGAAGATACCGTAGTAGAACATCAAGCGGACGCTCACGGGGGCGGACGCGGGCACGCCGTACAGGTGTACCCGCTCCTTCCCCGTCGGACCGAACTTGAGGCTAACCCCAGCTGAGAAATCGCGGGCGCCGTTGAGTACTCGTACAAAACTGGAATTGCCTTTTGCGTAGACCAAAGCTTGAGGCGCCTGGCGTCTTCGAATAATTCAACCGCGAAAGTGCGTATTTCTTCGTAGTACGTGAACGCTTTGTGAATTCCAAAGCTTTGCTGGTGCATCCGAGGCCGTAAAAGTGTAGCCTTCCGGCTTCGGGTGGCGGCGGTGGAGACGTCGCAGTAGCCGTCTTTGAAGGCGAAGTGCCTTTTGAGGATCGGGTGGAGATCGTAGTTGAAAACGCTCTTGTGGACGGCGTCGTATGGTTGCGGGTAGGCTCTGAAGAGGGTGACGTCTATTGCTTTCCGGCGGTGGTCGGGTTTGGGACGAGTGGTGTTATCAGGTTGTGGCATTGCTTGCAGAATTGGAGGATGGCTTTGAGGGTTTCGTAGTCGAGGTAGGAGAATATTTCGAGCCAGAGCTCGCGCGGCATATCGGGACGAGGCATGGCGCCGCCCGTCAACCTATGCGGGGTTCAGTAGCCAGAAGAGATTGGAAGGGCACCTCGACGAATGGCTTACGGAGGTGATTTCTTGATATGTATCGCTTGATATGTACTAGTAAGCATTTCTTGATAGAGAACAGTATCTTTTATTTTTTTAATTGGTGTTAGAGAACGGTGGAAAATATGGAATATTAAAATTCAGCGCGCAATACGATATTTAATAGTGGAAATGGGTTGAGGTATTGCCATACTGAACCAACTACAGAAGTATAATGAGATTACGATTTAAGGTAAAAGCACTTAAGTAGTTTGGTGATATAACATATCATATATGTTGGATATAAGTAGTAAACGAACATCAAACGACACGAATACATCGAGAATTACCCGTAGCGCTATATATCGACCGACCTCGGCCGAGCTCTATAATAAACGGTATATATCGATACGAAGATATTAATATCGTAAAGATTTATTTTATATAGGATTTATTTTATATATAAACGGTAGGATACTACCTTTGATAGATAGTTTTATTCTTTATATAATTAATAATTTTAATCTTTATCCTATATAGTAGTAATAATTATATTATAAAAAGTAATAGCTATATCCCGCGCTATCTTAAAACGATAATCTAGATCTTAGATAGTAACGTCGCGAAGCTTATAACGTAGTATATTCTTAAAGAATAACTCTATTCTTATCTTACCGCCTATCGCGCTATCGCGAAATATTATAAGTACGCTTAGCTATAGTAGAATAAATAATCCTAATATTACGGCCCGCTAATTTAATAGAAGATACCTACTATATAGTACTAAGTATACCTAAGCTATCTAATATCGTATAATAAGTAATTACTATAATCCTATCCCGCTATTTAAGTAAAGTAGCGACTAGCTACTCTAAAAAAGACGTATACTTATAAAACTACGTATATTAAAGCTCGCCGATACTATCGTAAAATCTAAGACCTTAGATAAAAAGCTTAATAAGACGAAAAAGCTCGTTATAATACGGTAATAATACTTATTATTTCCGCGGTAAAAATAAGTGATTTATTACTTTAACGCTAATAAATAAAGGGCGTAGGCGTTTAGATAGCCCTTAAATCTATAAACTTTATAAATAATAAGGTAAATCGGTAAATATTAGAACTTTAACTAATAAATATATATAGAAAAACGATAATACTATATATACGTATATTAACCGCGTAAAAAAATAATAGATAAAACTAAAGGCTCTTAACTTAGGACTCTATAATAATAGCTTATCGAGAATATTTTAAAAAAATTATCTAAGTTAATAATACCGTATTATTCTCTATTACGTTACTAATAGTAGTAGAAGACGTTATGATAAATCTTAAATAAATAATAAGCCTACTAAGCTAAGAAAAAGTACGTTAAAAAGTATAAAAATTTACGTATGATAAATCTAGCGCTAATATAAACCGTATTAGAAAAAGAATAAAAATAATAATAATAGCCTATATAGTAATAAAATAAGCGCTAGTAATAAGAATACTAATAATAATATAAATACTAATAGTAATAAAAAAAATAAAACGTATTAAAATAGCGCGGACGCCCTCTAAAAAAGATTATAGCCGTAGAAAATTTAATAGCCGTAGTAGCTAATAAGGCGCGCTACTATAAAGTATATTATATAAAGAGTATAATACTATATATACGGTAAATATAGCTATATATAGTACTACTACCTATAAGCGTTTAATCTTATAATTAACGCTAATAATAAAAAAGGATTTAAGATTTAATTTAATTATAGAGATAGCGCCGGTATCACACGCTGCTCGTACTAATGCCAAGCGTAGGGGCGGATCTCTAGAAGCGGGTAGTAGGGCACTACTACGACAGCTATAGGGTATATAGGACTAAGATTAGCCTATAAGGGGCCTATACTAGGCGTACTAGGCATTATATACATATATTAGTAGCGTAGTAGGGCTAGCTATTCTCGGAGTCTACTTACTAGCCGCGTAAGAGTCTATAGGGTAGCTAGTAGGGCGGTAAGCCGCCCCTACTACTATGGGTAGGGATCTATATTATTATATACGGTATAAGCGGATGCCGCCCTATTATTATAATAGTACCCCCCCCTAGGGCCGAGATCTCGCGAGGCGCTATCTCCGTACTTTTCTATTTTTCTTTCGTCGATATCGCGCGTTTTACCGTCCTTTTAATATTAGCCTAGCCGTTATTTATACTTTCTCTATATATTTCTTAGGTATACGCGTCGACGCGGCGCGGAGATAGCGTGTTTTACGTAGATAATAGTATTATACGATATTTAGTTTTAGCGTTTTACTATTTAAAATAAAATTTTAATAATTCTATAAAAGCTTTTATCGCGGGTTCTATAGTTTTTAGAACTTCTTTTTCTAGCTGCGCGATATATTATACTCTTTATTTTTATAAGTAGCTCCTACGCGCCGCTTAAGATTTCCATCCTTTATTCTTCTATTTTATCCTTCTATCTTATTTATCTAGATCTTAACTAACTTCGTAACTTTCTAGATTCTTATATAACGCTTACTCTCCTACCCCCTCTTACTTTCCGCCTTCGCCTACTTTTTAATATAGTTCCCCGTCCCTCTATAGCGCTTATCTCCCATAATAAAGCGCGAATAATAGTTAGAGGTTTCCTTATCGCCGTTACTTATATTAACTATTAAGACTATAACGAGCCCTATTATTATATAAACGGCTATAATAGGTATAGTCGTTATATTTCTACGCGCTACCCATATAGCTTCTGTAAGTATATTTATTTAACTTTTACTTATATTTTACGCGCTATATAACCTTCTATTAACTATATCTTTTTTTAGGTATCTTTATTATCGGTACTAACGGTATAATTACCTCGTTTTCTATCCCTATACTTCCTAGTATAATAATACCTAGTAACTCCCGTAAGAGGGCGCTAACCGCCCGCGTAATCCCGTTACTATTAACGGTATAATAGTCGACTAATATAATAGCGCTAGTATTAACCCTAGTACCGGTAATTATTTTATTCTACAAATAGGTATAATAAGCGGTCATAGTAGAGCTTCCCCTCATCGGTAATCCGTAAAAATCCTAATAGTCTTAACGTAAATCCTAACGCTAGTCCTCTTATAAACTTCGCTTTCCTAGCTTTTTTCTAAGCTATAGCAGCCTAATTCAGGTAAGTAAACTTTATCTTTAGCTAGGTTATTAGCCTTTACGCGGCCCTCTAGAACGCCTTCTAAAGCGTTTTTTTAGGATCCGGCCGTTATTTAACTTCTTATTAGTCTATAAGGCGCTTAAGGTCCCCCTAGTATTAACGGTAACGATAGTAAGGACGGTATAGATAGCGAGAACGGTACCAATAATAAACGGGGTAAGCGCGGCGAGCGTAGCTATCGCGGCTATCTAGGTCTAGACGAGGCGGATAGTAAAACGGGGCTAACGAGGCCGACGGTATACGCGGTAAACGCGGCGAGCGTAGCTATCGTAAGTATTATAATAAAATGGCGCGCCTAGTCCTATAGGTCCCCTAGGGCCGCGCGGACCTTCTAGGTAGATAGTACCCGCGTAGGGTAATCGTCTAGCGGCCTAGAGTAGTAAGTCGGTAATATTTACTTTTATAACTATTAACCGCGCCTAGCCGTTTATACCTATCGTCCTCCTAGTCGTCTCCCGGGTCCTTAAATCGCGAGCTTAAGCGTACTACTACGGTAGCTAGTCTTTAGGTAGACGGTACTCTAGTTTATCGTACTTATTATCTTACCGGTGGTTAGCTCGCGGTTTTTATTCTTCCTTTTTTTTTTTTTTTTTTTTTTTATATATTTTATAATAACGTATTTTAATTTAGTCCTTTTTTATTTTTTCTTTAAATTTTTCTAATTTATCTTAAGTATATATAAGTAGGCTTTTAGCTTTTACGTATTATAAATATTGTCTTAGCTCTTCTAGCGTACGTATATTTAATATTTAAGCCTTAGTACCCTTTTTAAGGCGTTTTTTTCCGGCCTATACGTTAAAATCTTTTTTTACTTCTATTCCTCCTTGCCGTCTATTATATATAATTCTTATTTAGCGTATCGTATTATTTACTAATATTAATCTTACGTAGTAGAGATATGTAGAAAGATATTATAGATCTTTATCTTAGAGGGTATACTAGCTTATATACTACCGGGTTAATTTATTTCGTAATTTTAAAGGGGCCTAAAAACTTCTTATCTAGTTTTTTACTAGGCCGCTTCGTCTTAATATATTTATACTTTAGCTATACCCTTTCTCTAATTTTAAAGGTCGCGTCGGCGCTCTTTTCTAATCGGTAACTCGCTTCTATTATTTTTACTCTTTTAATAGTTATCTCTT
The DNA here is from genome assembly GCA_002224055.1 of Pezizomycotina sp. ARF18. Taxonomy (NCBI): domain Eukaryota; kingdom Fungi; phylum Ascomycota; species Pezizomycotina sp. ARF18. Next base: position 3,955 of record AZLU01000007.1, on the reverse strand, counting down.
AAGCGCGTCGTACGTACTTTATACGCGCTTTACTAGTTCCTCTATCGCTAAGCGTTAATTATCGGGTCTTAATCCGCGAACTATCTTAGGTACTATTCTTAGTTTATAAAGAAGGGTATAAATTAAGTTAAGGTCTATTTTAAGTTATTATACGCGAACTAAGCTAGTAGAAGTAGGTCGACCTAGTTATCCTATTTATAGGTATAATATACGCGTAGATACTACTCTAACGTCTAATCTAGCGCTTAGTTTATCTATTAGTCTAGAGGTAAAATACCGTTAATAATTACTAACGTATACCCGTATACTCTATTAGGCTTCTAGTAAATTTTAAAGAGAATATAGTACTTTAATCTATAGTAATATCGTCTAAAAGGCCGTAGTTAGCTACTATATACGTTATAAATAGGCGAGCGAGCGTTTCGCTATCCGCCTTTTTTTTATATAGTATATAGCGCGCGTACTTCGTTAGTCTATCTACTACTATAAGTATAGCGTTATAATAGAGAGTTTAAAAAGAGCTAAATCGGTAGCCGGGGGTAGTCTAATAATAAAGTCTATATATTAAGCTCTAGGGCCGTACGGGTATAGGTAGAAGTTATAATTCGTTCTAATTTTATATATTATCTTATTTATCTAGTAAGTAGGGTAGCTAGTAATATACTTCGCTACTATATAGCCTATTCTTAAAAAAGAAGTAGCGCTCGCTAGTAGCTCCGTAGTTCTAGCGATTTTAAAAATAACCGCTTAATAGGTTATATATACCTTTTTATTACCGTTCTCTATAATTCCGCGTTCCGCGGTACGTAGACGCGTTCTTAAAGAGTAGTAGGCTATCTTCTAGCGTTTAAAGCCCTTTATCTACTTCTTCTCGGTTCCTTTTTATAGTGCCTTAAGAACTTTTATAGCTTCTTTATTCTTCTTATATACCCTCTAGATTTTTTCGTATAAGAATAGGATTACTTCTATAGGGTTTTCGTCGGGGGGTTAATTTATCGTTATAAGGATTTATTCTGGCTATAGTAAAAGCGGCGCTTTAATACGCTTTTCTTTATTTTTAGTACGTAGTCCGCCTTTCTTAATAACGCGTCTATTATCTTATTTTAGCTTTAGGGTAGTATTAGATTATAAAGTTAAACTCCGCTAGTTATTTAGACTAGCGAGCTTAACGGCTATTTAACGCTTTAGTTATAGTAAAATACTCTAGGTTTTTATAATTAGAGTATACTACGACTTTAAAGCTTACGCCTAATAAATAAACTCTTATTCTTAAAACGCCTTTTTTATAGCTAGGAGTTCTTTATTATAGATCTTATAATTTCTTTTTACCGAGGATATCTTTCTACTGTAGAAGGCTATAGGCTAAAAACTTCTATTATCTTATCTCTACGAGACGTACGTAGCTATAACTAAAATCTAACGCGTTAGTTTCGATAATTATTTACTTAGATAGTTTAAAGAAGCTTAATATAGTCCTAATCTATACTTTTAAATACTCGTTTTAGCTTCTTTATCGCGTTTTTTATAGTTTTATCTTATATAAAATATAATATCTTTTTTTATTTACTCGTTAGGAGGAAATAGATCTAGCTATACCTAGGTATAAACCGCTAATAAAAATTTATAAATCCTAAGAATATTTATAATTCTATTAGATTCGCTAGTTTAGGCTAGCTTTATACTACTTTTATCTTACTAGAATCTATTTTAATACTATCTTTACCTACTATAGCGCCTAGAAAATCTACTTTTTTATATAAATATATATTTCTTCCCTTTAATATATAGGGAGTTCTTTTAAAGTTTTTTTAGTACCTTTTTTACGTACCTCTTATACTCCTTTTAGCGTTAATAAGTATATTAATATCGTCTAAGTAGACTATAATAAATCTATCTAAGTAAGGTTATAGAACCTTATTTATTAACGATTAAAAGGATACCGACGCGTTAGTTAGGCTAAATAGTATAACGTAGTACTTAAAATACTATATCTAGTATAGAAAAGCGGTCTTCTACTTCTCTCCTTTAGCGATTCTAATAAGGTTATAGGTATTTTAAAGGTTAAGCTTAGTAAAGTACTTAGCCCTTCTAAACCTATCTATAAGCTCTTTATTAATAGAAGCGCGTACTAATTCTTTTAGTAATCTTATTAAGGCTACGGTAGTCTACATATAAACGAAGCCCTCTATCTTTCTTTATAAATAGTATTAGCGCCCCGCTAATAATATTAAAGATCTAATAAAATCCCTAGCTAAATTTTCTACTAAGTATTTACGTAATATCTTTAGTTCTTACTCTATTAGCGGTATATAGGGCTAATACGGTAGTTACTTTCCGTCTTTAATAATAATTATAGTCTTACGGTTAGTAGTCTAGTAACTTATTAGCTATCTTTTTCTAGAAGAGTTACTAGAATTTTTATACGTAGCTAGGACTATAATAGGCTTATCTTTTTTATCCTTTACCTAATTAATTATTTTAATTATAGCTACTTTTAAAAGGGGATATAAAGTAATCTACCTCGTTAAATATAATAATAGTTATATTATCGCTTTCGTAGCCTTTATCGTCTATTAATTAGCGGAGGCGGTACGCTTTCTACTATATTTATTTATTAGCCTTTTTTACGCCTACTATACTTCCTTTTAGTTTTTTTAGAGCGGTTTTTAGTAAGACTAGAGTATTCTCTTACTAATCTATAGCTAGTAGTACTTTCTTAGCTATGGGATTTCTAGGATTACGTTATAGCGATTACTCGAGATAACGTAAATACTAGAGTTTCTTAGTAATTCCCTATTTTTATTAATATTAACGTTATAAAGTAAGTTATACCGCCTTATATATTAACTCGCCGTTAACGCTCTAGAGGGGGATCGTTTTATATATTTTAGGAGTAGAAATCTATTTTTTTAATAAAGATTTCTAAGATAAATAAAGAAGATATTCCGCTATCTACTATAGACTATACTACTATTTTACCTTATAACTATACTAATTTAGGTCTAATTATAAAATTAGTGTTAAATATAGGCGGTAGTAGTCTATTTATTATCTTTAAGGCTTACTAGGGTTACTAATTAAGCGAGTCTCTACTTATTCTTTTAAAGACGTCGACTACCTCTACGGGATCTTTAGGATATAGTTAGCTAAGTAGGCGACCGCTATTTATCGTTATTTATTCTATTTTTTACTTTTAATTTACTTAAATCTATTAAGTTATCTTCTCTACTTTCTTTCCGCTCTTTTATAGTCTTATTATAATCTAGCGTTTTTCTTTTATAGTCTACCCGATTACTACTTTTTTAAGGCGTTAAGATCTGTATACGTATTTTATATATATTCTTTAGTACCATATATATAGTATTTACCCTTTTCTTTCTTTAGGTCTTTTCTTTTATAGTTATTAGCGCGCCTAACTCTATAGGCTATAGGCCGTATAGGTTCTCTTATTTCTATAGGCGTAGCTTATCTAGCTTCCTTATAACTAGCATATCTCCGCTTTCTATAGGTCATTATCTATTTTACCGCTACTACGATTAGTTTCTATAGGTTTTTTTTATATATTATCCCTATCGCTACTAAGGAGTACTTTACCTTTTTTTTAATCCTGTTAAATATACGTACTAATATACTTAATAACTAGTCTAGGAGTTTTATAGCTAGTATTTAGAATTTTATTACGTATTAGCTATAAGATCCTTTCTATATAATTATTAGTAACGCGTCCGCCGCTTTTTTAGTCTTATTAATCTTTTCGAATTAGGTTTTAAGCGCTCCTAAGAGTATTATAAATAATTTAAGTTCCTTCGGCGGTATTCCATTTCTTATCTACTTCTCTTAATAGCTCCTAGACTATTTTAACGCCATACCTTCTAGGTATAAAAGTATAATATTAACCTTATCTAGTTCCTTATAATAGCCGGCGTTAACCCTAAAAAGGGTATATAGCTATATA